>QRFJ01000547.1:185620-562172 GCA_006176705.1 Cocos nucifera
CTCCTCCAGAAACACCATAGCATAATGGTGTGTCTGAAAGGAGGAATCAGACTTTATTTGACATGGTCCAATCCATGATGGATTTTGTCAGCTTGCCGATATCCTTTTGGGGATATGCACTTGAATTAGCTTGCTATCTATTAAATTGGGTTCCAAGTAAGTTTGTGATTAAAACTCCATATAAGATATGGATAGGACGTAAGCCAGCACTTTCACACCTTAGGATTTGGGGGGTGCCCAGCTTATGTGAAATAATTAATCATAAATAAATTTGGACCTAGGTCTGATAAGTGCACATTCATAGAGTACCCAAAAGAGAGACTAAAGGATATATTTTCTACCTTGCTGATGAACAAAAGGTATTCATCAGCCTTAAGAAAATCTTTTTAGAAAAGAAGTTTCTTGGTGAAGGAACTGTTGCCTCTAAGGTTGAACTTGATGAAGTTTAATAGGTAGAAAGACTGACACCAGTAGTTGAATCTGAATTGGATTTGATTAAATCAAATTCGGAGCTTAGTGCCCCTACACCATTAAGGTGATCCGGTAGATTACCACGTCAGCTAGATAAATACTATAGTTTCTTACTCCAGGATAGTAATCTCATCGAACTCGATGAGAATGATGAAGATCTGATTACCTATATGGATGCAATGCAGAGATCTGATTCCGAGAAATGGCTTGAGGCCATGAAGTCCAAAATAGAGTCCATGAAGGTCAACGATGTATGGACATTGGTTGACCCATCCGAAGGGGTTAAATCCATTGGGTGTAAATGTATCTTCAAAAGAAAGAGGAGCGCAGATGGGAAGGTGGAGAGCTATAAAGCCCGTCTGGTTGCGAAGGGATATCATCATTGTTATGGTATTGACTATGATGAGATGTTCTCTCCTATAGCAATGCTCAAATCTATTTGGATAATGCTTGCAATAACTGCCTATCTGGATTATAAAATCTGGCAGATGGATGTGAAGATAGCTTTTCTGAATGGAGAGCTGATCAAAGAGGTGTATATGATACAATCTAAAGGATTCACATCCATTGATGAGTACAAGGTGTGCAAGCTTCAGAGATCTATTTATGGATTGAAACAAGCATCTCGGAGTTGGAACATGCATTTTGATAAGGTGATCAAAATGTATGACTTTGTTAAGAATGGAGAAGAGTCCTGCATTTACAAATGGCCAAATAGTCCAGCAGTAGTATTTCTTATCTTGTACATGGATGATATTCTCTTAATCGAGAATGACATCCCCATATTGCAAGGAATAAAAATTTGGTTATCATCTCATGTTGCCCAGGTATGGCTATCCAAGAGGAGGAGGGTAAATTGGATATTTAAAATTTTAGTTAAATTAAACTCTAAGTAAATATGTGCTTTTAATTAATAGAACTTGAGTGTTTATGGTGGATATGCAATGCACTAGTAAAATTAAAATCAACTAGATAACACAAATATGTAAAGCAAGTAATGAGGGCAAGGAAAGCAAAAATACAATACAAACACATAAGGATTTTATAGTAGTTTGGTGCAACCCCATATCCACATCTACTTTCCAAACTCTTCTTGAGAATTTCACTATAATCCCTAGATTATAGTATATTTGTTTTAACCCAGGATCACAAACAAACCCAGTTGGTTTTGCCAAACTCATCAACCACAACCCTACACCGATAGTTTTTCTAGATTCACTATCAACCTAGTTGGTTTTACGGACTCACCAATCGAAACCTATATAATGTCCAATTATGGGCTTGGATGGGCCTAGTCCTCAAGTTTCTTTCCCTCCAAAGAAACTTGAAAAGAAACAAATACAAGATATACAATTTCAGCTTAAAAGAAATAGAAAATAAAAATTCTTTTGAAGCATGAAGAAAATGCTGAAGGATTGCTCTTGTGATGCTTCACTTCTCTTCAATTAATGCTTGAGAGGATGAAAATGAAGTTGGATTTGATTTCTCTTTGAAAGCCCTCAATTTTGTGCACTAATTCCTCTCTTCCTTTCCAGTTGGTATTTAATAAACCTCACTCAATCTAATGATTTTTTTTTTAATCCACTTTCTTGCTTTCTTCATTAAGTCTCTGGCCTTTTATATGTTTGAAAGTGGCTGGAGAAGGAGTTTTGGCCATTGGAAGGGCTAAAATAGTCGTTGGAGTGAAAAACTAGCTGTTTAAAGTAGTGTAGAAAACTAGCCATTATAGTTACTGGGTCGGCTTAGTTTTCTGCTGGATCGGCTCAGTCCCCTAGGTCTTGAAAATCTAACTTTCTGCACTTTCTATCTTTTACTTCCAGTAAGACTAAGTTGGCTCAGTTCTAGACTGGGTCGGCCCAGTCTGCGTGCTATACGTGCTAAAGACTGTTTTGATCCTTTCTTCTCCAAATTAATTTATAGGCTAAGCTTGCCTTTTTGACTTGATTTTATCCTCATTAAAATATCAAGAAACACTTGAAAAACTTATGAGCTTTTAAGATTTACAACTACACATCCTCACAAACAACGTTAGTAAGTTAACAATCTATACTCAAATACTTTTGTTATCATCAAAATCAATCTAGGATCAACAATCTCCCCCTTTGTGATGATGATAAAACTTTGAGCATATATGCAATAAAAATAGATAATATATTTCAATACATTTTGCCAATATGTATCATGAAGTACAGATTAAGCATACGAATAATCATTTCATGGATGTTCTCAATTAGTCTTTTGGTTCATTTGCACATATTATATATACTCATATCAAAATTATATTTCAATTCAAATAAATGAATATTAGTATTTCAAGCATCAAATTAATGAGTATCTTAATAATTAATTAATTAAGTATATACTCTATATTTCTCTTCCCCTTTTTGACAGCATCAAAAAGCTCATGGAATGGTTGAATAAGTATCCTCACAATCAATATATATATAAGAGTGTATCAAAATAAGAGATGTATCAAATTCAGAAAATCAATTCAAAAGAATCATCTCCCCTTTGAAAACTTGTCTTTTAATTCAAAACATTCTTAGAATATTTCTTTTCTTTTCAGAAATTGGCTTGAATTCAAATATCAAAGGCTCTCCCTCTTTTGAATGAATATAACTTTTTAATCAGATTACTAAGTATGCACTTGTGAGCTTTAAGAGGAAAAATTTTTTTCAAAAGATTTGAACACGAAATCAAGAATAGTATATAATTTAATATTCAATCTTTCCTTTTTTAAAATATTTTAATCAATTGAGTTTTAAAAAGATATGTATTGGATATGTATTGAGCAAAGTAAAATGAATAGTATCAAAGTAAATGATAGTCATATTTTTAAGTCAATTACTTTGAGTAAAGAGTTTCTTCAAGATAAATAATTCATAAGAATTTTATAACGCACATCAGATATTTAGTCTCAAATTCAAATTTTTAAATAAGTTTCAAATTTAAGTTTAGAAATTCATTTTTGAGAAGGAATATGTTGTAAATTCAATTTAACTCCAATCATTTGCCAAGAATGATCATACAAATCATGTTTAAAAGATTGGCACATGAAAAGTTCAGTATTATATTTATGAATGAGTTTCAAAATTAGAAGAATATATCAAAATAAATTTATTTGGAGTAAGAATATGTTTCAAACTAATTTTTCACTCCAAATAGTTATCAAAAATGATTTGACAAAAAAAAGCATGCATATCAAATTGAATAAATATGTGAAAGCTTAATTTAAGAATATTATAGAGTATTTGATTGAGAATTGAAGATCAAAAATTTATTTATCTCAAAATAAATTAATCAAAATCAATCAAATTAAGATAAAATGAGGAGTAAAATGCCTTTTTATCTCCTCCTTTTTTTCATAATTATAGCTAGATTATTTTATCTTTCAACTTTTCTTCCTCTTTTTCTTTCAAATCAAGCATATTTAACATGAATTTAACTGTAAAATTTAGATTTTCTAAATTTAAAAGATATTTAAATTTCAAAGATCTTTTTAATTAATTGATCATTTTTTCTTTAATATTTTCTCTCCCTTAATACCAATTATTTAAGTTTTGAATTGATAAATATGAATTGATTCAAATCAAACAATTTTAAGGATGATAAATCAATGAAATACAGGATAAATAGTAAGTTATTTGATACTAAGTGATTAAAAATGAAATTCTTTTTAAATATTTAGGTTTAAAAATATAATGATAACTTTCTTGAAATATTTTGTTTGACATCAACTTCAAAAGATTCAAGAAGAGCATTTTTAAATTCAATTTTTAAAATCAATTTATCAAAATAAAGTATAAATGTTTATCAATAAATTTTCTTTTAAGATAAGAAAAGTCATTCAAATCAATGATCAAGATGGATATTTATATTGATTTGGGGGAGGTTTAAGATATCATGCTAAATTTTAAGATAAACCATTTCATCCATAGCATCATATATAGAAGAGAGCATATTGATTTAAAAATCAAAATATTCAAATTATTGCTAGCATCAAATTAAAAAAGATCAAATAAAGGAAAAACTAAATAAGGGCTCTAAGAGTTATGTTTAACTAGGGGATTTTCAAATCTTTTAAGACCAAATTAAGATGCAATGTATATTAATCAAGCACTTGATTTTTATGATTGAATGTCCAATCTTCAAATACTTAGGTCATACAATTTTTTTAGAAGAATTTTGATAATTAAGCAACTTATATGGGATTGTCAAAAATTAATTCAATTTGTAAGTTTTGTAATTAAAAAGCTAATCATGCTTATTTTATTTTTGGTTTTCCAAGAAATAATAATATGATACAAGAGATTGAACAAGCATGCTAAATTTAGGATAAAAATATAAGCTTAAAAACAAACAATCAAAATGATATAGTAGTTTTAAGCAATACATCAAAATATTTAAGTCATGCAGTATGACCATTATAAGCATGAATAAATCATCAAAATCAATTATACTTATCAAAACATGAAAAAAATTTTCATATGCATACCCATTAACCAATCATTAAAGTCAATACATTCAGTGAAATAATCATTGATAGTATGATGTGACAAAAAGTTTAGATTATACATCAATACCCATCCCTTTTCATTTTCAAGGCATCTATAATTTTTTTTTCCTTTCATTTCATTTGGATCCTTGGTGCACCTGCAAAATCACTTAATTATTTTTAGTACCCAAACCATCTTGGGTCCATAGGAGTTAGTATTCAAGATTTTCTTTGGAACCCAAATTTATTTAATCAAGATTTGGCCAATTCTTTTAAAATCACACTTTAAAATTTTGTGGCCAATTTGATTATACTTAAAACATTTAATAGTATGATCTTTAATTGGAGGTCTTGTGAAAATATTTTTAGTATTTTGCTATTTTCTTGAAGAATTAAAATCAATTTCTACTTTATTAAAAATAGCCCTATTGGTTTTTACCATAGATTGAAGATTTTGAAAGTTAATTGTAAAACTTTCAGCTATAGGTTTCAAAACCTCAACTTTTCTTCTTAATTTCTTATTATCTTTCAAAAGTTCTTTCTTTTCTTTTAAAAGTCCAGAAAGAATTTCAAATTTTTATATTCCTTTTTCAACTTAATATTTTCATTAACTAAGGATTTTTTAGATTTTACTATATTCTTCTTTTTCTTAGTTAGAGTTTCAATTTGTTCTGAAAAATCATCCTTTTCTTTGGCCATATTTTTCATAATTTTTGATAGATCTTCCTTTTTCAGTCAAAATTTTATTTTTCGCTTTGGCCAAAGATAAATTAGATTTTCTAAGCTTTTTAATTTGAAGTCTTATCTTTTTATGTTCATCTATTAGATCATTGAAGGCTTTATATAATTCTTTAAAAGTAAAATCAAAAGAGTTATTAATATTTACCTCATTATCATTGGCCATGAGGCAAGAATTTATAGCACTTTCTTCCTCTTTCTCATTTAGCTTTTCTGTGACTTACTCCCCCATATTTATTTCTTTCTTTCTCTTTTGTTTCTTCTTCTTTTTCTTCTTTTCATCCTCATGAGCCATGAGGCATAGGTTGGGGTAAGCTTCTTTTTCTTCTTGGGAGCTTGATTCTTCTATTTGATTTGCTCCCTCATAAATTTTTTTCAATTTCTCTCATACATGTTCTGCTAAAATACATAAAGAAATTGCATTAAATATATTTAAGTCAAGGAGCAATAAAGCATGTTCATGGTCTTAGTATTTAGATGCATTGATTTTCTATCAATAAATGATGTATTTTGTGCGTGAGGACCATTGATAATAATCTTTCATAGATTATAGTCATGTGCTTGAATGAAAATTTTTATCTTAGCTTTTCAATAAGTATAATTTGAGCCATTAAAAAGTGGAGGTCTATCTATGGAATGGCCTTCATTAAAAAAAAATTTCATTTTGGATTGCCAAAATCTTTAGCTCTAGACAGTTAAGTCAATAATTAATAATAGAGCACCTACTCTAATACCAATTATTGCCCAGGTATGGCTACCTAAGAGGGGGGTGAATTAAATATTTAAAATTTTAGCCAAATTAAACTCTAAGTAAATATGTGCTTCTAATTAATAAAATTTAAGTGTTTGTGATAGATATGCAATGTAGTAGTGAAATTAAAGTCAACTAGATAACACAAATATGTAAAGCAAGTAATGAGAGAAAGAAAAGCAAAAATACAATACAAACACACAAAGATTTTATAGTGATTTCCACTCCTAAGCTCTCCTTGGGAATTCCACTATGATTTCTAGATTATAGTGCATTTATTTTAACTTGAGATCACAAACAAACCCAGTTGGTTTTATCGGGCTCGCCAACCACAATCCAACATCGATAGTTTTTCTGGGTTCACTTCTCTTCAATTAATGCATGAAAGGATGAGGATGAAGTTGGATATGATTTCTCTTTAAAAGCACTCAATTTTGTGCACTAATTTATCTCTTTTCTTCCTTTCTAATTGGTATTCAATTAATCTCACTCAATCTAATGATTTTTTTTCTTTTTAATCCACTTTCTTACCTTTTCCATTGAGTCTTTGGCCTTTTATCTATTTGAAAGTGGCTAGAGAAGAAGTTTTGGCTATTGAAAGGGCTGAAATAACTATTGGACTAAAAAACTAGCCGTTTGAAGTAGTGCAGAAAACTAGCCATTACAGTCACTGGGTTGGCTCAGTTTTAAACTGGATCAGTTTAGTCTCCTGGGTCTTGAAAATCTAACTTTCTACACTTTCTATCTTTTACTTTCATTGAGACTAGGTTAGCTCAGTTCCAGACTGGATAGGCCCAGTTTGCGTGCCATACGTGCTAAAGACTGTTTTGATCTTTTCTTCTCTAAATTAATTTATAGGCTAAACTTGCCTTTTTAACTTGATTTTATCCTTATTAAAATATTGGAAAATACTTGAAAAGTTTGTGACCTTTTGAGATTTACAACTACACATCCTCACAAATAATGTTAGTAATTTAATAATCTGTACTCAAATGCTTTTGTTATCATTAAAATCAATTTAGGGTCAACATCTCAATTGTTCATGAAAGACTTGGATGAAGCATCCTACATCCTGAGGATGAAGATCTATAAAGATAGATCTAAAAGAATGCTTGGGTTATCTTAATCCACATACATAGAAACTATGTTCAAGATGTTCAGCATGGAGAATTCCAAAAAGAGCTATGTTTCGATAGGCCATAAAATTTTTCTCTCTAAGAAGGATATCCAACAACTCTTAGAGAGAAAGCATATGAGTAGAGTTCCATATACTTCGACAGTTGGATCTATCAAGTATGCCATGATATTTACGAGACCAGATGTGGCATACTCACTAGGGGTAGTGAGTAGATACAAATCTGATCTAGGAGAGAACCTCTAGAAAGTAGTGAAAGCCATCCTTAAGTATTTAAGAAATACAAATAATCAATGGTTGGTTTATGGCAAGTTAGATCTGAAACTTGTGGGGTTTACCAACTCCAGCTTTCAATCTGACCATGATGATAGTAGAAGCATGTCGGGTTATATCTTTATCCTAAATGATGGAGCCATCTGCTAAAAGAGTTTCAAGCAGCATACTATGGCAGACTCTATTTGTGAAGTGGAATACATTGCAGCATTAGATGCCGCGAAGAAAGCTATGTGGCTAAAAAAATTCATCATCGAGCTTGGAGTAGCACCCTTGATGGTCCAGTCCTGCTCTACTATGACAACACTAGTGCCATTGCTCAGATGAAGGAACCAAAAGCACACCAGTAGATGAAGCACATACTATGCCACTACCACCTGATCTATAAGATAGTGGATCGAGGTGACGCCGACCTTCAGAACATAGATGGAAAGAAGAATCTGACCGACCCAGGAATCCAATTCGTGCAAATGATGGGTTTGACTTAACTAAGGAGTGAATCTATATTCCGAACATGGTGAGATTCATGAATTAGATATCAGGTTTGGGTGCACTATGATTAGAGAATCATTGGACAAGAGTTATCCACTCATCGGTTGATCCATTACTAATAACTGTTAGGTGTGGTGGTGAGTCAGTTTGTGGGACCGCACCATCTACTAGAAATCAATAATCATGAAGATTTTTGCATCTCTACCCAAGAAAGTGTAGGGATACGAGCAAATAGTGGAAGCCTAATTTATTTAAAAATAAAATTTTTAAATAAATTGATCAAGTCTAATTATAAAATCTAATAAAAAACTTTGACTCTCTATAAGAAGATGTCTGCATCCAACCCACTAGCCCATATCCTGGACACCCATAGACTGACTGGATCCAACTACAAAGATTAGCTCCGAAACTTCAAAATTATTTTGGGTTTCGAGAAGTTGACTCATGTGTTGGAATAGGATCCTCCCACCTTACCAGTCCGTCCATCTACTGATCAGAGATCGTCTCTTGAGAAGTGGATGGATGAAGATGACAAAACTAGGTATTACATGTTGGGCTAGATGTTGGATGAGCTTCAGCACCAACATAAAGATATTAAGACTAGCCATCAAATGTTGGCTCACCTGCAAGAATTATTTGGTGAACAAAGTCGTGCAGCCAAATATCCAAGTCACTAAGAGACTGTTTAAGACTTAAATGCATGATAGATAGTTAATCCAAGATCATTATCTGATGATGATCAAGGACTTAAAAAAGATTGAGAAGCTCGATGTCAAGTTAGATCAGGATCTATAGATTGATATAATTCTGTAGTCTTTGATTAATACGTATGGATAGTTCATCATGAACTATCATATGCATAAACTTTAGAATACCTTGGCTGAACTCATGAACATGCTGGTTACTGTTGAGCTTTTTATGAAATATTCTAAAGGCTCAGTACTTGCTGTGGAGCAGACTTCTTTCAAGAGAAAATTTTTTGGAAAGAAGAAGTCCGTGAAGAAGCAGAAGATGGATGGTCGAAAGAAGAAGAAGGCAGAGCCAAAGAAGAAGGCCACTGACAAAAGAAAATATTTCCATTACAATACTAATGACCATTGGAAGCGAAACTGCCCTTTATACCTGGCCAGCCTGAAGAACAAGAAGGAGGCAGGTCCTTCTGGAGGTATGCTCGTTATAGAATCTAACCTTACGGTTTCTTCCACATCTAGTTGGATGCTTGACTTTGGTTCTAGTGCTCACTTGTACACTTCTATGCAAGATCTTGAGGATAGCAGGAGGCTAAGGGATGGTGAGATGATCTTACACATCGAAAATAGAGCAAGAGTTGCTATTATGGCTGTGGGAATCTACCCTCTGTGATTATTGTCAGGATTAGATTTAATTCTTAGGAACTATTTTTATGTGCTTGCAGCAAGCAAGAATTTGATTTTTGTTTCATGTTTAGCACAAGAAGGTTATGTAATTAGTTTTCTTAAGGACCATTGTAATATTCTATATGAAAAAAATAAAATTACAAGTGGTTTTCTTATAAATGATCTCTATCAATTACATATTGATGTTTTCTATTTTTAATATTGAGCAAAACATGAATTCCATAGGTTCAAAGTGATCTAGGGATAGTCTAAATGATAGGTATCTTTGGCATCTTAGGTTAGGTCATATACCCAAAGATAGGGTTAACAAATTGGAAAAATTCGGGCTATTGATTTTGTTGACTTTCAAGTCATATCCGATTTGTGAATCATGCCTTCATTGCAAAATGACCAAGCTTTCTTTTATAGGACGTGGAGAAAGGGCCATAGACCTACTTGCCCTAGTATATACTGATGTATGCGGTCCATTTGATGTGCCGGCTAAGGACAATTATATCTACTTCATCACCTTTATCGATGATTTATCTCGGTATGGGTATATGTATTTGATGCGACATAAGTCGGAAGCTTTTGAAAAGTTCAAGAAATTTAGACTTGAAGTAGAAAAATAAATAAAAAAATTCATTAAGGTTCTTCGATCAGATCGAGGAGGCAAATATCTTAGTTGAAAATTTCTAGACTATCTTAAGGACAATGGCATAGTCTCTCAATAGACTCCACCTGGAATGCCTCAACTCAACGAGATTTTAGAACGAAAAAATCAGACCCTATTAGATATGGTGCAATCGATGATGAGTTTCACGAATCTTTTTGAGTTCTTTGGGGACATAGTCTGATGATTGCTATATATTTGCTGAAAAGAGTTTCCTCTAAGACCGTTTCTATCATACCATATAAGATATGGCATGATAAGAAATCAAGTTTGAGTCATCTTAGAATTTAGGATTGTCTGGACCATGTCAAAAGACAACAGGTGGATAAATTAGAGTCTAGGTCCTTTAGAGCTCGATTTATTGGATATCCTAAAGAGTCATTAGGATATTATTTCTATCTTCTGGAAGATCACAATGTGATGGTGAATCGACATGCCATCTTTTTCAAAAAAAAAAAAATATTCAAGATGGTGGCACCAAAAGGCAGATTAGACTCAAGGAGAAAGTTTTCAATGAGAAACAAACTAAGAAACCTATCGAACCCAATCAGATTGAAACAACCCAGACACTACCTCCTCCACCTCGTAGATCAAGTATAATTTTTCATCCTCCTGAAAGGTATTAGGTACTATATCAGAAGACGTAGAGAAAATATTCTTCACAGAAAATGGGTTTCATGATGATGATCCCAAAATCGATGTCGAGGTGATATCAGATATCGACTCCAAAAAATGGTTAGAGGCAATGAGGTCAAAGATTGACTCAATGCATTCGAACCAAGTCTGGACCTTGGTAGATCCACCAGAAGGTATAGTACCTATTGGATGTAAATGGATCTTTAAGAGAAAGATAGGTACCGATGGGAATGTAGAGATAATCAAAGCAAGGCTCATAGCGAAAGGGTATAGTCAGCACGAAGGCATTGACTATCAGGATACTTTTTCGTTAGTAGCCATGCTCAATCCATCCACACATTGCTAGCTGTTGCAGCCTATTTCGATTATGAAATATGGCAGATGGACGTGAAAATAGCATTCTTAAATAAATATCTTGAGAAAGATATCTATATAGAACAGTTATTAGGTTTCACATCCAGTGATAATGATCACAAGATATATAAGCTACAAAGGTCCATATATGGACTTAAGCAAGCATCTTGAAGTTGAAATGCTCGTTTCAATGATGCAATCAAATCCTTTGGATTCATCAAGAATGAGAAGGAGCCTTGTGTTTTCAAAAAGATCAGTGGAAGTGCTATTGTCTTTCTTATACTGTATGTGGATGACATCCTCCTAATTGGGAATGATATTCCCATGTTGACTTCAGTCAAAATATGGTTGTCTAAGGAGTTTCCTATGAAAGATCTAGGAGAGGCATCCCTCATTCTGGGAATTAAGGTCTAAAGGATAGACCGAATAGGATGCTAGATCTCTCACAGAAAATATAAATAGAGGAGGTGCTGAAGAGGTTTAGCGTGAAAAACTCCAAGAGGGGATTAGTGCCCTTCAGACGTGGTATTCATCTCTCTAAGAAGATGTGCCCTAGCACACCTGAGGAGATTGAATGCATGAGTAAGATTCCATATGTTTCAGCAATAGGGAGCCTCATGTATGCCATGCTATGTACACGACCTGATATTGCCCGTACTGTGAGTGACACGAGCAGGTATCAGTCAAATCCAGATGAAGAGCACTGGACATCTATGAAATGTATCTTAAGTACTTTAGAAGGACTAAGGATATGTTTCTAGTCTTTGGTAATGGAGAACTCTAGGTCTAGGGATATACAAACTTGAATTTTATGTCCAACATAGATGATCCAAAGTCGATATCTGAAAGTTTGTTTATTTATAATGGTAAAGCTGTCGGTTGGAAAAGTTTCAAGCAGACGGTGATAGCAGACTTCACCATGAAAGTAGAGTACATCACTGCATTGGAGGCTGCAAAGGAGGCATTCTGATATAAGAAGTTTGCTGCAAAGCTTGGAGTGATGCATCAGATGCCATCACTCTGTACTATGACAACAATGGCACCATAGTCGTAGCTAAGGAGCCAAGGTCTCATAAAAAATTCAAGTACATCAAGTGGCGATACCATCTCATCTATGATTACCTCGAGAAGGGATACGTCGAGGTTAAGAGAGTTAATACTGTAGATAATGTGGCTAACCCATTGACAAAGCCATTGAGCCAGCAAAAGATTGAAGCCCATCTTGAAAAGATGGGACTTAGATTTATAGCCAATTAGCTTTAGGTCAAGTAGGAGTTTGTTAGATATGTGTCCTAGAAGTCATATTGGCTAAACACTTATAATACACTTCTAAGGATAATTTTATAATTTTGACTATAAATTAATAAAAGGATTATTTTCTATCATAGTATATATTTTAAGTGTCTGTGATACATTCTTTGAGTTAATGGTAGTGACAATTCATATTTTCAAGAGCTAAAAATTTAATACATGAATTTTTATAATCAACTCATAAACTACTCCCAACTATAGAATCATCATGAGGATAGTAATCAATTCGGAAGATTGGTGTACGATTGCTTTCTAAGAGTAGATGTGTCTTGAGTCTATGGTGTGGAGACACTAGAGAGAGTACATGTACTCATTAGAGAACGAGGGCACTGAGTGTGACCACCTCAAGCAGACATAAGAAAGTCTACCTTCTCATCGATGACTGACTCCATGCTGCCATGGTGTGTCTGGTTCTTTGACCTAAGGTGCATCGGCAGTTCACCTTGAGGGTGTTATAGTTTGACTACATCATAACTTGGTCTACTAGCCATTTGGACCCCTGAGGTGTATGTTGGCTAGTAGCATGTTCATTATAGGAATTGGATTGCACCACTAGGGGATCTATCTACCTTGGTAGATGAGGAGTAGCCTTATGATAATCATAAGATTGAGTCCTTAAGCCCATGGCCATAGTAGAGTGAAGATGATAGAAAGAGTTTCTATTAGATTTTTACATTAGACTCGAATCAAATGATTAATTCATATGATGGATATTGGGTTTGATGAGTTTACCTTAACCCTAATCCTATCGGGGCTCAAGATAGAAGAACACAATCACACAGGTAGCTGTACTAAGAGGTTCGCTTTCAATTCTAATGGGTTGCCACCATATACTGCTAGATGTCACTGATAGATTTTGGGAGCAATTAGAATGATTTAGATGATCAATCATTATAATTGTATGAATCAAAAAAATTCTGGTCCATCGAAAGGTATTTCGATAATGTCGATGATAGAGATCGCGACATGACTCATTACCATATGGAACTGAATCTAACTGGATTACACAAACAAGAATTTAGGTCTGAATGTCATCAATTGGACTAACCCAGTTCAATTGATTTGGATTAGATCTAATTAGTTTCAAGAAAATCATGCTGGCACATGATTGAGCCTAACTTTCTCCTTTTGTAATCATTTTGGTTCATCTTGGCTGAACCAAATTTATTTGGGCTCACTCAGGAACCTTGTCTTAGTCTGACAAAAGCATGTCCAGATCAGAAAAGAGTTATCTTAATTCATTAGATGGATTTAAGACAACACCTGCTAATTTCTGTCACTTGCTAATTTCTATTTTTGGACATAGGTCAACAGTTGACCTTGGACACTTGGACATAGGGCCATCTGTCATGAGCCTATAGGAGAGCACTTAGGGCTTTTGTCCTCCTACTAAAAGAGATAAGAGAGAGGGCGCATGCCATCCTAGACGTGCACCCCATACGGATAAGGGATGGAGTCCCATACATATGGGACTCTAGGGTTTCTTGATGGGTTTAAATACCTAGGCATCAAAGAGTTTTGTTTTATCCAGTCTTGGCACCATCTATGTGGATTTTTGAGGGACTCTTATCCTATTGGATTAGATGACATCATCCCATCAATCAGGTTTAGATCTGATTGAATGAAAGCCTCTGATTGGCTGGGATGATGTGGCACTGCATGGGCAGCAGGGTTTATTTAAACCCTATTTGCACCTAGGGTTAAAAAAGTTTTGCATAATTTCCATGCCCCAAGGCTGCCTCTCTCTCTTCCATGCCCCATATGATCCTCTCTTTCCGCTCTCCATGCCCAAGGAGTTGGGCATGGGTTCAAGTGTCATCCAAGGAAGAAAGGCGTCCAGATCAGAAAGAAGGCAGCACTGCTGAAAGAGACGACTACTACTTCAAAAGAAGTTTTGAAGAACTTCAAGATTAGATCTAGATCTGATTTTTGAAGAGTTGATTCAGAAGGAGAAGACCACCAGATCCTACCCTAGTGGATACCGATAGAGGCCAGGCGCATGCGTGGCTCCTTCTAAAATCTGAGGCTCAATCAGGATCATCATAGGATAATCTGATCACCCAAAATAAGGTATAAAATTAAATTAATTTAAATTTTATTTTTAATTTTAATATCAAAATTTTAGGATTAGATCCAAGATGTCTTAGATCTAATTAGGATTATAGAAAAAAATTTTAAAATATTACTTCAGATTTAATCAGATCCGAACGATCCTATGCCGGGAAAACGGGATTTTTCCTTTAGAAGGAACCTCCTAGTTAAAGAAAGTCTAAACATTAGGGTCAGTCTAAGTCTGAAAGAACCTGCTAGTTAAAGGAAGTCTAAATTAGTTGGATTATTCCAAGGATTCACTTAAACTTGAAAGGTAAGTTAAAATTCTAGATAGTACCAAATCACCCACTTTCATACTATTTCAGAGGCTTACCTTGAAAAAGATATTCAAATATTAAAATTGAACATTAAAAAATAAAATTCAAACTAGAATTGCAAGATTTGAATAGTACAATAAGCTCTTGGACAATACTTTGAACATAGCCTACTTTCTCAATCGACGGCTATGCCAGGGCAACCGATAGAGCTTATTTGAAGATAGATTTTTGTAATAAAAGGAGTCAAACTAAATTTGTAAAGTAAAATGGTCTTATATGAACATACCAAAATATTTTCAAGAAAGTCATTCTTTTATTGATGCAGAAGAGATACAGAGGCCAGCCTGTCAGTAGGCTCTAGATTGGTGCTTGAGGCTTTTGGGATACAAGATTTGAAGAAGGGTTTTTGCTACAAGATTTTGGAGAGGATTTTTGCAGGAAGGTTTTTGAAGAGGGTTTTTTGCTAAACTAAAGAGGAAAAGATTGAAGCAGACTCTCTCCTCTCTAGCTTGTATTGAAGGCTTCCTCCAAAGCTTGTTCTTGAAGCTGCATTTAGTGATTCTTTTATAGGCCTCTTGGGGCTTCAGTTTTGAAAGGATCTTAAGTCCATAATAGTTGTCCATAGTTGTTTTGCAGAAAATCATGGGCTTCACTTATTGTTTTGTTGAAAACCATGAGCAGTATAACTAGAGCTAGATTAGATATTTCTTAGCACATGCTTTTGCTTTTGGACTATTTGAGAGCTTTGGTAGTTTTGATTTGCCCACTTAGGAAAAGTAGCTGAGCTTGTCATCACTTTTGATTCTTTTACGATACCGCTCTATGGCTCTTTTAACATCTGAGGAAGAAGGGAAATAATTATCTAATTGTTGTCTTGGATTGGTGTGGTACTGATTTTTTGCACCCCACTAGTCTATGACTATAGATGACTTCAAATCCAGGTGGGACTGATGTTGTTGGAGATGAAGTGAAGTGTTGGGGGTAAAATGGCTCTCGCCGAAGTTCGGTAGGGTATCCGATCTTAGTATGGTGCCATCTGGAGTTGTGGCAGCCATGTCCGAGCTTCAACTAAGTTGATCTCTTGGTTTTGGCGAATTCTTGATGATTGGCCTTTAAGACCGACAAAACTCAGGACTTCACCTAGGAGCATCCCACCGTGGGAACGACAATAACCCCTATAGAAGTCTGATTTAGTGCACCAGTCAACCTTCTCAATGATAGTTCTCCCTGCCTTATCCCAATATCTGCAGACCTCACCAAAATCGCACTATGATCCTCGGCCGAACGAACTTGGATAGTAAAAGGATCTCGCCATCAAACATCAATCCAATCCTCAATCCGAAATAAGCAGTAGCTGCTCTATGAGCTGTAAACCTCAATACTTCATTTAGACCTCAGGTTGACCCTGGGTGTTGGCCGAACTTCTTCTAGAGAGCATGGCAATAGTTCTAACTAAAGAATCCACCATCCTTTCCAATCTCCAATCTACCAAATTATAGTACCCGCAATAACTCTTGACAAACATTGAAGGTGGCCGAGACCCAGACTTAGACTCCAGCTATAAGCCCATCATCTGCTACTTAGATGCTGACCTTCAAGTTCGATCAGCTCAACTTCAAGTTCTCAATCTCAACATGAATCCTATACTACCAGGCTCAGAAGCCTCCAACCTTTCATCGAAACTCCCACAAATGGAATCTAACCATCTTCAAGTCTTAACAAATGATAGTCCACTCTCTGCAATGAACTCTTAGTAGCTTGAACGGCCTACTGACCTTTTGTTTTGACTGTCACTATCATTTTGTTACCAAATCCACCTATAAAAGGGATCCTACAAATATATCTTTCTCTCTAAGCTCTCTTCTTTACTCTAATTCCTTCTAAGTACTCCATTCTTATTGGCCAGAGAGAACCAACTTGACCGTTGGAGGGTCCTACTGGAGCCAACTTTGATCTAAACTTCATCTTGTAGGTCTTGTCGGCGACCTCATCTTCTCCAACTCCAACGAACTCCAGCGTCCTTCCATTTTCTGCACTAATAGGATTGGTGCTAGAGGAAGAATTTTTTGAACTCTTGTTCTTAAAAGAGTACTCAGTCGAGCTCATCTTCTTTCTCTCTTCTTCTATTTTTTTCACTAATCTTTCTTTGTTCAAGCAAGATGCCACCTAGGAAGGCCCCTTTCCGACGATCCACCACCTCTTCTGCTAGATCTAATCCAAAACCAATAGATCCATCCATTCTGGCTCCCTCGCCTGCACTTCAACCTTCACTAGCAACAATGGTGGATATGGAGCTATTCAACCTATTGATGCAATAGATTAGGGGCCTCACAGAAGTGGTGCAGGCCATGCAATAGCCTCCAGCACCAATACCGTCAGAGAAACCACTACCAAAGCATCGAGATCTGGCATCTGAAAGACCCACCTAGGTAAGTCGACTGGTAAACCCTACAAAGGGGAAGCATAGAGTGGAGAGCCCCAATTCCAAGCACAACTCTACCCCCTAGAAGGTTTCTACCCCGATTCAACTAACTGTACTTTGAGATTCATGATCGAGATGATATTCTCAATTAGAAGCTTCAAGAAATGAATCGATGGATCAAGAAACTCTACCATGTTGCACCAGTTTGTAATGACAACATCTGCACCAACCCTCCATTTTCCATCCAAATCATGCAGGAGCCCATCCTACTGAACTTCAAACTCCTCTAGTTTCAGAGTTATGATGGGACCTCAAACCCAGTCGACCATCATGAAGTCTTCAGAACTACAATGCTACTCCATGGCATGCCTGATGCTATTCTATGCCGAGCCTTCCCCTCCATCCTGAAGGGAGCAGTAGCAAGAAATTTGTACTCGATCCTGAAATCAGATATTATCTACTCTTTTGATCAACTGAGCCATCAATTCGTGGCTCATTTTATTAGTAGCCGATGCTAGAGATGAGGCTCAGACTTCCTCATCAATATCAAGTAGAAAGAAGGAGAGTCCATCCAGGCTTATGTCAGTCATTTCAACACTGCTGCATCAGAGGTTCGCCACTTGGACCAATCTGTTGCTATGGCCATGCTGAAGGGTGGCCTTCTGAAGAATAATCTCCTCTTCTTTTTGGAGAAGTACTCCCAAGACTTCGCTGACATGTTGGCTTAGGCAGAGTGTTATGCCCAGATGGAGGAAGCTTTTAAGCTTCACAGTGAATGGATCATAAGAAAGCAATTGGCCAGAGAATCTAGCAAGCCTATACTTGAAGAAAAGCCGAGTGAAGCTTGGTAGCACTCTAGAATCCTTCAAGAATATAGACGAGCCTAAACTCCACCTCGAGTTCATTAACCAAGAAGCCCGGATTGAAGGATGTGGTGAAACTCCCCTCCTAGAAAATTTCACAACTACTCACCCCTCAACGCTCCAAAGATCCAAGTGCCGATGAAAATCAAGGGGCAATTGCTGAGACCAAAAAAGATGCAATCTCATCCAAGCAAGCATATCCCTAATAAATACTGCCTGTACCATCATGACCATAGTTATGATACTGAAGAATGCATCCAGTGATAGAGAATATGCAGGATTTCTAGCTCTACTTTCAAAAAAATTTTCAAAAATTCATGCAATAAAATTAAAAATTAATCTAATTAATTTCTAAGAGCTTTTGATTATATCAATAATACATATCAAGAATCGAACGTGACATATATGCATTAAAATCTAAAAATTAAATTATCAATAGTAAAATATTTTTACTACTCTATGTGTTCAGAACATGATACCTTGCATGGATAAGCGAACACCATAATTGAAATGCCACCAGGGAGGTCCTCTCATCATGACATAGCCACACAGACCATTTGGCCTCCATGGATCATCCATACAAGGCCCTGGTCCCAATCAGCTTCTTCCAAGTGCTAGCTCATTGTTGGAAGCTTCAATGGTTGATTTTGATCGAATAGCTTTGATCTCCTTCCACGGGCTCATTAGATGCTCTAGGTCACTAGCAGAAGTAGGAGAGAGGTAGAGGAGGAGGCTCTCCTAAAATTTTCATGGGCTTATTATGACTCTCGTAGCTGAGAAAGAACCTTCTCGAACCCTAGGTCGAAACCTTAGGATAGCACACTCATCCATCCTTGCGCCTCTCTATTTTTTTTCTTTCTCTTAGGAAATTTTTTGATTTTCTCATACACACTTGGTATGGTTCATGAAGGAAAGGAGTCTTCTTCAGATCTTGCACACTCCCCAACTCAAATTGACTTTTAAATATGCACCAAATAGAGTAGACAGCATGTGGAGGGATAAGATCAAGTGGTTGCTCATTTGAATTCAATTTTCATTTGAATTCAAATGGTAACCAACCTGATATTATCCACTTGGGCATGAGAAGGCTGGGCGTAAATCCCTTTGTGCATGGGAAATGTTTCATGAGAATCTCATTCTCGTAGAAATTTAAATGGGTGCGGAAAGGTGAGGTGGCATAGGAAGACTAGTCAAACTAGACAAACCAATCTTATCTAATTAAGACCAACTCAAACAAATTTTTCCAGGCCTAATTAGACTAGATTAAACCCAACTTATGTAGACTTAATTAGGTTGAATTAAATCTTAATCAAATTAAAAATTGATTAAGCCCAACCCATGATCAAATCAAGGAACAAACCTTCTTGACAATTAGATCATCTCATAACAATATTGGGTCAAACCCAACTGAATCTAATTCAATTGGACTTGATCCAAAACTCATTACTCAATCAAATTGAGTTAATTAGTAATCAAATGACTAATTAAACCTCTCATAAATATAGAGTCCAAGTCTAGTGGATGTACAGACAATAGAGTCCCATCAAAATGAAACTCTTGATCAAAGGGTCCACAACTTATGGGACTCTTGATCCTAGTGTTCCAAACGAGTGGAACTCATGATCATAGACTTGAAAGAACTAGATCTAGTATTTCATGGATAGATCTTGAAACTTTTTCAAGATCAGATAGTGGAAGACTTAAATAAATTAAATATTTGTTTAAATAAATATAAAAATATCCTAGATCTAAGATTTATTACATGATCATGGCATGATATTAAATCAAAAATAAAAAATATAAAGAAAAGATTAATATGTTGATCTCATCAACATGCTACAATACTACATCTAATGTAGCTATGGAATAACAGATTAGATCTAATACCTAAGCAAGTTAGATGTTCTAACTTGCTAATTCAGACTTGAGGATGAAGTCATAAGCCGCATAAGCATCCAGCCTCTAGGAATCATCTACACAAGCCCACGAACATGATCTGAGATCCTGATGTAGGAAATTACCATAGCATACTAGTACTATGCTGATCTCTCTTCGATGATCGATACGATGCTTCCTTCTTCGAGACTTGGACTCTCCAAAATATCAGAACAAAGAAGAGAGATTTCAGATATGAGACTCTCTTAAAGAAATTTCAAAAGAAGGAGGAGAAGAGAAAATCAAAACCGCCCTAGAAGAAGACCCTCTTCTTCTTCTCTTTTCTTTCACCTAGACACCTAGTTTGGTGTTTATGGAATCCCCACACCCAGAGGTTCTCTCTCCCTAATTTTTTCACACCTCAAAGCTCTCTCAAGGTCTATATTCCACAATAATTTTAGCCAAAAATTCATCCTAAATTAAAAAGATATGCAGAGTCCAAGTTCGATCAAAAACTTAGACAAGGAAAGGACATAATATGGCAAGTTGTTGGAGCGCCCAACTCTTGAGGCCCCCATCTTATTTCCTACCATGGATCAGCAATAGGGGTGCACAAAAACTTTTTCTTTTACCATAAAATTTAGAGAAAAAAAAGGTGCGGATGGCATAATTAGAAGGTGGTGTTTTAGTCTATAGGGATTCTATCTCATAGAATCCTAGATCAAAGCTTCTCTTTTTGACTTGGTCAACTACCAAATTATCATATGAGAAAGAGAGGGAGAGAGGAAAATAGTATTTGTCACACAAAATAAGAGAAGAAATAGGGCATGGGGCGTGGAGGGCTAAGGTGGCGAAAGGTGGAATCCTAGTCTTACTAGAATTCCATCTATGACTTGGTCAAACATGGTTTCTCAAACTAAATTAAATCAAAACCAAGTGAACCAAATTAAATTAGATTCTAATACAATTAATAATTTAATTAAATTATATTAAATTAAATTTAATTTTAATTTAATTTTCTAATCAAATTAGGAAATTGGGTTGACCCAAGTCCTAGTTGAACTAGGACTAGTTTTTCCCTATACTTGGCTTATCCAATAAGCCAATTAGACTTGATCCAATCAAGCACAAATCAAATCAAATTAAATCATATTTAATTAGACTTAATCTCAGCCCTTTGGCTTGATCAAATTAAGTTAATTAGCAATCAAAATGCTAATCGATCCTTCTGCAATGCTTACACTAGGTTAAACATCAATTGTATTGATTATTTAACCCTAGAACGATTCTTAATCATTGATCAACCATCTGATCAGATCATGAGCTCTAATGTGTGTGACCTCATAGGTTTGAACCTAAATCAATAGCATAGGAATAGCTTACTGTACCAATCAAAGTAACCGTCTAGTAATGGTACCTGACGATTGGATATGTCGAATGTATGGAACAACATCCTTAGAACCCTTGTGGATATAGTTTCCATATAATTCCTCCCCTTGACCAAAATGCTCGTAGGACACCTCAAAGTTTAACTATCAACTCTGATTAGATTGTCCACATTGTATTTCAAAATATCAAATCCATCTGATGGATTACCCTGGCCAAGGTTTTGCTATGTTGAAATATAGTGATACATTATTCTCCAACTCTTGGAGTGATACATTATTCTCCAACTTTTGGGCATGTTCAATTATGATCTACCCATAAATCTCATCTGTATGACATATCAGTATCTCCATACTCCTTGGTTAAGAGAACAACCAATCTATATGACATACAGCGATCTACGCTCGATAGATGCTGTTATCCTAATTAACAACCTATCATTTGGTCATGAATAAATTTAAAGACTAATCGATAAATCCTCTCTTTATCGATGCTAAATAGTTCTAAGGACTTCTTCACATTAATAGAGTTCGTTAGAAGATGAATACTTTATGATGAAAAATATCAAAAATATATTTTATTTATTAATAAATAAATTATAGATATAAAGTAGCTCAACCATCAATAGGCTGATGATTGGCTTTGGGATACATTTTCCAACAACTCCTACTTATCCTAAAGCCACTTAGCATAGTATCTAATATCCATCTTTGACTTGTGGTTGTCAAAATCCTTTATCACCAGGCATTTAGTGAAGGGGTCGGCCAGGTTCTCCTTTCCATCGATCTTCTGAAGGTCGACATTACCTCTATCCACGATCTCTCGGACCAAGTGGAAGCGGCATAGAATAACTTCGTTCACTGGTATGCCTTTGGTTCTTTCGCTTGAGCAATGGCACTAGTGCTATTGCAGTATAGCAGGATCAGATCATCAAGGAAGGGTGCTACTCCAAGCTCGGTGATAAACTTTCTCAGCCACACAGTCGACATTTAATGCTGCAATGTACTCTGCTTCGCAAATAGAGTCTATCACAGTATGCTACTTGGAACTCTTCTAGCAGATAGCTCCATCATTAAGAGTAAAGATATATCCTGACATGCTTCTGCTGTCATCATGGTCAGATTGAAAGCTAGAGTCTATAAATCTCATAAGTTTTAAATCTAACTTGCCATATACCAACCATTGATCTTAGTATTTTTTAAATACTTATGTATGGCTTTAACCACTTTCCAATGGTTTTTTTTAAGATCAGATTGGTATCTACTCACTACTCCTAATGAGTATGCCACATCTAGTCTTGTACATGTCATGGCATATAAGATAGATTCCACTGTCGAAGCATATGGGACTCTACTCATATGCTCTCTCTTTCTTTAGGAGTTGTCGAACAATCCTTTTTAGAGCGAGAAATTCTATGGCCTATCGGAAGATAGCCCTTTTTGGAATTCTCCATGCCGAACCTCTTCAGCATAGTATCTATGTACATGGACTAGGATAACCTAAGCATCCTTTAGATCTATCCCTATAGATCTTCATGCCTAGGATGTCGGATGCTTCACCCAAGTCCTTCATGGAGAATCGTGATGATAACTGGACTTTTATTTCCTGTAGTGCGGAGATGTCATTCCCGATTAAGAGAATGTCATCCACGAACAAAACAAGGAATACTACTATTGGACCATTTGTCCATTTATAAATGCAAGGTTTTCTCCATTCTTAACGAAGCCATATGTTTTGATCATTTTATCAAAATGCATGTTCCAACTTTGAGATGCCTGCTTTAGTTCATAAATGGATCTCTGAAGTCTGCACACCTTGGACTCATCTATGGATGTTAACCCCTCAGGTTGTATCATATAGATCTCTTCAGTTAACTCTTCATTCAAGAAAACTATCTTCACATCCATTTGCTAGATCTTATAGTCCAGATGGGTAGCAATCATAAACATAATTCAAATGGATTTGATCATTGTCAAAAAAAAAAAAGTCTCATCATAGTCAATACCATAATGTTGACGATACTCCTTGACAACCAGACGGGCTTTATAGGTCTCCACCTTTTCGTCTGTGGACTTTTTTCTTTCGAAGATCCATTTGCACCCAATGGGTTTAACCCCTTCGGATGGGTCAACCAATGTCCACACATCATTGACCTTCATGAACTCCATTTCGGACTTTATGGCCTCAAGCCATTTCTTGAAATCAGATCTCTACATAGCATCCATATTGGTGATCGGATCCTCATCATTCTCATCGAATTTAATGGGATCATCATCTTGGATCAAGAAATTATAGTATCTATCCGGATGATGCGGTACGCTATCGGATCGCCTTAATGGTGCAGGTACACTAGGCTCTGAATCTGATCTAATCAAATTCGACTCAGGTTCAGCTATAGATGTCGATTTTTCTACCTATTGAACTTCATCAAGTTCAACCTTAGAGAAAACAATTTCTTCACCAAGGAACTTCTTTCTAAAGAGATTGCCTTAAGACTGACAAACACCTTTTGTTCTTCAGCATAATAGAAATAGTATCCCTTACTTTCTTTGGGATACCTTATAAACACGACTTATTAGATCGGGGTCTAAGCTTATCTGTATGCAAACGTTTAACATAGGTCGAACAACCCCAAATTTGTAGGTGAGAGAGTGTAGGCCTATGCCTAGTCCATATCTCATATCGAGTCTTTGCGATAGATTTACTTGGTACATTATTCAATATATAATATGCAGCCTCAAGAGCATAACCCCAAAATGAAACAAGCGGACTTGCAAACCCCATCATAGATTGAACCATGTCCAATAAGATTTGATTTCTCCTTTTCGATATACCATTATGTTGTGGTGTACTAGGAGGAGTCCACTATGAGAGAATCCCATTTTCTCCTAGATATGTCAAAAACTCACTAGATAGATATTCACCTCCTCGATCCGATTGAAGAGTTTTAATATATTTTCTAATTTATTTTTTTACTTCACTTCAAAATCTTTTGAAATTTCAAATGAATCCAACTTATGTTTCATCAGATAAACATTTTCATACCTAGATAGATCATTTGTGAAAGTGATGAAGTAGAAATGTCCATCTCTAGCACCAGCTCATTAGTCCACATACATCAGTATGTACTAGACCTAAGAGCTTAGTAGCTCTCTCACCTTTTCCAGTAAAAGGTGACTTAGTCATTTTTTCAATAAGACAAAACTCACTGGTTGGAAGTGATTCATAATCAGCAACTTCGAGGATTTCCTCTTGGGTCAACCTATTTATCCTATTTTTGTTAATGTGACCTAGTCTACAGTGCCATAGGTAGATATCAGAGATATTATCTAATCTAGGATATTTTCTAGAAGTATATATTACACTCATAGATTGTGATAAAATATAAATATTATTTTTTTATTATTCTTATATTATTATAATATTATTCATAATAATATCACAATAATCTTCTTTTTATAGAGAAATGATAACCATCTTTGGCCAAAAGGCTAATAGAGATTATATTCATCAGAAAGGAAGGACAATAATGACATTCATTTAAGGAAATGATATTAGTATTGAAAATAAGTTGAACTATTTTCATAGCTTGAATTGGAACAGACCTTGCATCTCCAACATTCAAGGAATCGCTCATTATTCGCAAATTTTCTACTAATTTGAAGTCTTTGTAATGTATTGCAAATATGAACTATACTTTCGATATCCAATACCCAAGTATATCACAAATAGATAAATTAGAAAATATTATCATATAACATCCTTGATCAGCAACTACTTGCTCATCTCCCTTATTCAGCCTATTATGGTCATGGGAATCACGACACTGAGGATAATTCTTCTTCTATTACCCCTGCTTCTTACAATGGAAGCACTTTGCTTGATTTAGGTTATTCTTGGATCTTATGTTTAAATTGGGCATAGAGGCCCCAGCATGAACCACTTCATACTGCTAAACAACATACAACTTTCGATACTTATTATCGAAGTTGAATCCCATAAGTTAATTACTGTCTAACAGTGAATAGAGCAACTGTGATTTGGGTTTAACTGCATAAAGGAGAACCAAAAGCCTAATTAGTAATTGATTCATTAAACCTAAAGATGTGGACTTTAATCAAAAGGTCTTCTACTATTTTATTTGAATTGGTAGCCTCTACCTCCAATTCGAGAAATTATCCTAATTTCTTAGTGGATACTAGAATCTACATAGACTGTATACAAGCCCAACTATGGTTGGTCAACCCATGTATATCTAAGAGTAGGTTCATAACCAATTATTTCTCCAAGCAATTTTTAGTAATTTAATTTTGCCCCAGGTATCTTTTTAGTAGGCTAGGGCCTCCACTGAAAGTCCTAATTAGGTCCAACCATTAGCATGATCATACTTGGTCAATCAAACTAATGAATGATTAAGCCCAACTATGGTTGGTCGACCTAACCATCATTTAGAAAGATGCATCCAAGAAATCATATTATGAATGAAAATTCCATTAGCGAATAAGCACCAGGCCTATGGGCCTCCAATGATTATCTAATTAATGGATCCATTATCATCCACTTAATGGGATGCTATGATCTAGTTATCATCATAACTATTTCATTTTATGGACCTAATAATTTTAGAGGATTTAATTAATTTGATTTAGAGGAAAAAAATCAGATGAACTAGCTTATCATGATTCTCCCACTGACTTCACCAAGTCAGCTTAAGGGAGACCATTAATAGGCTGGTCAAGGAGCACCTAAATCAGTCATACTGATTGACCTAGCTGACATGGGTTAGCTCGAATAGTCAAATGATCCGATCAAAACATAATTTCACCAAGAGGCTAGGTAAGTTTGATCAGTGGGAGGGTTTGCTAAAGCTTGCCTTAGACACCATCAGAAATGGCCAAGTAAGTGGGCTGCCAATTAAAGACCATCAGTTTGGTTTACCTTAGACATCAACTGATTTAATTAGTTTCAATTAGATCAACCTAACAGTTCATGCTAGACCTCATAGCCGAGAATCAAGTCCATCTTGGGTCTCATTAAAGACATGGACTTGACCAACTACAACTATTGTAATTGATCTAAAGAATCCTTGACCTAATCTAAGACAACAACTGATTAGATTTAGTCAATTATCTAATTAAGTCCCTTGATCATTTAATTATTGATCAACCATTCGATCAGATTGTGAACTCTAATATGTGTGACCCCATAGATCTGAACCTAAGCCAATAGTATAGAAAAAAAAATTTGTACCAGTCAAAGTGACCATCTAGCAATGGTATCCGATAGTCGGATAGGTCGAATATGTAGAACAACATCCTTAGAACCCATGTGGATATAGTTTCCATATAATTCATTTTCTTGACCAAAATGCTCGTAGGACACCTTAGACTTAAACTGTCAACTCTGATCAGGCTGTTCACATTATATTTCAAAATATCAAATCCATCTCATGGATTATCCTGGCCAAGATTTTGCTATATTGAAATACAGTGATACATTCTTCTCCAACTCTTGAAGTAGTCAATTCTATCTTCATCACACACCGACTTTGCAAGTACTTGACTATGCCTAGAAGCCTTTCATTACTAAATTAGAAATTCAGTTAGTCCGATACCAAAGCACAGTGAGTTACTTATAAGCTACTGAGGTGATCTCAGATCTAAGGGACACTTATAACTATATCCCATCAGAGACATTTTGGATAGTAGAATGCTCTGGAGTTGGTCACGTTTAGTGATGATGTATCCCTTCATCTCACTTGTATACCAGTGTCTCCACACTTCTTGGATGAGAGGACAACCAACTTATATGGCATACTGCGACCTTTGCTCGATAGATGCTATCGTCCTAATTAATAACTTATCATTTGATCGTGAACAGTTTTAAAAATTGATCAATAAATCCTCTCTTTATTGAACTTAAATAGTCCTAAGAACTTCATAACAATAATGGAGTTCGTTAGAAGATAAAAACTTATGATGAAAAAAGCGACAAATATATTTTATTAATTAATAAATTAATTATAATTATAATATAGCTTAATCATCAATAGGCTGATGATTGACTTTGGGACATATTTTCCAACAACTCCCACTTATCCTAAAGCTACTTGGCATAGTATCTAATATCCATCTTTAACTTATGGTTGTCGAACTTCATTATCATCAGGACTTTAGTAAAGGGATCGGCCAGGTTCTCCTTTCTGTTGATCTTCTAAAGGTCGATGCCATCTCAATCCATGATCTTTCAGACTAGATGAAAGTAGTGCAGAATATGCTTTATTTGCTGGTGTGCCTTTGGTTCCTTCGTTTGAGCTATGGCACCAATATTGTCATAGTAGAACAGGATCAGACCATCTAGAGAGGGTGCTACTCCAAGCTTAGTGTTTAACTTCATCAGCCACATAGCTTTCTTTGCAATATCTGATGTTGCGATGTACTCTGCTTCGCAAATAGTCTGCCATAGTTTGCTGCTTGGAACTCTTCCAGTAGATAGCTTCACCATTCAGAGTAAAGATATATTCTGACATGCTTTTGCTGTCATCATGGTCAGATTGAAAGCTGGAGTCTATAAACTCCACAAGTTTCAGATATGACTCATCATAAACCAACTATTAGCCTTAGTATTTTCTAAATACTTAAGGATGGCTTTAACCATTTTCTAGTGATTTTCTCTAAGGTCAGACTGGTATCTACTCACTACTCCTAGTGAGTATGCAATGTCTGGTCTTGTGTATATCATAGCATATATGATAGATCCCACTATCAAAGCATATGAAACTCTGCTCATACGCTCTCTCTTTAGGAGTTATCGAACAATCTTTCTTAGAGAAAAAAATTTCATGACCTATCGGGATATAGTCCTTTTTGAAATTCTCCATGCTGAATCTCTTCAGCACAGTATCTATATATGTGAATTGGGATAACCCAAGCATCCTCTTAGATCTATCCTTATAGATCTTCATCCTTGGGATATAGGATGCTTCACCCAAGTCTTTCATAGAGAACTAAGATGACAACTAAACTTTTATTCTCTATTGTGCAGGGATGTCATTCTCGATTAAGAGAATGTCATCCACTACCATTGCTAGACCATTTGCCCATTTGTAAAAATGTAGGGCTCTCCATTCTTAACGAAGCCATATGATTTGATCATCTTATTAAAATTCATGTTCCAACTCTGAGATACCTGCTTCAATCCATAAATGGATCTTTAAAGCTTGCACACCTTGGACTCATCTGTAGATGTGAACCTCTTAGGTTGTATCATATACACCTCTTCGGTCGGCTTTTTATTTAGAAAAGCTATTTTCACATCCATTTGTCAGATCTCATAATTCAGATGGGCAGCTATTGCAAGCATTATTTGAATAGATTTGAGCATTGCCATAGGAGAGAATGTCTCATCATAGTCAATACCATAACATTGACGATACCTCTTGGCAATCAAATGGACTTTATAGGTCTCCACCATTCTGTCTGTGCTCCTCTTTCTTTTGAAGATCCACTTATATCCAATGGATTTAACTCCTTTGGATGGATCAACCAATGTTCACACATCATTGACCTTCACAGACTTCATTTTGGATTTCATGGCCTCAAGCCATTTTTCGGAATTAGATCTCTACATAGTATCCATATAGGTGATCGGATCCTCATCGTTCTCATCAAGTTCGATGGGATCACCGTCCCAGACCAAAAAATCATAGTATCTATCCAGATGATGCGGTACTCTACTGGATCATTTTAATAGTGTAGGTACACTAGGCTTTAGATCTGATCTAATCAAATTCGACTTAGATTTAGCCACAGGTATCGATTTTTTTATCTATTGAACTTCATCAAGTTTAGCCTTAGATGCAACAATTCCTTCACCAAGGAACTTCTTTTCTAAAAAGATTGCCTTAAGGCTGATGAACACCCTTTATTCATCAGCACAGTAGAAATAAAATCCTTTAGTCTCTATTGGATACTATATAAATGTGCACTTGTCAGAGCTAGATCCAAGCTTATCTGTAACTAACTATTTAACATCAGCCGGGCATCCCCAAACACTAAGGTATGAAAGTGCTAGCTTATCCCTATTCATATCTTATATGGAGTCTTAACTACAGACTTACTCGAAACTTTATTTAATAAATAGCAAGCCAATTTGAGTGCATATCCCCAGAAGGATATCAGCAAGCTGGCAAAACCCATCATGGTGGACTAAGTCTAACAGAGTTTGATTCCTCCTTGCAGACACACCATTATGCTATGGTGTTCCTAGAGGAGTCCATTAAAAGAGAATCCCATTTTCTTCTAGATATGTGAGAAACTTATAGGAAAGGTATTCTCCTCCTCGATCAGATCGAAGAGTTTTAATACTCTTCCCAGTTTGTTTTTCTACTTCACATCAAAATCGTTTGAATATTTTAAATGAATCCAACTTGTATTTCATTGGATAGACATATCCATATCTAGAGAGATCATCTGTGAAAGTGATAAAGTAGAAATATCCATCTCTAGTACTTGTGCTCATTGGTCTACATACACCAATATGTACTAGACCTAAGAGCTCAGTGACTCTCTCACCTTTTTCAATAAAAGGTGACTTGGTCATTTTACCAAGAAGATAGGATTTACAAATTGAAAGTGATTCACAATCACTGACTTTGAGGATTCTCTCTTGAGTCAATCTGTTTATCCTATTCTTGTTTATGTGACCTAACCTATAATGCTATAAGTAGATATCTGACATACTATCTAATCTAGGATGCTTGCCAATTGAATAGACTATATTAACAGGTTGTGATAGCATATATACATCATTATTCAAATATCCATAGAAAATAGTAACACCATTGATAATGATATTACAAACTTGTTTCTTTATTGAAATCTCATAATCAATTTTGGCCAAAAGGCACAAAGGCCCATAGAAATGTCACTTTAAAAAATTTAGGACAGAAATGACAATCATTAAGAATAATGGTATAGGACTCAAATACAAGTTTCAAGATTTTTAAAGCTAGAACTGGAACTGATCTTCCATCTCCAATGTTCACAAACCTTTTGCTTTACTAGAATCTCCTACTGACCTGCAATCCCTACAATAAATTGCAAATATGATAAGAGCTACTAGTATCCAATACTCAGTCAGTATAATCATAAATAGAGAAATTATAAGGAGTTATCATATTGAGGATAGTTCCTCTTTCAGTGCCCCTACTTCTTGCAAAAGAAGCATTCAACTTGACTCTTATCGATGTCCTAGCCTGGCTCTGCATAGATGTCCTACCTTCTTGTCCTTCTTCTTCTTGTTCTTCTTTCCTTTTCTAAAGGGTCAAGAACCAGAAGATGAAACTTCTACTAAATTCACTGACTCCTTATGGAGTTGGTGATCCTTCTCAAAGTTCAAAAGCAATTCCAATAACCTGTGGTAGCCTACTTGAGGCTTTGTCATTCTGAAATGAGTGAGGATGGGAGATAGGACTTGGATAGCGAGTTCAGTATTGCATCTTTCTCAAGCTGCTTATGCAAGAAAAAGCCAAGCTTGCTCAATCACTCTATCAGCTAGATCATATATAGTACATGATCAATAACGGAGACTCCATCCGGCATCCTGGCATTGAAGATGGCATAACTAGTCTTGTGCCTTTTAACATCATCGTGGGTGCCAAAAGAATCCTCCAACACTTGAAGCATATCTTTTGGCTAAGCCATCTCAAATCTATAACTAAACTCGTCGCTCATGGCAGCCAGCATAATGCAGCGCTCCGTGGTTCGATCACTGAGCCACTTCTGATAAGTATTTTTGACTATTCGATGTGCATTGACAGCTGGCTCCTCAGGTGTAGGATCCATCAACATATACATCATCCGTTCATGCTCTAAGACTATCTTCAACTTTCAATACCAGCTACTAAAGTTGGGTCCCACCAACTTATCATTATTCAGCAATGATCGAAGAGATAGAAAAGTGGCCATATCTACATCAAGAAAAATCAAAATCTAATTAATAATTAATTTATTAAATCTAAAGATTTGGACTTTAATCAAAAGGTTCTTCCATTATTTTATTTAAATTAGTAGCCTCTACCTCCAATTCGAGAAATTATCCTAATTTCTTAGTGAATACTAGAATTCACACAGATTGCACATGAGTCCAACATTGGTTGGCCAACCCATGTACATCTAAGGATAGGATCATAATCAATTATTTTTCTAAATAATTTTTAGTAATTAAATTTTTGCTCCAGTCCCTAATCAGTAGGCTTTGGTCTCCACTAAAAAGATTTGATTAGGTCTAACCATTAACATGACCATACTTGATTGATCAAACCAATGAATGATTAGGCCCAATTTTGGTTAGCTAATCTAATCATCATTTAAAAAGATGTAGCCAAGAAATCATATAATGAATGATAATTTTATTAGCTGATAAGCATCAGGCCTTTGGGCCTCCAATGATTATCTAACTAATGGACCCATTATCACCAACTTAATGGAAGGTTATGATCTAGTTATCATAGTAACTATTTTATTTTAGGGATCTAATAATTTTAGAGAATTTAATTTTTAAAGAAGAGAAAATGTTTAATGAACCAGCTTATCATGATCTTTCCACTGGCTTCACCATGTCAGCTTAAGGGAGACCATTAATAAGCTAGTCTAGAAGCACCTAAATCAGTCATACTGATTTATCTAACTGACATGGGTTAGCTTGAATAGTCAAGTGATCCGACTAAATCATAAATTCACCAAGAGGTCAAATAAGTTTGATTAGTGGGAGGGTTTGCCAAAGCTTGCCTTAGACACCATCAAAAGTGGCTAGGTAAGCGGGCTGTCAATTAAAGACCATCAGTCTTGTTTACCTTAGATACCAACTGATTTAATTAGTCTTGATTATATCAACCTAACAGTTCATGCTAGACCACGTAGCTAAGAATCAAGTTCATCTTGGGTCTCATTATACACATGGACTTGACCAACTACAACTATTGTAATTGATCTAGAGAATGCTTGACCTAATCTAAGACAATAATGTTGGAAATTATATTCTAAAGCTAATCATCTAGGTTGTAGATGGTTGAGCTAAATAATATTATACTTAAATTATTAATAAATAAAATTATTATTTTGACCTTTTCATCACTTTCTACATCTTTCTATAATGAATTTTTCTATGATAAAGTTCTTAGAATTATTTAGACTCGACAAAGGAGGATTAGTCGTTTAGTCCTCAAAACATGTTCACGATCAAATGATTCATTGTTTTCCAGAATGACAACGTATCGAGTGTAGGTCATTGTGTGCCATAAGTATTGATTGTCCTCTTAATCAAGAAGTATGGAGATACTGTTATGGCATGCAAGTGAAGTGTAGGGGTACATTTTATTGAATGTGATCCAACTATGGAGCTCTCTACTATCAAAAGTTGCTTGCAAAGAATATGGGTATAAGTGTCCTTTAGCCCTGAGATCACCACGGTGACCTGTAAGTAACTCACTGCACTTAGGTACTAGACTGCCTGAATTTTTAATTCAGTGATGGAAAGCTACTAGGTGTAGTCAAGTACTTGGCTTGTCGGTGTGTGAGTCAAGATGGGATTGATTCCTCCTAGTGTTGAAGCAAGTGCATCACTATATTTCGATTTAGCAAACCCTTGGTCGGAGTGGTCCATGTGATGGACACTGAGTTTTGAAATATACTATGGATGAATTTTAGGGTTGACAATAAACCCTAGATCATCCTTTGATCATCGAGGTCAAGGGGATAAATTATATGGTAACCATATACCATAGATTCATCATTATTGCATTATGACTTTTCGACCTATTTAGACATTGGGTACCATTGCTAGATGGCCACATCGATTGGTATAGAAAAATGATTCCTATGCTATCGGCTAAGGATTCGAACCTATGGGGTCACATACAATAGGAGTTTCTACCTGATCTGATGGCCGATATTAAGTCTCGATGACCTAAGACTCTATGGTCAAGAGATTCACTAGACTGAGACTCTATGACCAAGAGTTTCAATCAATTGGGACTCTGAGTCCATGTTCAGGACTCTCTGAATGAGAGTTCTAATGACCTGAGACTCTGTGGTCGAGAGTCTCACTGGTCTGGGGCTCTCATACCAAGAGTCCTAGTGGACTGAGACTTTGAGACCAACTTATCTGGGACTCTCTAATCAAGAGTCCCACTTGTTTAAGACTCTATGATCTCGAGATCCATTCGTTTAGAATACTAGGTTCAAGGGTCCCACTACATTGGGACTCTTCAAGAGTTTCATGTTGATGGAACTCTGATGTTCGATAACCAACCCAATTGGAACTCTAATATTTTAGAGGATTAATTAGCAATATGATTATTGATTACCTCAATTTGATTGAGAGATGAGAAATTGATCAAGTCCAATGGAATTTGATTCGATTGGGTTTGACCCGATCAGGTCATGAGATGACCTCATTGAAGGGAAATCCTGATTTCTCGGTCCGGTTCGTTCAGATCTGATAAGATCAAGAGATATATTTCAAAAAATTTTCTCTTTGATCTATATTAGATCTAAAATATTTTAGATCTAATTCTTATTATTTTAATAAATAAAATAAAAAAGGATAAATTAAATTAAATTTATTTTACCTGATTTGGGTAATCCTATTACCCGTTGATGATCCTATTTACAGCGGAAGATTTTGGATCTAGCCACGCAAGCGCCTGGCCTCTACCGGTATCCACTCAGGTTGGATTTGGAGATCCTCTTCTTCTCTATCATGCCTCCAAAAATCAGATCTGGATCTGATCTGGAGGATCTTCAAAACTTCTTTTGAAGATCAGCAGTCATCCTTTGCAGCAGCACAGCCTTCTAGCTTTCAGTCACCTTTCTTTGATCTGGATTGCACCAACCAAGGTCCAAAACTCCTTTTGGACGTGGAGAGGAGAGGGAGAAGGTGAGTTTGGCATGGAGGAAGAAGGGAGAGGCAGCCTTGGGGCGTGGGGTTTCTTAAACTTCTATTAGAATCTGAGTTGGGCGCAGGGTCTTATTTATAGACTAACTGTGATCCAACTCCTCTTCTTCCCAACCAATCATAACTCTTTGTGAAATCAGATCTAAATCTGATTGGTGGGAATAGAGTCCCCTGGATTCCTCCTTAGAGGGCGCCTAAGACCAGTCAAAGTTGGATTCTTAGGAGAACTCTAATTGGAATCCAAAAAGGAGATGGAGTCCTTGTCCAACAAGGACTCCTAGGCGCCTCCAACTTGGGCACACGCCTAGGGTGGCGTGCGCCCTCCTCCTTGCCAGGTTCTGGCAGGGGGACAGGCCCCCACCAGCTCTCCAATAGGTGCATGACATGTGGTCAAAAGTCAAAGTGTCAATGGTCAACATTTGACCAGTCAAAGGTAGACTTTTGACCAAAGTCAAAGAACAAGAAATGGCAGGTGACCAAAAATGGCAGGTAATGTCTTACAAAATAAGACAACCTTTTCTGACTTGGACAACCTCCAGTCAGACCATATGAAGGCCTCTGATTGAGCACAAACTCCTTTGGCTCAGTCAGGACAACTTATTTATGATAGTAAAAGAAGAACGTTAGGTTCAATCGAGTGCTAGCACGATTTTCCTTGAACCTAATTGAATCTCATTCAGATCAATTGAACTAGGATCAGTTCAATTGATGATCACCAGATTCAAACCCTTGTTTGTGTGACCCAGTTAGGTTCAGTTCTGTATGGTAATGGGATATGTCATGATCTCTATCATCGACATCATCGAAACTCCTTTCGATGGATCAGAACTCTTCTGATTCGAACAGCTAGAATGATCGATCATCTAAATCATTCTAATTGCTCCCAAAATCCACCAGTGACACCTAGCAGTATATGGTGGCAACCCATCAGAGCTGAATGCGAACCTCTTGGTGCAGCTACCTGTGTGATTAAGTTCTTCTATCTTGAGCTCCGATCAGATTAGGGTTAAGGTGAACTCGTCAAACCCTAGTCTCTGTCATATGATGTAATCATTCGATTCGAGTCCGATGTGAAAATCTAAATAGAAACTCTTTCTATTATTTCACTCTACCATGGCCATGGACTTCTGGACTTGATTCTCATGATCATCATAGGGCTGCTCCTCTACCACCGAGGTAGATAGATTCCATCTTGATGCCATCCAGTTCCTACAATGAACATGCTATAGCCAACATACACCTCAGGATTCCATATGGCTAGGAGATCCGAGTAATGGTGTAGTCAAACTATAACACCCTCAAGGTGAACTGCCGATGCACCTCAGGTCAAAGAACCAGACACACTACTGCAGCATCGAGTCAGTCATTGATGAGAAGGTAGACTCCCTAATGACTACTCGAGGTGGTCACGCTCAGTGCCCTCGTTCTCTAACGAGTACCTGTACTCTCACTCCGATGTCTCCACACCGTAGACTCAAGACTCATCTACTAAAGAGAAGCGATTGTACACCAACCTTCCGGATCAATCACCATCCTCGTGATGATCCTATGGTCGGGAGCATTTTATGAGTTAATAATGATTATTCATGTCTTAAATTTTCAACTCTTGAAAATATGAATTATCATTACCATTAACTCAAAGGATGTATCACAGACACTAAATACACATATGTGATAGAAAATAACCCATTTTATTGATTATAGTCAAAATTATAATTTTGCCCCTAGAAGTGTATTACAAGTGTCAGCCAATTCTGGCTTCTAGGGCACATATATCTAACAATCTCCCACTTGTCCTAAAGCCAATTGGCTACAAGTCTAAGTCCCATCTTCTCAAGGTGGGCTTCGATCTTCTGCTGGCCCAACGGCTTTGTAAGTGGGTCTGCCACATTATCTATGGAGTTGACTCTCTTGACCTCGACGTAACCCTTCTCGAGGTAATCGCGGATGAGGTGGTATCGCCGCTCAATGTGCTTGGATTTTTGGTGAGACCTCGGCTCCTTAGCAAGGGCTATGGCGCCATTGTTGTCGCAGTATAGAGGAATGGCATCTTGATGGCATTACTCCAATTTCTGCAGCAAACTTCTTATACCAGAATGCTTCCTTCGCAGCCTCTGATGCAGCGATATATTCTGCTTCCATGGTGGAATCTGCTATCACCGTTTGCTTGGAACTCTTTCAGCTGACAGCACCACCATTGCACACAAACAGACTCCCAGATGTCGACTTTCGATCATCTATATCGGACATGAAATCCGAGTCTGTGTATCCCTGGAACTTGGAGTTCTCCATTACCAAAGACCAACATCATATCCTTAGTTCTTCTCAAGTACTTAAGGATACATTTCACAGAAGTCTAGTGTTCTTCACCTGGATTTGACTGATATCTGCTTGTGACACTCACAGCATGGGCTATATCAGGTCGTGTACATAGCATGGCATACATGAGGCTCCCTATTGCAGAAGCATAAGGGATCTTGCTCATGCGTTCTATTTCCTCAGGTGTGCTAGGGCACATCTTCTTGGAAAGATGAATACCATGTCTGAAAGGGTATTAATCCCCTCTTAGAGTTTTCCATACTAAACCTCTTTAGTACTTTCTCTATGTACATCTTCTGTGAAAGTCCTAGCATCCTATTCGGTCTATCCCTATAGACCTTAATTCCTAGAATAAAGGATGCTTCACCTAGGTCTTTCATGGAGAATTCCTTGGACAACCATATTTTGACTATTGTCAACATGGGAATATCATTCCCAATAAGGAGGATGTCATCCACGTACAATACGAGGAAGACAACAGCGCTCCCACTGACCTTTTTGAAAACACACGGTTCCTCTTCATTTTTGATGAAACCAAACTTTTTGATCACATCATTGAAACGAGTGTTCCAGCTCCGAGATGCTTGCTTAAGTCCATATATGGACCTTTGCAGCTTGCAAACCTTGTGATCAGTATCACTGGATGTGAAACCTAGCGGCTGTTCCATATAGATATCTTCCTCAAGATATCCATTTAAGAATGCCGTTTTCACATCCATTTGCCATATTTCATAATCGAAATAGGCTGCAACGGCAAGCAATGTGCGGATGGATTTTAGCATAGCCACTGGGGAAAAGGTATCCTGATAGTCAATGCCTTCGCATTGACTATAACCTTTTGCCACTAGTCTAGCCTTGAATGTCTCCACATTCCCATCTGCACCAATCTTTCTCTTGAAGATCCATTTACACCCAATAGGTACTATACCTTTTGGTGGATCTACCAAGGTCCAGACTTGGTTTGAGTGCATCGAGTCAATTTCTGACTGCATTGCCTCTAGCCAATTTCTCGGAGTCGATATCTGATATCGCCTCGTTGTAGGTTTTGGGATCATCACCATGAGCACCATTACCTACGAGGAACATTTCCTCTACGTTCCTTCTGAAATAATACCTAAGTATCTTTCAGGGGGATGGAAAACTCTTTCCGATCTACGAGGTGGAGGAGGTAGTGTTCTTATTGGCTCAACCTGATTTGGTTCCAATTGGTCCTTAGCTCGTTGTACTTATGAGACTTTCTCATCAAGCTTAATCTGCTTTCCAATGCCGCTATCTTGAATAAACTATTTTTCAAGAAAGATGGCATGTCGACTCACAATCACATTGTGGTCTTCTAGAATATAGAAATAGTATCCTAATGACTCTTTAGGATATCCTATGAATCGAGCTCTAAAGGACCTAAACTCTAACTTGTCCGCTTGTTGTCTTTTGACATGAGCCGGACAACCCCAAATTCTGAGATGACTCAGACTTGGTTTCTTACCGTGCCATATCTCATACAGGTGTGGTAGGAATGGTTTTAGAGGGAACCCTATTCAGTAGATAGATTGAAGTTAACAATGAGTGTCCCCAAAGAAAATCAGGGAGGTCTGTGAAGCTCATCATGGATCGAACCATATCCAATAGGGTCCGATTTCTCCATTCTGAAATCCCGTTGAGTTGAGGTGTTCCTGGTGGAGTCCATTGAGAGACTATGCCATTTTTCTTTAGATAGTCTAGGAATTTTCTGGCTAAGGTATTCACCTCCTCGATCTGATCGAAGAACCTTAATGGGTTTTTCAGTTTGTTTTTCTACTTCATGTCTGAATTCTTTGAACTTTTCAAAAGCTTCAGACTTGTGTCTCATAAGATACACATACCCATACCTAGACAGATCATCGATAAAGGTAATGAAGTAAACAAAATTGCCTCTAACCGGCACATCAAATGGGCCGCACACATCAGTATGTACTAGGGCAAGGAGATCTGTGGCCCTCTCCCCATGTCCAACAAAAGGGAGTTTGGTCATTTTGCCTTGAAGGCAGGATTCGCAAGTTGGATATGACTCGGAAGTCAATGGACTCAATAGCCCATTTTTCTCCAATTTGTTGATCCTATCTTCTGCTATATGACCTAATCTCAGGTGCCATAGATATCTATTATTTGGACTATCCCTAGGTCGTTTGGCATTCACGTTTTGCTCGATAGTTAGAATAGGTACATCAATATGTAGCTAATAAAGACCATTAATAAGGAAACCATTTGTAATTTTATTTCTTTCATAAAGAATGTTACAATGGTCCTTAAAGAAGGTAATCACATAGCCTTCTTGTGCTAAGCATGAAACATAAATCAAATTCCTGCTAGCTGCAGGCACATAATAACAGTCTTTCAAAACTAAGTCTAAACCAGATGGTAATCAAAGAGGGTATGTTTCTACGGCTACTGCAGCAACTCTTGCTCCATTACCAATGCGTAGGATCATGTCTCCATCCCTCAACCTCCTGCTATCCTCAAGATCCTGCATGAAAGTGCACAGATGAGCACTAGAACCAAAGTCAAGCATCCAACTGGATGCAGAAGAAATCGTAAGGTTAGACTCAATAACGAGCATAACTCCAGAAGGACCTTCCTTCTTGTTCTTCAGGGTGGCCAGGTAAGTAGGGCAGTTCCGCTTCCAATGGCCGTCGCTATTGCAATGGAAACACTTTTCTTTGACATCGGCCTTCTTCTTCGGCTCTGCCTTCTTCTTCTTTGATCCTTCCATCTTTTGCTTTTTCACAGACTTCTTTTTCTTTCCATAAGACTTTCTTTTGGAAGAAGTTCCATTCCATAGCAAGAACTGAGCCTTTAGAACCTTTCATAGAAAGCTCAGCGGTAACCAGCATATTCATTAATTCGGCCAAGGAATTCTGAAGTTTATGCATGTGGTAATTCATGATGAATTGCCCATATGCATCAGTCAAGGATTGCAGAATAATATCGTTCTGCAGGTCCAAGTCTAACTTCACACCGAGCTTCTCAAGCTCTTCCATGTCCTTGATCATTGTCAGACAGTGATCTTGGACTGACTGCCCATCACGCATCTTAGCCTTAAAAAGTCATTTCATGACTTGATATTTGGCTGCGCAACTCTGTTCACCAAACATCTCCTATAGGTGAGCCAACATTTGGCGAGCAGTCCCGATATCCTCATGTTGGCGTTGGAGCTCATCAGACATCGAGCCCAACATGTAATATCTAGCCTTATTATCTTCGTCTATCCATTTTTCTAGAGATGCTCTCTGTTCAACAGATGGATGGGCTGGTAAGGTGGGAGGGTCCTGGTCCAAAACATGGGTTAACTTCTCAGAACCCAAAACTATTTTGTAGTTTCTGAGCCAATCTTTATAATTGGGTCCAGTCAGTCTATGTGTATCCAGGATACGTGCCAATGGGTTGGACGCAGACATTCTCCTATAGAGAGTCAAAGATTCTAGTTAGATACTATAATTTTATCTTGACCAATTTGTTTAGGGATTTTATTTTTAAACAAATTAGCTCCCACTATTTTCTCGGATCCCTACACTCCCACTATTGTTTGAATTAGATTAGGTTAAGGACACTGTAGAATCAACTCCAATAGTTGTAATTGGACAAGTCCATGTCTTTAACTAGACTAGGATGGACTTGATTCATGGCTATGCGGTTAAGTCCAAAATTATTAGGTTGATCAGATTAAACCTAATTGACTAGTTAGTGTCTAAGGTAAATTTGGTAGTCTAGACTAGTTATTTTTAATTGGGAGCTACTCGCACTAATTCGGTTTTTGATGAGTTAATGGCATATCCATTTCACTGATCTCACTTACCTGGCCGACATGGTTGATTGAAATTTGATTAGATTACTTGGTGATTTAGACTAACCCATGTCACTAGGAATTAGTTTGATTGATTTTAATCAGTAAGACTGAATTAGGTACCCATGGACTTATATTGATCCTAGCTCTGATCTATTGACTTATTAAAGTCAATGGGAGAAATTGGTCTATGTCCTTTCTATCTAAAATCACATGTAGCCTAAATTCTCTAAATTATTAGATCCTTAAAATGACTAAGTTATGAGGATAACTGAGTCATAGCCTCCCATTAAGGTGAATAGTAATGAGTCCAATCTTCTGGGTAGACATTGGAGGTGCCTTACACCTGGTGTTCATCTGAATATTGGAATTGCTATCTATCATATGATGATTAGATTGCACTCTCTTAATGATGATCAGGTTAGCCAGAGCTTTCCTCGAACCTGGTAATCATTGGTTTGATGCATTGAAGTCAATCATGTTAATGGTTGGACCTAACCAGATCTTTTCAATGGGGGCCATAGCCTATTGATTTGGCATCTAGGGAAAAACCTAATTATTGGAAATTATTTGGAAAAATAATTGGTTGTGAACCTACCTATAGATGTATGGGAGTTAGCCAGAGCTTTCTTCAGACCCATTTGTAGTCTATGTGGGTTTCAGTACCCACTAAGGAGTTAGTGTAATTCCTCGAATTGGAGATAAAGGCTACCAATTTGTTAAAAATAGTGAGAAAACTTTTAGACTAAAGTCCAAGTCTTTAAGATTAATTAATTCAAGTACTAATAAGGTTTCATGTTTTCCTTTCAGATAATTAGAATGGCTAGAGTTAGTCCGCTCTGTTCACTGTTGGACAGTGGCAAGTGTTTAGGACCTAAGAACAAGGAGTCTAGTGTTGATCCTGATAAGACAGACCCAAAGAAGAATTATTCTCTAAACTCAAATAGGCTGAATAAGAGAAATCAACAAGTGATTGCTGGTCAAGGCTGTTATATGATAACACCTTATAATTTCTTCGTATATGATATATACTTGGGTATTAGATATCGGGAGTCCGATTTATATATGCAATTCATTGCATGGACTTCAAATTGGCAGAAAATTTAAGAATGGTGGTAGATTTCTTAATGTCGGGGATGAAAGTCAAGTTCCAGTCCTAGCATTAGGAACTCTTGAACTATTTTTCAAAAATAATAGTGTCATTTTAAGTGACTGTTACTATTATCCATCTTTTATGATGAACATAATATCCGTTGGACTTTTGGCCCAAGATGGTTATAGATTATCAATAAAGAGACATTATTGCGATATCATTATGAATGATGTCATAATAACGCAAGGATCATTAAGAAATGACATTTATATTTTATCACAACCTATTAGTGTATTGTACACATTAAATAGACAACCAAAACTAGATAATGTCACTAATGCTTATCTTTGGCACTATAGGCTCAGTCATATACACAAGAATAGGATTAATAGGTTAGTCAAGGAGCGTATCCTTGACATTGATAATTGTAAATCATTGAATACATGTGAGTCCTATCTTCTTGGTAAGATGACCAAATCATCTTTTACTGGAAAGGGTGAGCAAGCCACTGAGCTTCTAGGTCTAGTACATACTGATGTATGTGGACCTATGAACACATGTGCTAGAGGTGGATTTTACCATTTCATTATATTTACTGACAACCTATTTAGGTATGGGTATGTCTATCTTATGAAGAGTAAATCCGATTCGTTTGAAATGTTCAAACGATATTGAAATGAGGTAGAAAAATAACTTGGGAAGAGTATTAAAATTCTTCATTCTGATCGAGGAGGTGAATATCTTTCCAACGAGTTTTTGACATATCTAGGAGAGAATGGGATTCTCTCATAATGGACACCGCCTTAAACACCACAGTATAATGGTTTATCTAAAAGGAGAAATCGAAATCTATTGGATATGGTTCGATCCATGATAGGATTTACAAGTCTACCGATTTCATTTTGAGGTTATGCATTAGAAATTACCTATTTTATTTTGAAAAATGTTCCAAGCAAGTCTGCTGCAAAGACTCCAAATGAGATATGGATTGGGCGTAAGCTGACACTTTCTTACTTTAAGATTTGAAAATGTCTAGCTTATGTTAAACATTTGCAGCCAGAAAAGTTTGGACCTAGGTGGGATAAATGCCTGTTCATAGGATATCCCAAGAAAACTAGGGGTTATTACTTCTATCTTGCTGAAGAACAAAAGGTGTTCGTCAACAATAGAGCAATCATTTTGAAAAAGGAGTTTCTTAGTGAAGGAACAGCTGCCTCTAATTTTGAACTTAGTGAAGTTTGATATGTGGAAAAACCTGTAGACCCACCAACTGGCATCACTTCGCTCTGATACCAATTATTATTCCTATGGCTGTTCGGAGCCACAATCATAGATCTGTTCTCTTGTGTAAACTTGGGTGTTAATCCAGCAAACAGAAAAAGATCTAAGAAAGATGAGAGGCAAGGGTTTTGGTGTTGGAACCAGAGAGAAGAGAGAAAAGAGTTAGAGAGAAAAGCTCAATTGTATTCACTTTTTCATTGTAAAAGTTACAATGTTCTGATTTATATACCCTAGAGTTCCCACATGAATCCTAATAAATCCCAGCTCAAAAACTCCCTTAGGCTAATCCATACATGAATTAGACCCTTTAAGACCTCTCAAACTAAGCCTTAAGACCCCTAGGATCAACCCAGATCCTAGCCCAAAATAGACCTTCGCATAACTCTGCCCGCGCATTGAGCCGGCTCAGTCTCAGCACTAAGCTGGCTAAGTTCCACTGGGTTGGCTCAGTCTGAAACTGAGCCATCCTAGTTCTATGCCATGCCTGTAGTCCCAAAACTCGATCTTTCTGTTTTGCCTGTACTTTAAGACTTAGCCGACCTAGTTTTGGACTGAGCCGACTAACCTGCAGAAAATCTTCTTTCTACAGTCTTGATTCTTTGACTTTGGTTCCTTGCTCTACCTTAAATCCTAGATCTCCAAAGCACCAACCAAGCCCCTTTAGGCCCTCAATACCCGAACCTCAAGCCCATGGAGAGCTACATGCCGCCTCCATCCTAGGACAACTCTTGTCCTACCCTAAGACCACACCTATCCTAGCCTCCCTAGAGCCCTCATCCTGGCTCCATCCGTGGCCTCCTAAGACTTGGGAGCACCACACCACCTACAATCTCCACCTTGGTGTGTCCAAGCCTTGGCACACATGACAACATCCTCCTACATGATCCTGCTATCCCTGCATATCCTGATAGTCCCTCATGCTCACCTTGCCACTGCCATTCTTCTTTAATAGCTAAGATCCCTTTGAGGCCTTCGAGATGACTGCCTCCACCGTTGAAGTCCTTGGCTTGTTTCTCTGCACCATCTTTAGAGTTGTAGGTATCCTTCTACTTGGCAGCTGCATCACTTATCCTAGACTTTCTTGGAGATCATGCAATATTCCTTTACTAGCACTTATCACATATCCTGATGCTCCACCTGACACTATCCCCTCAGAGCCACACCTATCTCCCAGCATAATCCTCTCCACCTAGATCTGTACAGCCCCGACACTGATGCTGGAATACTGGTCCTCCCTCTACACCCCTTACTCTAAACCCGTGTCATAGCTTCCTCCACCCATGAAGCCACCTCTGCCCAATGCTCCATCTAGAGCTAAAGTTTTCCTAATGCCATAGAAGCTGACTCTATCTTCGAGTCCTCTGAGGCCAACCATCCAATGCTATACTACTAGGTCTGCCGCTATACCTTGAACACCGTCGCTGTCCCTTCGGACCCTCTACACTCCGCAGATTTATTCAAAACCATCTCAGATATACCACACCCTGCATGCTCCTCTGAGACCACCAAGATTTCATCCGAATCTTTACTTTCAATGATTGTACTAATGAAATCCGAGCTTTCACCTTCCTTGCACTTCTTCCAAAGTGGACACTCCCGCTTAAAGTGCTCTGCTTTTCTACACTTGAAGCATCTCTTAGACCTCTTGCTACTCTTTTGTTTGTCCTTCTTCTTCTCTTTCCTATGCTTCTCTAAAACCACAAGACTCTCCTAGAAGACCTCCCTCTTCATCATCCATTTCCATTGCTCATTGGACTTGAGCACTGATACAATCTCTTCGTACACCAGTGTCTCTTTACCATACAGCAAAGTTATCACTAACAGATCGAAGCTCTCAAGTAGCGAACACAGCAACAATAGACTCTTGTCCTTCTCTTCGAAATCCATCCCTATATTTGTTAGATACATGTGCCCTAGAAGTCAGAATTGGCTGACACTTGTAATACACTTCTAGGGGCAAAATTATAATTTTGACTAAAATCAATAAATAGATTATTTTCTATCACATATGTGTATTTAGTGTCTGTGATACATCCTTTGAGTTAATGGCAATGATAATTCATATTTTCAAGAGTTGAAAATTTAAGACATGAATAATCATTATTAACTCATAAATTGCTCCGGACCATAAAATCATTGTGAGGATGGTAATTGATCCGGAAGGTTGGTGTACAATCACTTCTGTTTAGTAGATGAGTCTTGAGTCTATGATGTGGAGATATCGGAGCGAGAGTATAGGTACTCGTTAGAGAATGAGGGCACTGAGCGTGACCACCTCGAGTAGTCATTAGGGAGTCTACCTTCTCGTTAATGACTGACTCGATACTGCAGTAGTGTGTCTGATTCTTTGACCTGAGGTGCATCGGCAGTTCACCTTGAGGGTGTTATAGTTTGACTACACCATTACTCGGTCTCCTAGCCATATGGAACCCTGAGGTGTATGTTGGCTATGACATGTTCATTATAGAAACTGGATGGCATCAAGATTGAATCTATCTACCTCGGTGGTAGAGGAGCAGCCCTATGATGATCATGAGAGTCAAGTCCAGAAATCCATGGCCATGGTAGAGTGAAATAATAGAAAGAGTTTCTATTTAGATTTTCATATTGGACTTGAATCGAATGATTACATCATATGATAGAGACTAGGTTTTGACGAGTTTACCTTAACCCTAATCTGATCGGGGCTCAAGATAGAAGAACTTAATCACACAGATAGCTGCACCAAGAGGTTCACATTCAGCTCTGATGGGTTGCCACCATATACTACTAGGTGTCTCTGGTGGATTTTGGGAGCAATTAGAATGATTTAGACGATCGATCATTCTAGCTGTTCGAATCAGAAGAATTCTGATCCATCGAAAGGAGTTTCGATGATGTCGATGATGGAGATCATGACATATCCCATTACCATACAGAACTGAATCTAACTGGGTCACACAAACAAGAGTTTGAATCTGGTCATCATCAATTGAACTGATCTAGTTCAATTGATCTGAATGAGATTCAATTAGGTTCAAGAAAATCGTGCTAGCACTCGATTGAACCTAACGTTCTTCTTTTGCTATCATAAATAAGTTGTCCTGTCTGAGCCAAAGGAGTTTGTGCTCAAACAGAGGCCTTCATATGGTCTAACTGGAGGTTGTCCAAGTCAGAAAAGATTGTCTTATTTGTAAGACACTACCTGCCATTTTTGGTCACCTGTCATTTCTTGTTCTTTGACTTTGGTCAAAAGTCTACCTTTGACTGGTCAAACATTGACCATTGACACTTTGACTTTTGACCACATGTCATGCACCTATTGGAGAGCTGGTGAGGGTTTGTCCCCTGCCAGAACCTGGCAAGGAGGAGGGTGCATGCCAAGAGTGGCGTGCGCCCAAGATTGGAGGAGTCTTGGAGTCCTTGTTGGACAAGGACTCCACCTCTCTTTTGAATTCCAATTAGAGTTCTCCCTAAAACCAACTTTGACTGATCTTAGCACCCTCTAAATAGGAACCAGGGGTTTCTATTTCCACCAATCAGATTTAGATCTGATTTCATAAAGTTGTGATTGGTTGGGAGGAAGAGGAGTTGGATCACGCTTAGTCTGTAAAAAGGACCCTGCGCCCAACTCAGTTTAAGATTCAATTGAGAATTGAAAACCCCATGCCCCAAGGCTGCCTCTCCCCTCCTCCTCCATGCCAGAGCTTCTTCTCCTTCTCCTCTCCACGTCCAAAAGAGTTTTGGACCTTGGTTGGTGCGATCCAGATCAAAGAAAGGCGATCAAAAGTAAGAAGGCTGCACTGCTGCAAAAGGACGACCGTTGATCTTCAAAAGGAGTTTTGAAGATCCTCCAGATCAGATTCAGATCTGATTTTTAGAGGTGTGATAGAGAAGAAGAGGATCTCCATATCTAGCCCAAGTGGATACTGGTAGAGGCCAGGCATTTGCGTGGCTAGATCCAGAACCTTCCGCTGCAAACAGGATCATCAACAGGGTAATAGGATTACCCAAATTCAGGTAAATTAAATTTGATTTAATTTATTCTTATTTTATTTATTTTATTAAAATAATAAGAATCAGATCTAAAACACATCAAGATCTGATTGGGATTAAGAAAAAAAATTTTGAAATATATCTCTTGATCTGATCAGATCTGAACGAACCTGGTCCGGAAAATCAGGATTTCCCTTCAACTGGTATTAGAGCCAGGTTCTAAAATTCTTTAGATCTAATTTTGAATTTATTTTAATTAGAAAATAAGTGATTTTAGATGTCACATGAGATGAGATGTGATCAGATCTGAAATCAAAAAAAATTAAAAAAAATAAAATTAAATAATTTGGATCTAAGATTAGAAGATATGCATGACTAGTTCTAGAATAGAATAGTTCTATAGAATAGTCTTGCATGTTCTTGATTTAATCTGATTAAATCATACTTTAAATCTTTTTATTTACTATTTTTTGATATTATAAGTATTATAATAACATCTAAAAAATAGCAAATAAAATTATTTAATTTTTGAATATCATATGAGATATGATTGATGCATGTCTAGACTAGTTGTAGAATAGTTCTACATAATTGTCTAGATTAGAATTTATTTTGATTAGATTAATTTAAATCTAATTTTTTAGATTATTATGATATAATTTAGATCTAGAAACATGCATGATTATGATACATGAGATGTATGCAAAATATGCCATAATTAGATCTGATTTATATATGAGATATATGATATAGATATGATATTGTTTTGTAGTATTGAATGTTCCTGATTAAGGAGTTCCTCTTGGCCGTCCGATCATAAGAATGAAGAAGGGTTTAAAGGCCCTCTCTTTCCATTTGATAGGGTGTTCTTATAATGTGTAGGGGTGCTGCATGTTCGTCCTTAATCAGAAATCCAAAACTTACTTTCTACAAAACCCTAGATCCTGAAACCCTAGGATTTATTGTGCATATTTTGTTTATGAACCCTACTTAATTAAGAATTAAGTTTATGGAATATTAATTAGATCTAAAATTGAGAATTTCAGATCCAAGACATATTCATAATACTGGGTTCGGGCTTGGGTAGCACAATTAGGTCTAAGCGGTTGATCAAACTGAATCAAGAGTTGGTTAGATGGGATCAACAATGCTTAAAATTGACCAGCCTAATAGGATTAAGTCTGGGTCAAGATCGAGTCACGATCAAGCAAGACCTAATTAGGCTCAGAGGTTAGAGTCTGGATTGTAGGCTAACCCAATTGGTTCTGGCTCAATAATTTGGTGTCTAAGGTAAGTTTGGCATAGACAACCGACTGGTTTTTAATTGGAAGCTACTCGACCTGAATGTGTTCTTGTATGAGTTAATGGCATATTCCTTTCCCCAGGTCTCACTTACCTGGCCATATCTGTTGACACAGTTCTGATCTGAGGTGTGGTCAATAATTCGAGCTAACCCATGCCACTAGGTTAGTCATAATTGTTATGACTAAGCCAAGTCCGGACCTAAATCAATTCTCCCTAAGAAACGAAAGTCTGAGGTCTTCCACCATGTGAAGATGTGTAGGCCCTTCCCGGGGTTGATTATTCTCGACTGAATACAGTGGCTCAGTTGCAACGGGAAGATGCAACCATGTCTATTAGGCATTGGATGCTATGGGCTGGAGGATGAGTTGGGCTCAATATTCCAGATACGGTGAGAGACTCAATTAGGAATCCAGTCTATGCAAATTGTGGGTCTGACTTAACTAAGGAGTGGATCAATATTCTGGATACGGTGAGATTCATGAATTAGAGACCAAGTTTGGATGCACCATGATTAGAGAATTATTGAACAAGAGTTGTTCACTTATTGGCTAACCCATCACCAATAACTGTTAGGTGAGGTGATGAGTCAGTTGGTGAGACCGCACCACCCACTAGAAATCATTAATCATGGAGATTTTTGCATCTCTACGGAGGGAGTGTAGGGATCTAAGAAAATAGTGGAAGCTAATTTATTTAAAAATAAAATCTCTAAATAAATTGGTCAAGTCAAAATTACAATATCTAACTAGAATCTTTGACTCTCTACAGGAAAATATCTGCATCCAACCCATTGGCACGTATCCTGGACACACATAGACTGACTGGACCCATTTATAAAGATTGGCTCAGAAACTATAAAATTATTTTGGGTTCTGAGAAGTTAACACATGTACTGGACCAGGATCCTCCCACCTTGCCAGCCCGTCCATCTGTTGAACAAAGAGCATCTCTAGAAAAATGGAGTGACGAAGATAATAAGGCCAGATATTATATGTTGGGCTCGATGTCTGATGAGCTCCAGTGCCAACATGAGGATATCGAGACTGCTCGCCAAATGTTGGCTCATCTGTAGGAAATGTTTGGTGATCAGAGTCGCGCAACCAAATATCAAGTCACAAAATGACTTTTTAAGGCTAAGATGTGTGATGTGCAGTCAGTCCAAGATCACTGTCTGACAATGATCAAGGACATGGAAGAGCTTGAGAAGCTTGATGTGAAATTAGACTTGGACCTACAGAATGATATTATTCTGCAAACCTTGACTGATGCATATGGGCAATTCATCATGAATTACCACATGCATAAACTTCAGAATTCCTTGGCCGAGTTAATGAATATGCTGGTTACCGCTGATCTTTCTATGAAAAGTTCTAAAGGCTCAGTTCTTGCTATGGAATGGACTTCTTCCAAAAGAAAATCTTATGGAAAGAAAAAGAAGTCTGTGAAAAAGCAAAAGTTGGAAGGATCAAAGAAGAAGAAGGCAGAGCCGAAGAAAAAGCCGATAGCAAAGAAAGTGTTTCCATTACAACAGCGATGGCCATTGAGAAGCGGAACTGCCCTACTTACCTGGTCACCTGCAAGGATTAGGAAAGTCATTCTGAGAGGAATGCGTCGTTAATTCGAGCAATATAAACATGAATGCTGGGATGACCAAATGCCAACTATGGACTAAGATGTTGATAGTGTTAGAGTACCTAAAGGTATGGTCCATGGTAGTAAGACTAGTCGTTGATCAACAATATTAGATAGGACGGTACTATGAGGCCGTGTGGCATTCCGATCATATCCAACTGTGAATCTGTCTTCAAGGCAAAATGATAATACTCCCTTTTGTGGACTGGGAGAGGCCACAGATTCCTGCCCTCTAGTACATACTGATGATGTGTGGCCCATTGATATGCCGGCTAGAGGCAATTTTGTCTACTTCATTATCTTTACCGATGATCTGTCTAGGTATGGGTATGTGTATCTTATGAGACATAAGTCTGAAGCCTTTGAAAAGTTCAAAGAATTCAGACATGAAGTAGAAAAACAAACTAGAAAACCCATTAAGATTCTTCGATCAGATCGAGGAGTGAATACCTTAGCCGAGAATTCCTAGACTATCTCAAGGAAAATGGCATAGTCTCTTAATGGACTCCACCAGGAACACTCTCAACTCAATGGGATTCAGAATGGAGAAATCGGACCTATTGGATTATGTGTTCGATCCTGGATTGATGCTTCACAGACCTCCCTGATTTCTTTTGGGAACACTCATTATTAACTTCATATTATCTACTGAATAGGTTCTCTCTAAAACCGTTCCTACCACACTGTATGAGATATGGCACGGTAAGAAACCAAGTCTGAGCATCTCAGAATTTGGGGTTGTCCGGCTCACGTCAAAAACAACAAGTGACAAAGTTAGAGTGTTTAGTTCCTTCAGAGCTACTCGATTCATAGGATATCCTATAAGATATATTAGATACTATTTCTACATGTCCAAAGACCATATATGTGATTGTGAGTCGACATGCCATCTTTCCTGTGAAAAAAATGTTTATTTATCAAGATAGGTTGCATTGAAAAAATAGATTCAAGCTTGATGAGAAAAGTCTTCACAAGCAGAACGAGCTAAGGACCAAGTGGAACCAAATCAGTTGAGCCAATAAGAAACACTACCTCCCTCCACCTCGTAGATTGGAAAGAGTTTTCCCGTCCCCTGAAAGATACTTAGGTATTGTTTCAGAGGATGTAGAGGAAATGTTCCTCGTAGGTAATGGTGCTCATGTGGTGATGATCCCAAAACTACAATGAGGCGATTATCAGATATTCGACTCTGAGAAATGGCTAGAGGTAATGAGTCAGAAATTGACTCGATTGCACTCAAACCAAGTCTGGACCTTGGTAGATCCACCAGAAGGTATATATCCTATTGGATTGAAATGGATCTTCAAGTAGAAAGATTGGTGCAGATGGGAATGTGGAGACATTCAAAGGCTAGACTGGTGGTAAAAGGTTATAGTCAATGTGAAGGCATTGACTTATGCAGATACCTTTTCCCCAGTAGCTATGCTAAAATCCATCCGCATATTGCTTGCTGATGCAGCCTATTTTGATTATGAATATGGAATTATGGACGTGAAACGGCTTTCCTAAATGGATTATCTTGAGGAAGATATCTATATTGAACAGCCGCTAGGTTTCACATCCAGTGATACTGATTCATATGGTTTGCAAGCTGCAAAGATCCATATTTTGGACTTAAGCAAGCATCTCGGAGCTGGAACACTCATTTCAATGATGTGATCAAAATTTGGTTTCATCAAAAATAAAGAGGAACCATTGTATTTTCAAAAGGTCAGAGTGGAGCACTGTGTTCGTCCTCGTATTGTACGTGGATGACATTTCATCTCTCTTATTGGGAATCGATATTCCCATGATGACATTCAAGTCAAGATGTGGTTGTCCAAGAAATTCTCCATGAAAGAACCTAGGTGAAGCATCTCATTATTCTAGGATATTAAGGTCTATAGGGTGATAGACCGAATAGGATGCTAGGACTTTCACAGAAGGATGTACATAGGAGAAAGTACTAAAGAGGTTTAGTATGGAAAACTCTAAGAGGAGATTAATATCCTTCAGACATTGGTATTTCATCTTTCCAAGAAGATGTGCCCTAGCACACCTGAGGAAATAAACGCATGAGCAAGATGCCCTTATGGCTTCTTGCAAAGGGCCTCTAGTATCCATACTACGTACATACGACCTGATATAGCCCATGCTTGTAGTGTCACAAGCAGATATTCAGTCAAATCCAGGTGAAGAATACTGGACTTCTGTGAAATGTATCCTTTAAGTACTTGAGAAGAACTAAGGATATGATGCTGGTCTTGGTAACGGAGAACTCCAAGTCCAGGGATACACAGACTCGGATTTCATGTTCGAATGAGATGATCGAAAGTTCGACATATGGAAGTCTGTTTGTGTGCAATGGTGGAGCTGTTAGCTGGGAAGTTGAAGTCCAAGCGAATATGTGTGGATTAGACGAGATTCCACCATGGAGACAGAATATATTCGCCTGGCATCAGAGGGTCTGCAAAGGAATCATGTCGTGGTATAAGAATTGCTACGAGAATTATTGCGTAGTATGCACATTCAGATGCCATTCCTCATTGATACTGCGACAGTACAATGGCATGCCATGAGCCCTCTTGCTGTTAAGGGAGCGCGATTGTTGTCTCATCAGAAAATCCAAGAAGTTCAATTGAGCGGGTGTGTACCACCTCGAATCCACGGGATTAACCTTGAAAGGGTAGGGTTGTTGTCAAGGGTCAAGTAAGGTCAACTTCTGGGTATGATAATGTGGCAGACCACTTAACAGATAGTCGTTTGAGCCAACAGTAAGACGAAGCTCCACCTTATAGGAAGATGGGACAGATGACGTCTGTAGCCCAATTGGCTTATTAGGAACGAAGTGGGAGGGTAATTGTTAGGAGTACATGTGCCCTATGGAAGTCTAAATAGCTGGTCATCTGGTTAATACAGCTTGGGGTCTAACGGGCATAAATTTATATATTTCTGTACTAAAATCAATAAATTAGGTTATTTTCTAGATCACATATGGTGTTTTTATGTTGTCCGTGTGATACTATCTCTTTGAGTTTTGATTGGCAAGTGAAATTCATATTTTTCAAGAGTTTGAAAAATTAGAACCATTGTATAATTCATATCTATCTACTTCGATATAGTATTGGCCGTTTGTGGTTCCGACCATATAGGAATCAATTGCGTTAGGGATGTGATTTGTGATACGGCTAAGGTTTGATTTATTCAAAATCGCTTCTGTTTCGTCAGATGAGTCGTTGGTCCTATATGGTGTGGTAGTCATCGTGGAGCAGTAGGTAGAGTATAGGTGTAGTATCTCTTGATGAACGTAGAGACGTGGCTGATCGTGACACCTCTGAGTAGTCATTAAGGAGTCTACCTTCTCGTCAATGACTGACTCAATGCTGCATTAGTTTTAGTGTTGTCTGTTCTTTTGACCTGAGGTGCATCTGGCAGTTCACCTTGAGTGTTTATAGTTTGACTCACCAGTATCTCGATCTCGTAGCCATATGGAAACCTGGTGTGGTGTATGTTTGGCTATGACTGTTTCATTGTAGGAACTGGATGGCTCAAGATGGAATCTATTCTACCTCGTGTTAGAGGAGTAGCCTTGATGATCATGAGAGTCAAGTCCAAAAATCCATGGCCATGGTAGAGTGAAATAATAGAAAGAGTTTCTATTTAGATTTTCATATGGACTTGCAATCGAATGATTACATCATATGACAGAGACTGGGTTTGACGAGTTTATCTTAACCCTGATCTGATCGGGGCTCAAATTAGAAGAACTTAATCACACAGATTAGCTTGCACCAAGAGGTTTGTATTCAGCTCTAAATGGGTTGCCATCTGCATATACTGGCTAGGTGTCACTGGTGGATTTTGGGAGCAATTAGAATGATTTAGATGATCGATCATTCTAGCTGTTCGAATCAGAAGAGTTCTGATCCATCGAAAGAGTTTCGATTGATGTCGATTGATGGAGATCATTGACATATCCCATTACCATACAGTTAACTAAACTACTGGGTCACACAAACAAGGGTTTGAATCTGGTGATCATCAATTGAACTGATCTAAGTTCAGTGATCTGAATGAGATTCAATTAGGTTCAAGAAAATCATGCTAGCACTCGATTGAACCTAACGTTCTTCTTTTGCTATCATAAATAAGTTGTCTTGTCTGAGCCAAAGGAGTTTGTGCTCAAACAGAGGCCTCATATGGTCTGACTGGAGGTTGTCCAAGTCAGAAAAGGTTGTTCTTATTTGTAAGACACTACCTACCATTTTTTGGTCACCTACCATTTCTTGTTCTTTGACTTTGGTCAAACGTCTACCTTTAACTGGTCAAACATTGACCATTGACACTTTGACTTTTGACCACATGTCATGCACCTATTGGAGAGCTGGTGGGGGCCTGTCCCCTGCCCGAACCAGGCAAGGAGGAGGGCGCACGCCAAGATTGGAGGAGTCTTGGAGTCCTTGTTGGACAAGGACTCCACCTCTCTTTTGAATTCCAATTAGAGTTCTCCCTAAAAACCAACTTTGACTGGTCTTTGCCCCTCTAAGTAGGAATCCAGGGGTCTCTATTCCCACCAATCAGATTTAGATCTGATTTCACAAAGGGTTGTGATTGGTTGGGAGGAAGAGGAGTTGGATCACGCTTAGTCTATAAAAAGGATCCTGCACCCAACTCAGTTTAAGATTCAATTGAGAATTGAAAACCCCATGCCCCAAGGCTGCCTCTCCCCTCCTCCTCCATGTAAAAGCTTCTTCTCCTTCTCCTCTTCAGGTCTAAAAGAGTTTTGGACCTTGGTTGGCGCGATCCAGATCAAAGAAAGGCGATCAAAAGTAAGAAGGCTGCACTGCTGCAAAAGGACGACTGCTGATCTTCAAAAGGAGTTTTGAAGATCCTCCAGATCATATCTAGATCTGATTTTTGGAGGTGTGAAAGAGAAGAAGAGGATTTTCAGATCCAGTCTGAGTGGATACCGGTAGAGGCCAGGCACTTGCATGGCTAGATTCAGAACCTTTCGCTGCAAACAGGATCATCAACAGGGTAATAGGATTACCCAAATTCAGGTAAATTAAATTTGACTTAATTTATCCTTATTTTATTTTTTTATTAAAATAATAAGAATCAAATCTGAAACATATCAAGATCTGATTGGGATCAAGAGAAAATTTTTTGAAATATATCTGTTGATCTGATAAGATCTGAACGAACCTGATCCGAGAAATCAGGATTTCCCTTCAATATTAAGCAAGTCCATGCTCATTCGATCGAATCGCTGAATATTTCCCACAACATTGTCGCCCTCCTACTTCTTCAACATCAACTTGTTGCACACATTCTTTCCCATGTACAACTGCTGCAACCTCGACCATAATCCCTTAGTTGTTCTCTCCTCCAACACACCATACAAAATCTCATCCGCCAAACAAGTCCTAATCATGGCACATGCCCTTTTCTCTAAGCACACCCACTCTTTGTCTGTGATCACCTCTGACCTATCTTCCAAGACCAAATCCAACCTCATCTGAACTAGCAGATCCTCCACCCTTACCATCCACATCATGAAACTTCTCTTTCCATTAAACTTCTCTAATTCTATCTTCAACCTACTATTTTCCATGATCAATCCAAATCATAACAGCAAATAGATAGATCTGAGAAATACCTTGACTACGGATTGTGGACAGTAGTCTTGTGATCTTTTTCTTCCTTATAAAGCCTGAAGAAAGCCTTTAGATTTGAATCTCACTGCCAATCTCTACTAAAAATTGATCTTCTTTCTCCTTCTCGCTCAGTCGGGCTCTGATACCAATTGTTGACCCACCAATTGGCATCACTTCGCTCTGATACCAATTATTGTTCCTACGGCTGCTCGAAGTCACAGCCATAGATCCGATCTCTTGCATAAACTTGAGTATTAATCCAGCAAACTGAAGAAGATCTAAGAAAGATGAGAGAAGCTAGGGTTTTGGTATTGGAACTAGAGAGAAGAGAGAAGAGAGTTAGGGAGAAAAGCTCAATTGTATTCACTTCTTCATTGTAAAAGTTACATTGTCCTGATTTATATACCCTAGAGTTTTCACATGAACCTTAATAAACCCTAGCTTAAAAACTCCCTTAGGCTAACCCATACTTGAATTAGCCCCTTAAGACCTCTCAAATCAGGCCTTAAGACCCCTAGGATCAACCCAGATCCTTGCCCCAAATAGACCCTCGCATAACTCTGCCCGCGCACTGAGCCGACTTAGTCTCAACACTGAGCCGGCTAAGTTTCACTGGGTCAGCTTAGTCTAAAATTGAGCCAGCCTAGTTTTGTGCTGTGCCTGCAGTTCTGAAACTTGATCTTTCTATTTTGCCTATGCTCTGAGACTTAACCGACCTAGTTTTGGACTGAACCAGCTAACCTGTAGAAAATCTTCTTTCTGCAATCTTGATTCTCTGGCTTTGGTTCCTTATTTCATCTTGAATCTCAGGTCTCCGAAGCACCAACCAAGCCCCTTGAGGCCCTCATTACCTGAACCTCAAGCCCATAGAAGCTAACATGCCGCCTCCATCTAGCACCGCACAATGTCCTTAGCCTCCTAGGAGCCCTCACCCCAGCTCCGTTCCATGGCCTTTTCAGGCTTGGAGAGCACCACCCACCACAGTCCGATAGCATTCTTTAGTAAACTTGCAGAATCTAGATTTATAAAGATCAAATCTAGAGCCTATTGAAATGGCACCAAGAAGATTTGGTAGAGTACTGTATCAACCAGACAAATACTATGATTTCTTGGTCTGAGATGGTGATCCTATTAAACTCGATGAGAACGATGAGGATCCGATCATCTACATGGATGCCATGCAGAGGTCCGACTTTGATAAGTGGCTGGAAGCCATGAAGTCCGAAATGGAGTCCATGAAGGTCAACAGTGTATGGACACTAGTTGATTCACCTAAAGGGGTAAAATCCATTGGGTGTAAGTGGATTTTCAAAAGAAAATGGGATGCAGATGGGAAGATGGAGACCTATAAAGCCCGTCTGGTTGCCAAGGGATATCATCAACATTATGGTATTGATTATGATGAGATGTTTTTTCCAGTAGCAATGCTCAAATATATTTGGATCATGCTTGCAATGGCGGCATACCTAGACTATGAGATTTGGCAAATGGATGTGAAAATAGCTTTCCTAAATGCAGAGCTGGATGAAGAGGTATATATGATATAGCCTGAGGATTTCACATCCACAAACGAGTCTAAGGTGTGCAGACTTCAAAGATCCATCTATGGATTGAAGCAAGCATCGTGGAGTTGGAACATGCATTTTGATAAAGTAATCAAAATATATGGCTTTGTTAAGAACAGAGAAGAACCCTGCATGTATAAATGGGCCAATAGTTCTATTGTTGTATTCCTTATACTGTATGTTGATGACATTCTCTTAATCGAAAATGGCAATCCTACATTACAGGAAATAAAAGTTTGGTTGTCGTCTCAATTCTCCATGAAGGACTTGGGAGAAGCTTCCTACATTCTAGGGATGAAGATCTATAGGGATAGATCTAAAAGGTTGCTAGGATTATCCCAGTCCACATACATTGATACCATGCTGAAGAGGTTCAGCATGGAGAATTCCAAGAAGGGCTATCTCTCGAAAGGCCATGGAATTTCGCTCTCAAAGAGGGATTATCCGATAACTCCTTAAGAGAGAGAGCGTATGAGTAGAATACTATATGTTTCGGTAGTGGATTCTATTATGTATGCCATAATGTGTACGAGATCAAATGTGGCATACTCACCAGGGGTAGTGAGCAGATACCAGTCTGACCCAGGTGAGAATCATTGGAAGGTTGTGAAGACAATCCTAAAGTATTTGAGAAATACTAAGGACCAGTGGCTCATCTATGGAGATACTGACTTAAAACTTGTAGGATATACTGATTTTAATTTTCAGTTAGATCATGATGATAGCAAAAATGTGTCAGATTTTGTGTTTATCTTAAATGGTGGAGTGATCTACTGGGAGAGTTCCAAGCAGCACACTATAGCCGATTCTGTGTGCGAGGTGGAGTATGTCACGACATCTAATGCTGCGAAGGAAGCTGTGTGGCTGCTGAAGTTCATCGATGAGCTAGGAGTGGCATCCTTCTTGGATGGTCTGGTTCTGCTATACTGTGACAGCACTAGAGCCATAGCTCAAGCAAAGGAGCCAAAGGCACATTAGCGCATCAAACATATTCTATGTTGCTACCATCTTGTAGAGAAATCGTGGAGCGAGGTGACGTCGAGCTTCAAAAGATCGATGGAAAGAAGAATGTGGCCAACCCCTTTACTTAAGCTCTAGGAATCAATGAGTTCGATAATCATAAATAGAAGATGGATATTCGATACTATTCTGAGTGGCTTTAATCTAAGTAGGAGTTGTTGGGAATTCTATCCTAAAGCCAATCATTTAGGTTGTAGATGGTTGAGCTAAATATAATTATACTTAAATTATTAATAAATAAAATTATTATTTTGGCCTTTTCATCAGTTTGTGCATCTTTCTATAATGGACATTTCTGTGATGAAGTCCTTCGGACTATTCAGACTTGACAAAGGAGGATTTGTCATTTAGTCCTCAAACCTGTTCGCGATTAAATGATTCGTTGTTATCCAGGACGACAACGTATCGAGTGTAGGTCATTCTGTGCCATAAATGTTGGTTGTCCTTTTAACCAAGAAGTATGAAGATACTGTTATGGTAAGTAGGTAAAGTGTAAGGATACATTTTACTGAACGTGATCCAACTATGGAGCTCTCTACTGTCAAGAGTTGCTCGCGAAGGATATAGATATAAGTATCCCTTAGACCTGAGATCACCATGGTGACCTGCAAGCAAGTCACTGCACTTAGGTACCAGACTATCTGAATTTCTAATTCAATGACGAAAGGCTACTAGGTGCAGTCAAGTACTTGGCTTGGCGGTGTGTGAGTCAAGATGGGATTGACCCCTCCAAGTATTGGAGCAAGTGCATCACTGTATTTCAATTTAGCAAACCCTTGGTTGGGGTGGTCCATGTGATGAACATTGAATTTTGAAATACACTATGGATGAATTTTAGGATTGACAATAAGCCCTAGATCATCCTTTGAGCATCGAGGTCAAGGGGATGAATTATATGGTAACCATATGCCATAGGTTCATCATTGTTCATTACAATAGTTTGACCTATTCGAACGTCGGATACCATTGCTAGATGGTCATATTGATTGGTACAGAAAATTGGTTCTTATGCTATCGGCTAAGGATTCGAACCTATAGGGTTACACACAATAGGAGTTTCTACCTGATCTGATGGCTGATATTGAGTCTCGATGACCTAGGACTCTATGGTCAAGAGTTTCATTGAACTAGAACTCTTTGATCAAGAGTTTCACTCGACTGGGACTCTGAGTCCTTCGTGTTTAGGACTCTTTGAACGAGTCCTGATGACCTGGGACTCTGTGGTTGAGAGTCCCACTAGGTTGGGACTCTATGACCAATAGTCCTAGTAGACTAGGACTCTGAGTCTTACTTATTTGAGACTCTCTGATCAAGAGTTTCACTGGTCTAGGACTCTATGATCTCGAGATCCATTCATTTAGGACACTGGGTTCAAGAGTTCCACTGGATTGAGACTCTTCAGGAGTTTCATGTTGATGGAACTCTGATGCCTGGTAATCCATCCAATTAGGACTCTAATATTTTTGGAGGATTAATTAGCAATTTGATTGCTAATTAGCTTAATTTGATTGAGCGATGAGGATTCGATCAAGTCTAATTGGAATTTAATTCGATTGGGTTTGATCCGATCAGGTCATGAGATGACCTAATCGCTAAGGAAGATTCGATCCTGATTTGATCAAGATCTAGATCTGATTAATTTTTAATTTGATTAAAATTTTATTAATTTGAATTAAGCCTAATTTGGTTAGATTAAACCTGATCTAATTGGTTTAAATTAATTAGTTTGGTTGAAACCAATTAGGACCAAGTCAAATGAGATTTGAATTTAAATTCTCCCTAGCGCCCACCATATTTGACTTTTCCACCTTGACCCATGCCCTCCTTTGATTTTTGAATGAGATTTCTCATGCAGAAATGAATGTGCACTCTTCCTCTCTTCTGCCTTTAACCTGGTCCAAGGGTTGGTCCAGTTCAAACTAAGTTGAATTTTGAATTCAACTTAGTTGTTTTGAAATTTGAAAAACCTAATCTCTTCCTTATCTATTCTCCATGCCTACCTAAACTTTTTGTCGCACATTTTTTTAGCAATTTATGAAAGAGGGTGAGTAGAAGGAGAGTCCTTCTACCCATCACCCTCTTGGATGAGGCATTTGAAAAGGATAAGACCCCATTTGAATTCAAATACTAGAAGTTAGTTGGAACTAGTTCAACCAATCTTAACCTATCCACTCCACATAGAATTTCTACTTATTTTTCATGCAATAAATTATGATAATTTTTGTGAATGAACCCTAAGGAGTTACCTTTTCATGGTAAAAATTTAAAAGTAATTGGCATTGGTTTTGGGCAAAAAAAATCTTGGAGTGAAGGTGAGCAAAGAGTCATATTTCCATGCCTCTATTCTCTTTTGATTTTTGTATCTAAGGATACCTAATTTTTAGATATGATCTCAATAGGATTTATAGATTCAAAAGTCATATTTCTATGAAAACTTATTTCATAGAGAAACTCCACACAGAGAGGGCGTGAGAAGGTTTTCAGTGCATCAGGATTTTTGGGCTGAGTGAAACCCAAGACTTGGGAATCTGGGTTCGGATGGAGAGATCGAGTGCTGTGAGCATCGGATCACCACCAAATTTGAAACACCACTTCATCATCCTCCAAAGCACATGTTTTGATTTTCTAGAGTATCTAGAAGATCAGAAAGAAGATAACGATTGGATGGATCACGATCAGTCATTGAAGGCCTCGATGAGGAGCTAGCACTCCAGTGGGGTTGATCGAGATCAAGAGCTCTGTATGGATCAACCATAGAGGTTGGACATGTGTGCAGCTATGGTGTGATACTAGAGCATTATCCAATAGATTTAGATTATGGTGATCAGCTATCCATGAAAAGGTATCGAGTTCTAAACTTGTATCAATCAGCAGATTTGATTTGCTGATCAATCACATTTAAATTTAATATTACATATTAGCATGTCTAGATTCTAAGTAGGATTTAAATTGATTAGATCAATGCATATAGTAATTAATATTTAATTAATTTTAGTTTTTTCTATTTTAATTTTAAAAATATTTTGAAAATGCATGCTAAAAATTTTGCTCGATTTTCTTCAAATAATTGATTAGATTTAGTCAATTCTCTAATTAAGTCTATTCTTTAATCTAACCCTAGGCCTAACCCAATTAATAAAATTAATCACCACTAACCTATTTAACCCAATGTATTATGATTTGTGTCTTAGGATCTTCGATTCATAATTCTATATCCTAATCAAACAACTTAATTCTTAATTAAGTTTTGGGCTGAGGGTTGGGGTTCGGCTTTTCAAAAATGATTTTCATGTTTGTAAAATATTTTTACAATATGGTTCTACCAACTAAGTTGCATGTTTGATTCATAATCAATATGCATGTGAGATAAGCATGAAACTACTTTAGATCTAATCTAAACAGGTTCATGTAATTGAAACACTTTCAATTTCAATCAATCATAAATTATCTTAGATCGAATCTAACACTTTTATGATGATTAAAATTAGATTAAAATTTTTTAATTAGATCATAAATTTTTTTAGATCTAATCTAAAATTTTATGATCAATATTTTAGATCAGCACATACTAGGACAATCTCTCCACTGTAAGGGGGTAAACCTTATAGAAGAACAACCTTATAATTAGTCCATGCAATCTAAAACTTTTATTTTAAAATTTAAAATATTTTTAAATCTAATAAATTATAAATAAGATTAGATCATATCTAATAAATTTGTAATAAAAAATAAATCTACATGAACTAGGATAATCTCTCTACTATAAGAGAAAAATCGTATAGCAGAACAACCTTGTAATCAATTCGTATGATCATGATTTTTAATTTTAGATTTAATAATGAGATTATAAATTAGATCTAATCTAAGAAATAATCTAAGCATGCATATATAATCATGTAATAATCAACCTAGGCTCTAATACCAATTGAAGGAATCAGATCTAGGGTTTCAGGATAGATCTTAAAACTTTTTCAAGATCAGGCAGCAGAAGACTAAAATAAATTAAAATTTATTTATAAAAATTAAAAAATTCTTATATATAAGATCCTATTATATTATTAAGACATGAGATTAATCAAAAATTAGAAGACATAAGAAAAAAAGAACATGTTGATCATATCAACATGCATCTACACTACATCTAACATAGGTATGTAATAACAGATTAGATCTATATTACTTGAGCAAGTTAGACCTTCTAACTTACTGATCCAGGCTTGAGGATGATGCTCTAAGCTGCATACACATCCAGCCTCTAAGAGATGTCCACACGAGTCCACGAACTTCGATCAAAAGTCTTATGCAGGAAATCAGCATGGTATGCTAGTACTATGCTAATCCTTTTTCGACAATCGATCTGGTGCTTTCTTCTTCTGAATTTAGACTCCTCCAAAGAATAAAAGGAAGAGAAGAGATTTTAGATCTGAGATACACTCAAAAAAATCTAAAAGAGGAGGATAAGAAAAGAATAAAGCAACCCTAGAAGAAGAAGAAGAAGACCTTCTTCTTCTTCTCTGTTCTCTCACCTAGACACCTAGATTGGTGTCTATGAAAACCCAATGCTGAAGAGGTCTCTCACCTTGGTATTCACATGCCCAAAAGCACTCTCCAAGATCTAGAACTTATCTAAAAATCAATCCAAAATTCATCCTATATATGAGTTATAGAAGAGTCCTTGTTGGGTTAAATTCTTTGACAAGGAAAGAACAAATTTGGCAACAAGTTTGGGCGCCCAACACTTGGGCGCCCCTTCCTTTCCTTTTGCCATAGACCACAAGAGAGCGGCGCACAAAAATACTCATAAATCCATGAAAATTTTAGAGAAATTTTAGGGTTGTGGGTGGCACAAATAAGGAAGAAGTTTTGGTTATAACAAACTCTATCTAATAGAGTTTGATTTCAAAACAGCTAACCTATTTGACTTGGTCCACAATAAGCTTGCCATATAAGAAAGAAAGAGAGCAAGTGGGTGTGCGTGAAGGGCCTGGGAGAAGTGGATTTCATGAACAAATAAGAGGAATAAGGTGTGGATAGGGTGTGGGAGTCCAAGTGGCGCAAGGTAAGAAGTCCTAGTCTCACTAGAACTTCTATTTTGACTTGGTCAAATAAGCTATTTGAACCAAATAAAATCTAAATTAATTCAACCTAATTAAATTAGATTCTAATTTAATTAAAAACTTAATTAAATTAGATCCTAATTTAATTAAAAACTTAATTAAATTAGATCCTAATTTAATTAAAAACTTAATTAAATTAGATCCTAATTTAATTAAAAACTTAATTAAATTAGATTAAATTTAATTTAATTTTGATTTAATTTTTTAATCAAATTAGAAAATTGGATTGACCCAAGTCCTAGTTGAACTAGGACTAGTTCTTCTTTGCACTTGGCTTATCCAATAAATAAATTAGACTTGATCCAATCAAGCCCTAACTAAATTTAATTAAATTATATTTAATTAAACTTAATCTTAGCCCTCTAGCTTAATTAAATTAAGTTAATTATTAATTGAATTACTAATCGATCCTCCTACAATACTTGTGCTAGGTTAAACATCAATCATATTGATTGTTTAACCTTAGAACGATTCTTAATTATTGATTAACCATCCAATCAGATCATGAACTCTAATGTATGTCATCCTATAGGTCCGAACCTAAGCTGGTAATAGTATAGAAATAAATTCTTGTATCAGTCAAAATGACCATCTAGCAATGGTACCCAACGGCCGGATAGATCAAATGTGTAGAACAATATCCTTAGAATCCATGTAAATATAGTTTTTATATAACTCATCCTCTTGACCAAAATGCTCATAGGATACCTCAGAATTAAATTGTCAACTCTAGTTAGGCTGTCCAAATTATATTTTAAAATATCAAATCCATCTCATGGATTATCCTAGCCATTGTTTTGCTATATTGAAATACATTGATACATTCTTCTCCAACTCTTGGAGTGGTCAATTCCATCTTGATCATACATCGACTTTGCAAATACTTGACTATACCCAAAAGTCTTCCATTACTAAATTAGATATTTAGTTAGTATGATACCAAAGCATAGTGAGTTGCTTGCATGCCACTAAGGTGATCTCAGGTCTAAGGGACACTTATACCTATATCCCATCAAAGACATTTTCGACAGCAGAATACTCTAGAGTTGATCACGTTCAGTGATGATGTACCCCTACATCTCACCTGTATGCCATACCAGTGTCTCTACACTTATTGGTTAAGAGGATAATTAATCTATATGGCATACAGTGACCTATACTCGATAGACGCCGTTATCCTAATTAATAGCCTATCATTTAGTCGTGAACAGTTTTAAGGACTAATTGATAAATTCTCTCTTTATCAAACTTAAATAGTCCTAAGGACTAATTACAATAATGAAGTTCATTAGAAGATGAAAATTTATGATGAAAAAAGCTAAAAATATATTTTATTAATTAATAAATAAATTATAATTACAATATAGCTCAACCATCAATAAATTGATGATTGGCTTTAAAACATATTTTGAGAATGAAGCTCTAAGCCACACACGCGCCTCTAAGAGATATCCACATGAGTCCACGAATCTCGATTAGAAGTTTGATCTTCGAAAATCAGCACAGTATGCTAGTACTATACCGATCTTTCTTTGACGGTCGATCTGGTACTTCCTTCTTTAAGATTGGAGTATCCAAAGATTAGAAGAAAGAGAAGAAACTTTAGATCTAAAACACTCTCAACGATAAATCTCAAAGATGGAGGAAAAGAGATGAATAAAAGAAACCTTAGAAGAAGACCTTCTTCTTCTTCTTTCTTCTCTCACCTAAACACCTAGATTGGTGTCTATGAAAATCCAATGCCTAAGAAGCTTTCTTCTTTTATTTTAACATGCTCAAAACCTCTCTCATTGATCTAGAATTCATTAAAAAATTAGTTCAAAATTCATTAAATAATGAGATATGGAGGAGTCTTGTCTAGATCAAATACCTAGATAAGGCAGGTTCAATTAAGGCAATAAGTTGGGCACCCCCTCCTTTCTTTTTGGCATGGACCACCGGAGTGGGGCACCTAAAATTTCTCTTTTTACCATGAAAAACAAGGAGAGAAATCAGGGTAGAGAGAGATGGGCATGGGGGGCATGGGGTATAGGTGGCGCAAGGATTAAAGTTCCTAGTCACACTAGGACTCCTCCTTTGACTTGGTCCATATGATTTCTCAAGTCAAATTAAATCAGAAGCAAATCAACCTAATTAAATTAGGTCCTAACCTAATTACAAACTTAATTAAATTATATTAAATTAGATTTAATTTTAATTTAATTTTCTAATTTAATTAAAAAATTAGATTGACCAAGTCCTAGTTGAACTAGGACTAGCTCTTCCTTGCACTTGGCTTATCCAATAAACTAATTGGACTTGATCCAATCAAGCCCAAACTAAATTTAATTAAATCATATTTAATTAGACCTAATCTTAGTCCTCTATCTTAATTAAGTTATGTTAATTAGCAATCTAATTGCTAGTCAATCCTTCTACAATACTTGCACTAGGTTAAACATCAATCGTATCAATTATTTAACCCTAGAACGATTCTTAATCATTGATCAACCATACGATCAGATCATGAACTCTAATATGTATGATCTTATAGATCTGAACCTAAGTCGGTAGCATAGAAATAAATTCTTGTACTAATCGAAGTGACCATCTAGGAATGGTACCCAATGGTCAGATATGTTGAATGTGTAGAACAACATCCTTAAAACCCATGTGGATATAGTTTTCATATAATTCATCCTCTTGACCAAAATGCTTGTAGGATACCTCAGAGTTCAACTCTCAACTCTGATCAGGCTATCCACATTATATTTTAAAATACCAAATCCATCTCATGGATTATCTTGACCAAGGTTTTGCTATATTAAAATATAATGATACATTCTTCTTTAACTCTTGGAGTGGTCAATCCCATCTTGATGACACACCAACTTTGCAAGTACTTGACTGTACCCAAAAATCTTTTATTATTGAATTAGAAATTCAAGTTAAGGGTTACTTATCCCTATATCCCATCAAAGATATTTTCGACAGCATAATGCTCTAGAGTTGGTCATGTTTAATGATGATGTACCCTTACGTCTTACCTGTATGCCATACCAAGGTCTCTAGACTTCTTGGTTAAAAAAACAATCAATCTATATGGCACACAGCATCCTATGCTTGATAGATGCTATCATTCTAATTAACAACTATCATTTGATCGTGAATAGTTTTAAGAACTAATTAAAAAATCCTCTCTTTATCAAACCTAAATAGTCCTAAGAACTTCATCACGATAATAGAGTTCGTTAGAAGATGAAAACTTTATGATGAAAATATCAAAAAAAAATATTTTATTTATTAATAAATTAATTATAATTATAATATATCTTAACTATCAATAGACTGATAATTGACTTTAGAACATAATTTTCAATAACTCCAACTTATCCTAAAGCCACTCCACATAGTATCTAATACCCATTTTCGACTTATGATTGTCAAACTCTTTTATCGCTAGGGCTTTAGTGAAGGAGTCAACAGGTTCTCTTTTTCATCAATCTTTTGAAGGTCGATGTCATCTTGATCCATAATCTCTCAGACCAGGTGGATGCGGCACAGTATGTGCTTGGTCCGCTAGTGTGCTTTTAGTTCCTTGGCCTAAGCAATGGCACCGGTACTATCATAGTATAGCAGGACCGGGCTATCAAGGAAGGGTGCTACTCCAAGCTCAATGATGAACTTTCTTAGCCACATAGCTTTCTTCTTGGCATCTGATGCTGCGATGTACTCTGCTTTGCAAATAGAGTCTGCCACAGTATGCTACTTGAAACTCTTCCGGTAGATGGCTCTACCATTTAGAGTAAAGATATAACCCAACACACTTCTGCTGTCATTATGGTCAAATTGAAACTTGGAGTCTATAAATCCTACAAGCTTTAAATTTGACTCACCATAAACCAACCATTGGTCCTTAGTATTTTTCAAATACTTAAGAATGGCTTTAACCACTTTCTAGTGATTTTCTTTAGGATCAGATTGGTATCTACTCATTACTCCTAGTGAGTATGCTACATCTGATCTTGTACATATCATGACGTACATGATAGATCCCACTGCCGAAGGATATGGGAGTCTTTTTTAGAAAAAAAAAAGAGTACATGTTATGACGTACATGATAGATCCCATATCGTACATGTCATGACGTACATCTGATCTTGTACTCATATGATCTCTCTCTTTAGGAGTTATCGAACAATCTTTTTTAGAAAGAAAAATTTCATGGCCTATCGGGAGATAGCTCTTTTTAAAATTCTCCATGTTGAACCTCTTCAGCATAGTATCTATGTACGTAGACTAGGATACCCCAAGCATCCTCTTAGATCTATCCCTATAGATCTTCATCCTTAAAATGTAGAATGCTTCACCCAAGTCCTTCATGGAGAACTATGATGACAATCAAACTTTTATTTCCTATAGTGTGGAGATGTTATTCCTGATTAAGAAAATATCATTCACGTACAAGACAAGAAATACCACTGCTAGACCATTTGCCCATTTATAAATGCAGGACTCTTCTCCATTTTTAACGAAGCCATACGTTTTGATCATCTTATCAAAATGCATGTTCCAACACCGAGATGCCTGCTTCAATCTATAAATGAATCTCTAAGGCTTGCACACCTTGGACTCATCTATGAATATGAACCCCTCTGGTTGTATCATATACACCTCTTTGATCAGCTCTCCATTTAGGAAAGTTATCTTCACATCCATCTACCAGATCTCATAGTCCAGATGGATAGCTATTGTAAGTATTATTCGAATGGATTTGAGTATTGCCACAAGAAAGAATGTCTCGTCATAGTCAATACCATAACATTGACGATATCCCTTGGCAACCAGACTGGCTTTATAGGTCTCCAACTTTTCATCCGCACCCCTCTTTTTTTTGAAGATCTACTTACACCCAATGGGTTTCACCCCTTTGGGTGGATCAACCAATGTCCACACATCATTGACCTTCTTGGACTCCATTTCAAACTTCCTGGCCTCGAGCCATTTCTTGATATTAGGTCCTATATTGCATTTATATAGGTGATTGGATCCTCATCATTCTCATCGAGTTTGATGGGATCACCATCCTAGACTAAGAAATCATAGTATCTATTCGATAATGCGGTACTTTACCGTATCGTCATAATGATGCAGGTACATTGGACTTCAAATCTGATCTAATCAAATCCGACTCAGGTTCAGCTATAGGTATCGATCTTTCTACCTATTGGACTTCATTAAGTTCAACCTTAGAGATTATAGTTCCTTTACCAAGGAACTTCTTTTTAAAAAAGATTGTCTTAAGACTGACGAATATCTTTTGTTCATCAGCATGGTAGAAATAGTAACCCATACTTTTTTTAGGATACCCTATAAACACACACTTATCAGATCGGGGTCCAAGCTTATCTATATGCAAATATTTGACATAGGCCGGACAACCTCAAACCCGTAGGTGAGAGAGTGTAAGCCTACGTCTAGTCCATGTCTCATATGGAGTCTTTGTAATAGATTTACTCGGTATATTATTCAATATATAACATGCAGTCTTAAGAGCATAATCCCAAAATGAAATAGGCAAACTAGCAAACCCCATCATGGATCGAACCATATCTAACAATGTTCAATTTCTCCTTTTCGATACACCATTATGCTATAGTGTTCTAGAAGGAAATTTCATTCTCTCCTAGATATGTTAAGAACTCACTGGATAGATATTCATCTGTGGGTCCATAATGAGAGAATTCCATTCTCTCCTAGATATGTCAAGAACTTATTGGATAGATATTCACCTCCTCAATTCGATTAAAGAGTTTTAATACTCTTTCTAATTTATTTTTCTACTTCACTTCAAAATTTTTTGAACATTTAAAATGAATCTGACTTATGTTTCATCAGACAGACATATTCGTACCTAGATAGATCATCTATAAAAGTGATGAAGTAGAAATATCCACCTTTAGTACTTATACTCATAGGTCCACATACATCAGTATGTACTAGACCTAAGAGTTCAATGGCTTTTTCATCTTTTCCAATAAAAGATGACTTGATCATTTTTCCAAGAAGATGGGACTCACAGGTTGGAAGTGATTCACAATCACTGACTTTGAAGATACCCTCTTGGGTCAACCTGTTTATCCTATTCTTATTAATGTGATCTAGCCTATAGTGCCACAGGTAGATATCAGAGACATTATCTAATCTAGTGTATTTTTTAGAAGTATACTCGTAGATCGAAAAGGGTTTTCTATACCCTTGAGAGGTACTTAGGTACTATTTTAGAGGAAGTAGAGAAAATATTCCTCGTAGGTAATGGGGTTCATGGTGATGATCCCAAAACCTATGATGAGGCGATATCAGATATCGACTATGAGAAATGGTTAGAGACAATGAAGTCAGAAATTGACTTGATAGACTCAAACCAAGTCTAGACCATGGTAGATCCACTTGAAGGTATAGCACCTATTGGGTGTAAATGGATCTACAAGAGAAAAATTGGTGCAGATGGGAATGTGGAGACATTCATAGCTAGATTAGTGGCAAAAGGGTACAGTCAGCGCGAAGGCATTGACTATCAGGATATCTTTTCACTAGTAACCATGCGAAAATCCATCCGTACTTGTTGTTGCAACCTATTTCGATTTTGAAATATGACAAATGGACATGAAAATGAAGTTCTTAAATGGATACCTTGAGGAAGATATCTATACGGAACAACCACTAGGTTTCACATCCAGTGATGCTGATCACAAAGTTTGTAAACTGCAAAAGTTCATATATGGACTTAAGCAAGCATCTCGGAGCTGGAATACTTGTTTTAATGATATGATCAAATTATTTGGTTTCATCAAGAATGAGGAAGAATCATGTATTTTCAAAAGGTTAGTGGGAGCGCTATTGTCTTCCTCATACTATACGTGGATAATATCCTCCTTATTGGGAATGATATTTCCATGTTGACCATGGTTAAAATGTGGTTGTCTAAAGAATTCTCCATGAAAGGCCTATGAGAAGCATCCTTCATTCTAGAAATTAAGATCTATAGAAATAGACCAAATAGGATGCTAGGTCTTTCACAAAAGATGTACATAGAGGAAGTACTAAAGAGGTTTAGCATGAAAAACTCCAAGAGGGGATAGGTACCCTTCAGACATGGCATTCATCTCTCCAAGAAAATGTGTCCCAACACACCTGAGGAGATTGACCGCATGAGCAAGATCCCTTATGCTTTAGCAATAGGGAGCCTCATGTATGCCATGTTATGTACACGACCTGATATAGCCCATGCTGTGAGTGTCATGAGCAGATATCAGTCGAATCCAGATGAAGAACACTGGAATTCTATGAAATGTATTCTTAGGTACCCTTCTCCCAAGTCATTACCTCTCCCGAAATCTTCTTCCTCCTCTTCTTTTGATTTTCTTCTCTCCATCGCACGAGACCTAAGGCTTTCCCTTCCGCTTTCTTTGATCCCAAGTGTTCTCCCATCTATCTTGATGAGCTAGGTCGTGACTCTCCTCTTCTAGTTGATGCCGATCCTTTGCCCCATGGGGTTTCGATTAAACCACTTATTAGGAGCTTGAAGAAGGAGATTCATCGTTTGAAGAAGAAGTTAAGAAAAATTGAAGATGATCTCCAAGAATCGAGAAAGAATGCTTCAAAGGCGACTGTCGAAGTTACCCACCTTAGAAACCTGCATAGGAAGGACTCCACCAGTTTCAGCATTCGGAATGACAACTTCAAGAGAAAAATGGCCGAACTAAGAAAAAGCACCAGCAACAAGTTTTGGGAGTTAATGATAAAGATTAGCTCCATTGAGATCGACCTTATGGCGGTGAAGGAAAAAATTCAACTGCTAGAGGAAACTTTATCATGGTCTACCAATAGGATCCGATACGATTGGAACTGGTCCAAGTGGTTCTCCAAACTTCAGAAGCAGCTTCACGATGCCAAAGCCTGGCATAATGAGTATAAGCTAACTTAGTTGAAGAAGGTGATCAGGCTCGAGCATGATTTTCGGGCAGCTAACAGAGAGATGAGCCATCTCCAGCAACAACTAGCTGATGGTCAGTGGGCTATCTCTAGTGGAGAGTCAGAGGAGATTGCCTCCTTGAAGAAGACCATCGGTGAGCTTTCAGCGGCTGTCAGGATGGAGAAAGTTGAAGTTCAGAGGTTGAAGCTCCAACTGATCTGGGAGCATCAAGCCATCCAGGATGTCGAGGCCGAGGCCGAGCTCCTAAGGAGGCAGTGGTGGAAGCTCGAGGGCCAGTTCAGGCATATCAATAGAGTGTATATAGACAATTTGTATAAAAAGAAAGAACTTAAGGAAACCATTAGGTTGAAGCAGGCCTTGGTGATGGCCGATGTCGACGATCCGAAGCCTGAGGAGTCCAATCCATCTTAAGATTTTGCCTCCTTTTATATATATATATATATTTTATAATCTATCTCACCGATCCCTATCGCATTGGCTTTCTTGTAATATGTAGTCGGTTTGGCCGACCTTCATCCTACTTATAATAAATTTAAACTTATAATAAAATAATACCTTATCCATCATTGCCTCACGTGAATGCAATGCTCGCCTTCGACCCTTCGCTCTCTATTTTTTTTTTTTGTAATCGGTCTTGCCGATCCCTGCCGCATTAGCTTTCTTGTAATATATAGTCAATTTGGCCGATGTCCATCCTACTTGCAATAAATTTAAACTTGTAATAAAATTACCTTGTTCATCGTTGCCTCATGTGAATGCAATGCTCACCTTCGACCCTTCTCTCTCTGTTTTTTTTTTTTTTACTCTTGTTACGATGAGATTCTCCTCCTATTCCTAATAAGACCGTAGGGGCATATTAGGGCCAGTGTCAAGGCCTCTCCTCTCATCCTGTCTAAAGCGAATGAGGCCTTCGATTTTGCTCAAGTTAGGATGAGGTTCTCCTTCTGTTCCTAACGAGCTATAGGGGCACATTAGGGCTTTCTTTTTTTGAACGAGATCTTTGATTTGCTCACATAGGTTCTCCTCCTATTTTTATGATTAGGGACATTAGGATTTCAGGGCCTTTTCTCTTCATCTAAATGAATGAGGCTTTCATGTTAGGATGAGGTTTCCTCCTATTTCTAACGAACTATAGGGATAACCTTAGGACGCATTGTCAGGGCCTCTTCTCTCATCTCGTCTAAAATAAAGAAGGCCTTTGACTTTGCTCACATTAGGGATGAGGTTCTTCTCTTTCCTAAAGACTGTAGGGGCACATTAGGGCCATTGTTAGGGCCTCTTTCCTCATCTCGTCTAAAATGAACGAGGCCTTTCGACATTGCTCATGTTAGGATAAGGTTTTTCCTATTCCTAACGACTGTAGGGCACATTAGACCATTGTCAGGGCCTCTCCCTCATCTCATTTAAAATGAGGCTTCGACTTTGCTCACATTAGAATGAGGTTCTCCTCCTATCCCTAACGGACTGTAGGGGCACATTAGGACATTGTCTCCTCGACTTTGCTTACGTTAGGATCTATTCCTAATGGACTGTAGGGGCACATTAGGGAAATTGTCAGGGCCTCTTTCCTCATCTCATCTAAAATGAGCAAGGTCTTTGACTTTGCTAATGTTAGGATGAGGTTCTCCTCCTGTTCCTAACATGGCCATATTTATTATGAGATTAAGTTCGGCGGGTAGTCCCCCTTTATTACCAATATACAATAATGATTAGGATGTTGAAGTAGGAAGATTTCATTGCAATCAAGTTATCGGTAATACATTCGTAGATTTTTTAAATTCCATGGCTGAGGTAGGTCTACCCCTCCGAGTTCCTTCAAGTAGTATGTCCTGGGTCGGACGACTCCCGTGACCTCATAGGGTCCTTCCCAATTTGGGGCAAGCTTCTCTTAATTTTGAGGCTGAGAGATGGCGGCTCGTCAAAGCACTAAGTCTCCCACTCTGAACATTTTACCTCTGACTCTGGAGTTATAGTATCGGGCCACCTTTCGCTTGTAAGCTACCACCGAACTTAGGCTTTCTCTCTATTTTCTTCTAGTAGGTCGAGGTTGGCTCTGTGGTCTTGTAGGTTATGCTACTCATTGAACGCCACTACCCATGCCGATGCAAGCTTAAGTTCGATCGGGATGACGCCTCTATTTCAAAAGCCAAGACGAATGGTGTTTCTCCAGTTGGCAGCCTTTGGATAGTATGGTATGCTCACAGAATATGATAAAGTTCATCTGCCCAGGCCCCTCTTGCTCTTTCGAGTCTTGTCTTGATGCCTTGCAATAGGATTCGGTTGGTCACTTCAGCTTCCCCATTTGCCTGCGGATGAGCTACCGACGTAAAGTGGTGGGAGATATTCAGACCTTTGCAGAACTCGACGAACCTCACCTCGGTAAATTATCGACCATTATCTATTATGATAGTTCAGGGCAGTCCAAATCTGCAGACGATCAACTTTCAGACAAAATCCTGCACCTTGGCTTCGGTAATCTTTGCCAGTGGTTCGACCTCGACCCATTTAGTGAAATAGTCAATAGTGACTAAGAGAAACTTTTGTTGCCCAGATGTCATTAGGAAGAGTCCAAGAATATCCATTCTCCACTACGCAAATGGCTAAGGAGCACTCAACAGGGCAAGCTCAGCGGCTGGTTGCCTTTGGACATTTGTATTCCTTTGGCAGCGATCACTTCTTTTGATGTAATCAACACAATCACCATGCATAGTCGGCCAGTAATACCCTTATCGGAGTAGCTTATGAGATAGAGATCTGGCACCCAAATGGCTCCCACAAATTTCTTTGTGCACTTTCCATAGTGCAAAATCAACCTCAAGGAGTCGGAGGCACCTCAATAATGGAAGGGAATATGACCTTTTATATAGATTCTCATAAAGAACATACCGAGAGGCCTAGGTTTCTCAAATTCCAAGCCTCTTTCAGGTCACGAGGAAGAACACCATCCTTAAAATAAGCGATCAGTGGGTCAATCCAGCAGGGCTCTTGGCCAACCTACATGACGGGCTGCGATTTCTCTGTACATGGGCATTTCAATGTCTCATAATAAACTTCTTTCGGAAGCTCATTAGGAGCTAGGGTAGCTAGCTTGGAAAGAAGGTCGGCCCTAGCATTTTTCGCTCTTGGGATTTATCGAATGCTGAAGCTGTCGAAGGCTGGGGTCAAGCTCTTCACCTTCTCAAGGTATTTTACCATGCTCTCTTCTCGGGCTTCATAACTATTGCTAACCTACCCCACGACCAGTTAGGAGTCATTGCAAACCTAAAGTTGATCAGCTCTCGATTCTTTGGCTATCCTGAGCCCGACTATTAGGACCTCATATTCTGCCCCATTGTTTGTCATCGAAAATTCAAAATGCAGCGCGTACTCCGTGATGATCCCTTCCGTATTGATTAGGAAGCATTAAAGGAGCCATCGACATATAGGGCTCAGAAATCTTCAGGAAGGTCCATTCTTTCTTCAGAGGAGCTCGGATGTAACCATGGAATGTTGGTTTCATTTTAAAGCTCGACATCATCTAGGATGGTACATTCAACTATGAAGTCGGCCAGTGTCTGAGCCTTGATTGCTAGCCGAGGTCGAAAGTTGATGTCGAACTCTGTTAATTTAATGGTCCATTTTGTAATTCTTTCAGAAGCATCCGTTTGATGAAGGATTGCTCTGATCGGCTGGTCTGTGAGGAGCATTATAGCATGTCCCTAAAAGTAAGGCTAAAGTTTTCTTGTTGTAATCAAAGGAGCATAAGTCAATTTTTCCAATTTTGTATACCTGGTCTCGGCATCCCTTAGGATCCAACTTATATAGTAGACTGGTCACTATATTTTTGCCTCTTCTTTGATCAGGATTGTCGCTAGCATCGCAGGAAAGACCACGAGGTAGAGAAATAGCTCCTCTCTGAATTTGAGTTTGGCTAGTAAGGGAGGCGAGCTGAGGTAGTTCTTGAGCTCGTCGAACACCATTTGGTATTCCTAAGTCCAGTTAAAATCTTTCGATTTTCTGAGGATTTGGAAGAAGGGCATGCAGCATTCGACCAACCTCGAGATAAAATAATTCAAAGATGCCACATTCTAGGTCAGGCACTAACCTTCTTTGATGGGCGTCGAAGCGGTCATCCCCTGGATAGCTCGAATCTTCTCCGGGTTGGCCTCAATCCCTCGTCTCGAGACCATGAATCCCAAAAATTTTTCTGAGCCTACCCAAAAGGCGCACTTGATTGGGTTCAGCTTCATCTTATATTTTCTGAGTGCATCGAAAGCCTCTTCAAGGTTGGCAACATGATTGATAGACATTCAACTTTTGACTAGTATGTCGTTGACGTAAATCTTCATATTGCAGTCGATCTGCTCCTTGAAGATTTTATAAGTCGCGCTTGCATTCTTAAGCCCTAAGGGCATGACCCTGTAATAGTAAAGACCATGCTTAGTAATAAAAGTAGTCTTCTTCTCATCTTCTGGTGCCATCCAAATTTTGTTGTAGCTAGAGAAGGCATTCATGAAGGTGAGGAGCTCGTAGCCTAAAGTCGCATCCACTAGTTGGTCGATTCTGGGCAAAGGATAGTTGTCTTTTGGATAGGCCTTGTTCAGCTTCTTAAAGTCGATGCACATCCTCCACTTGCCATTGGCCTTCTTGATCAGGATCATGTTAGAAATTTAGGTTGGATAGCTAACTTCTCGAATAAATCCGACGTTGAGAAGCTTATTGACTTCATCTGCTATTGCCTTCTATCTTTTTGGTGCATGGTCCCGAACTTTTTCTTTCACTAATCGATGCTTGGGATCAATGGCCAGCCGATGTTCCATAACCTCGGCATCAATCCTAAGCACCATCGGAACCCAGGCGAAGATGTCGGCATTCCTCGATAAAAAGACAATTAGCTGCTCTTGAACTTCATCTTCCAGATTGGAGCCAATTTGCACCGTATGCTCCACGTTCCCGTCATTCAAGGGGATGGTCACAAGATCTTCTATAGGCTTGCTCCATTCTTCGGTAAGGTCATCGCAGACATCAAGCCCGTCAACTGGGCAGGGGTCAAGTCAAGTATCATTTTGTAAGGTGATGGAGTAGCAGTGCCAGGCTAATGCTTGATCGCCTCTGATTTTATCTATTTCATTATTTGTTGAGAATTTTATCTTTAGATAATAGGTCGACACCACAGCTCATAGTGCATTCAAACCTGGTTGGTCGATTATTGCATTGTAAGTGGAGGGAGCTTTCACCACCAAAAAGTCGACCCATGCCTTGGCCTACTTTGGATATTGCCCTCAATCACAGCTAGAGTTATCATTCCCTCCACTGGCATAGTGTCGCCAGTGAAGCTGACCAATGGGGAGCTCATGGGTCCTAGGCAATTATCAGATATGGATATTTTAAAGAAAGCATCATAATACAGAATGTCAGCAGAACTTTCATTATCTACCAAAATATATTGTACATCATAATCAGCAATGTTTAAAGAGATTATAACTGCATCGTTGTGTGGGAACTGGACTCCTCGGGCATCCTCATTCATGAAAGTGATGGGCTCCTCAGTCCTCCATCTCTTCTTAGGCTATGTCGATCTACTAGCCTCCCCATGCCGAAGTCTTCTAGATGATGCCAATTGGGGGCCGATCTTCTCGCTGCTCCTCACCCCTTGGAGGTTCTGACGATGAGGGTGCTCTTGATCGATCCTCCCATCCTTTCGATCGACGTCATAGGAACCGGCCAAGCCTACCACACCTGATGAGCTCATTAATCTCCTCTTGGAGCTGGATGCACTCTTCTGTATCTTGATCGTGATGGTAGAGGCAGAACTTGCCAGGATTGTGCTTATTGGGGTGAGTGCGCATCCTTTTCGATCTTGGTAGTTGCTTCCTGATCTCCATCAGTACTTGGGTTTTTGGAGCATTAAGAGGGGCGTAGTTATGGAATCTTATGAAGGAAGAGCTCCATTGTGCCCTTCTATCCGGGCTTCTTCATCTCTGGGCCCAGGTAGGAGTTTGGGCCCACTTACACTTCGGTGGAGTTCGAGAGCATGGTTGAGTTTTGCTCGATTTTTCTTCAATCGTGGGTACATTCGGTTCGTCCGTCTGCCGCTCTTAGGTGACTTCATTATCTTTGACCTTAAAGGCTTCCTTAGCTCGAGCATAACCTTCAGCCCGCACCAGCATATCGGCAAAGTTCCTGGGGTACTTCTTCCCCAGGGAGAATAGCAAATCATTCTTCTAAAGACCGCCCTTAAGTGTGGCCATTGCAACAGACTGGTCCAGATTTCGGACCTCCAATGCAACAGCATTAAATTGGATGTCATAAGTTCGAATAGATTCTCCCTCCTTCTGCTTGATATTCATCAAGGAATCCAAACCTCGACGGTGATGCTGGCTGCTAATGAAATAAGCCATAAACTTATGGCTCATTTGATCGAAGAAAAAGATGGTATCCGACTTAAGGGCCAAGTACCAATTTCTGGCAGCTTCCTTGAGGGTGGATGGGAAAGCCCGGCACAAAATGGCCTTTGGCAAGCCGTGAAGTAGCATAATTATTCGAAAGGCCTCCAGGTGGCCGACTGGATCGGTGGTCCCATCATAACTCTTAAATTGAGGAAGCTTAAAGTTCAGCAAAATCGATTCCTGCATAATCTTTTGAGAAAAAGGAGGGTCACTGCAAATATCATTACCGTGGGGGAGAGAGCATGACGAAGTTCTTCGATTCATCGGCTCATTTTCTGGAGCCTTTGATCCAGGAGATCTTCACAGTCTTTGATCTTTAGGATTTTCTGATGGAATGGGGGCAAACCTCCCCCTAGGGTCGAGTCATGGTCCGAGCAAGGGCTCTCTACCCTCTGCTTTCCTTTTTCGGAGATCGTCGATCGACTGACCCAAGTCAACCGCCCCTAGACCAGGTTCTCTGGCTCTCGAGAAACTAGCTCTAATCAAGATGGCATTGGAGATGGCTGTTACTTCAATGAAACCGCATACCTGCTGGACCAGCAGGTCGAACTACACCATGTCCACGATCGTAGGCGGTGGGGCTTGAGATGCAGGGGACGAAATAGGGGCAAAAAGATCTGGATGAGATCTAGCTATGGAGGTGGTTTACCATCGAGTTGAAGCCTTTCTGGGGGGCATCCTCGTGAGATTGAGAGGAAAAGTAGGACTCTGGCTGGGATGAAGAGGGATCTTCATCATGTATTCCTTCAAGAATAAGAAAACCTCAATAACTTAAGGCCCTCCTTCTAGCACCAATCTTGTTGGTGTGAAATCTGGCCATCGTCGGAGTCGAAGTTGGATTTGAAGAGGATGAGGTCGCCACTGGGACCTGCAAAATAAGTCTCATCCGGAGTTTGGGGTGGTGGCTCCAGCAAGACCCTCCAACAATCAAGTCAGCTCTTTCGGCCAACAAAAATAGAATACATAGAGAGATTCTAGTAGAATTTTGAGGAAGAGAAGGAGAGCTTCCAAGAGAAAGCATATCTAGAGGAGGGTCTCTTATATGGATGAAGCCTGTAACAAACTGATAGTGACAGTCATAACCATCTGGTAGTGGGCCGTTCAGGGTCATGGGGAGTTTATTATGGGAGATGGTATCTATTGTCATGATGTGTGAGCCCATTGGGGTCCAATGACCAAAGCTCGGATGGGAGAGATTGACAGTTCTTTTGGCTATATTGAGGATGAGTGTCGAGGTCCTCTAGGGCTGTTGGATGGAGTTTGGAGGGAGTTTAGCTATTTGGAGGAGTCCATCTGAAGGAGAAATCCGAGAGGAGTTGGACTATTAGAGGAGTTTGGCTGAAGGAGAGGTCTGAAAGGAGTTCGACCGTTGGAGGAGTCTAGCTGAAGAAGAAGCTCGAAAGGAGTTCAACTACTGGAGGAGTCTGACTGAAGGAGAAGTCTGAAAGAAGTTCGACCATTAGATGAGGCCCGAGGTTTAACCATGGAGGCTGCTGGTGGATGGGATCCTTCCGAGATCAAGCATCCAGCCGAACTTCGGCAGGAGTGGGTTTATCCCCAATAGCTTCTAATATCTAATACCCAAGCAGTAGAATTAAATAAGAAAAAATTGCAAGGTGTTAACATATAATTACCTTGTCAAGCAACCACTTGCTTCTTCCTTGGCCTATTTGGGTCCAGGGAGGCAATGTATAGAGGATAGTTCCTCTTCAAGTGCTCCTGCTTCTTGTAGGAAGAAGCACTCTTCCTAGCTCTGGTCGGGCTTGCGCTTCTTGGTCTGACCCTGTGCAGTTGTCCCAGCATTTGGCTACACCTTCTTGTTGCTCTTCTTCTTGTTCTTCTTCCCTTTCTTAAAAGGTCGACGACTAGAAGAAGACCCTCCCACTATATTCATCGTCTCCTTTTGGAGTTGGTGATCCTTCTCAAAGTTCTGCAGCAACCCCAACAAGCCGTGGTAGTTGATTGCAGGCTTTGTCATTCTGAAATGAGTTAGGAAAGGGAGGAAGAACTTCGAAAAGGAATTAAGGATCGCATCCTTACCGAGCTGCTCATGTAGGGAAAAGCCCAGCTTGCTAAGGCGTTCAACCATCTTGATCATGTGCAATACATGATCTACGATTGAGGCCCCATCTCTCATCCGAGCATTGAAAATGGCGTAATTTATTTTATGCCTTTCAAGGTCATCAAGCATGCCAAAGAAGTCGTTCAACATTTGAAGCATCTCCTATGGCTAGGCTTTTTCGAACCTGTGGCTGAACTCGTCATTTATTGCCACCAGCATTATGCACCGAATGATGGTGTGGTTATTGAGATACTTCTAGTAAGTGTCTTGTACCACTCCTCTAACATTCAGAGCTGGCTCCTCAGGTGCTGGATCCATTATTATATAAAGAATCCACTCATGCTCCAGGACGATTTTCAGCTTATGATACTATCTATCAAAGTTGGATCCCATTAATTTATCATTGTCTCTAAGAATGATCGGTGCAATAGGTTAGTGGCCATTTCTGCACAAAAAGAAAAATTGAACCTAATTAGTATGAATCAATTATCCTAAAGACTTGGTAGTCCAAAGGTTCTCCCATTATTTTATACGAATTGATAGCCTCTACCTTCAACTCAAGGAATTACTTTAATTCCTTAGTGGGTACTAGAATCCATATAGACTACACACGAGCCCAACTTTGGTTGGTTGACCTATGTATATCTATGGGTAGGTTTAAAATCAATTATTTGTCTAAACAACTTCTAGTAATATTGATTTTGCCTCGGAGACCTAATCAATACACTTTGGCCTTCACTGAAAAGGTCTGGTTAGGTCCAACCATTAGTATTACCAAATTTGGTCTTATCTAACCAATAAATGATCAGGCCCGACATTAGTCGGCCAACCTAACTACCATCAGAAAGACTTAACCAAATTATCATTTTATGAATGATAATTTTATTAGTTAATAATCACCATTCTTTGGGCCACCAATGATCATTATATTAATGAACCCATTATCACTCAACTTAATGGAAGGCTATGATTTACTTATCTATATAATTATTTCATTTTAAGAACCTAATAATTTTAAAAAATTTAGTTAACATATTTAAGAAAAAGTGAGAAATTTAGTGAGCCAATTTTGATCCTCCCACTGACTTCACAAAGTCAAATTAAAAAGGATCTAATCTAAGCTGGCATTAGAAGAACCTAAATCAGTTAGACTGATTTAGCTAATTGACATGGATGAGCCTAAATCACCAAGTAATCTAATCAAAATCTAATTCACCGAGATGGCCAAGTAAATGAGATTAGTAGAAGGGATATGCCATTAACTCATCAAAGATCGAAACAATGCGAGTAGCTCCTAATTAAAAATCATTGGTCAATGTATCATACTTATCTTAGACACCATCCGATTTATTAGTTTCAATTTGACCAACCTAGTAATTTCGAGTTCGACCGCAAAGCCATGAATCAAGTCTAGTTGGTCGTCATTAAAGGCATGGACTTGATCAACTATAACTATTGTAATAGAGTCTATAGAGTTCTTGACCTAATCTAAATTAATATTTAATTAGATTTGATCAACTACTCTAAATTAGTCCATTCTTTAACTAACCTTAGGTCTAACCCAATTTATGGACCTAATTCATCTAACCCAATAACCCACGAGTTTATGATAAATGACTTAGGATCTTAATTCATAATTCTAGACACTAAATCATTTCACTTAATTTTAACTAAGTTTATGAGTTGAAGGTTAGGGTTTGGCATTTCGAAAATATTTTTCAAATTTTGAATGGTTCTTTATAACTTGGCATTGTTCACCAATTGAGTCGACTCACTTAAAAATTAAATCGGCTTAATTTAGAAACAACAATAATTATAGGATTTGATCTGAAACTATGTATAATACATAAAAATCATGAATCAAATTAGATCTAATCTAAACTTTTATTTATGATTAAAATTAGATCAAAATCATATAATCAAATCATAAAAATTATTAGATAAAATCTAAAATTTTATAATTTAATTATCTAGATCAGCACATACTAGGACAACCTACACCACAGGGGGTAAACCCTACAGCTAGATAACCTATGATCCATGCAATCATAATTTTTAGATCTAATTAATCAGATTATTAGATTAATATTTAGATCAAATCTAAATTATCAATCTAAACATGCAAGCATATCATGTTTAGTGAACCTCGCTTTGATACCATTTAAAGGAAACAGTGTAGGATTTGCAGTGCTACTTTCAAATTTTTTTAAAAAATAGTAAAAATATAGTAGAAAAATAATTAATCTAATTAATTATCTACCGATCATATTATAATATCAAATTCTATACTAAGGATCTAAAGATAATATGCATGCATTCATATAGATCTAAAAATAAAGCTATGCAACAAACTATTTATAACATCTATGTATTCAGAACATAATACCTTTTCCGTAGATAGTCGATCACCATGATCTAATCATCATCGAAGAGGTCTACTAGTCACGACATAGCCACACAGATATCTGGCCTCCACAAATTGTCCACATGAGGCTCCTGGTCCTGATCGGCTCCCTGCGAGTGCTAGCTCGACACCAGAGTCTTTCAGGGGCTGTTTTGATCAAATAACTTCGATCAATATCTATGGGCTTCATAGATGCTCTAGGTCACTGGTAGACATAGTAGAGAGGTAGAGGAGGTTCTCTCTAAAGTTTGGTGGGTTTTGGATGCTCGTAGCTCATGCAACGGCTTTCCAAAACATAGGTCGAATACCACGAACTGCACTCACCCTAAAAACCTTGCGCCCCTTCTCCTTTGGTTTTCTCCCTCTCAGAGATGATTGAAGCCTCTTTCCACACACCAAATGAATCTCACAGAAGTCCTCTCTTCAGAATAGGTGTTAGCACACATCCCAAAAACTCCCCTTTTAATAGTTGGATAAAGAACAACTTCTATGCATGTGGGGAACCAAAAACTAGTTTGAACGCTAGTTTGAATTCAAAACACTTTTTAATTCAAACTTCATCCAAACTGATTCAAACTTATTTGGGATGTGTGAAGGAGTTGTGCACCCACTCTTCAGCAAAGAAAAGTCCTTGCCCCCTTTCACATGGAGATAATAGGCGCACAAAAGATTAGGTGGTGCAGGAATAAGATATGGTTGTTGATGATCCAAATTCAAACTCTTTTTGAATTTGGATGGCAACTAACCATAACTTATCCATTGAGGACGTGCAAAGACCAGTAAAAACCTCTTATGTGCATTGGACAAAAGGTACGAGAGAATTTAAATGGGGCGTGGGGCTAAATGTGGTGCATGAGAAGACTAGTCAAACTAGTCTTTGAATTTTAAACTTCAACCAACTAAACCAACACAATCAAAATTGGTTAGGTCCAATTAGACTAAATTAAATCCAACATATTTAGGCTTAATTAGGCTTAATTAGATCCCAATAAAATCAAGAATTGATCCAGCCCAACCTCTGATAAAATTAGGGTTTAGAACTCCTCGACGATTAGGTCAACTCGTGACCTAATCGGGTCAAACCCAACTAAACCCAATTCAATTGGACTTGAACCAAAAATAATTACTCAATCAAATTGAGTTAATTAGCAATACAATCACTGATAAAATCTCTCATAAAATTAGATTCTAAATCTAGTGGGTATCCGGACAATAGAGTCCTATCAAAATGAAATCCTGATCGAAGAGTCCCAAACCAGTGGGACTCTTGACCTCGGTGCCCAAAATGAGTGGAACTTATGACCATAGAATCCAGACTCTCAATTACAAAGTCCCAGATAGATAGGACTCAGAGTTTCAGCCTTGTAGGACTCTTGGTCGAAGAGTTTCAGTCCAGTGGGACTCTTAACCATAGAGTCCTAGCTCGATGGAACTCTTCAACAGCCATTAGATCAGGTAGGAACTTCTTATTTGTGTGACTTTGTAGGTTCAAACCTAAGCTGGTAGTATAGAAACCACTTCTTATACTAATTGATGTGACCATCTAGCAATGGTACCCAATGTTTGGATAGATCGAATATTCATAATCGCAACATTCAGAACCTACGCGAATATGATTATCGTATAATTCATCCCTATGACATCCATGTAATAGATGACTCAGGATTGGACTGTCAACCTTAGAAAATACATCCATGTCATGCCACAAAGCAATTTGTCTCATGACTCCTTACTAAGTCTACCTTGGCCAAGGCTTTACTAAATTGAAACATGTCATACTAGTGTCATAGGAGTGGTCAATCCCATCTTGATATACGCACCAACTCTTCAAGTACTTGACTATGCCCAGAAACCTTCCATCACTGAATTAAAAATTTAGGTAGTCCAGCATCAAAGCACAGTGAGTTGCTTGAAAGTTACCATGGTGATCTAAGGTCGGAGGAACACTTGTACTTATATTCTATCGGAGCTAATATTGATAGAAGAAAAGCTATGGAGTTGGTCACGTTCAGTGTAGATGTACCCATACATCTCACTTGCATGCCATACTAGTGTCTCAACACTTTTTGGTTACAAGGACTACCAACCTATATGGCATACAATGACCTATACTTGATAAACAATGTCATCCTAAGTAATAATGTATCATTTGATCATGAACCATTTTAAGGACTAAATGACAAATCCTTCTTTGTCAAATCTAGATAGTCCTAAGGACTTCATCACAACACAAAAGTTCATTAGAAGATAAAAAATAATTTATGATGAAAAATATCAAAATAATTTTTATTAATTCATAATTTATATATAATTATAAAAGTATAGCTCAACTGTCAACAGGCTAATGATTGGCTTTGGGACACATTCCCAATACCTAGCTTTTCGGAGCACCTACCAAGCCCCCTCAAGATTCTCACACTTGAACCTCAAGCCCGTGCAAGGCTACATGCTACCTTCATCCTAGGACAACTCTTGTCCTAGCCCTAGGACTCACACCCATCCTAGTCTCCCAGAGCCAACACACTGGCTCCTCTCATAGCCTCCCAAGACTTGGGAGCACCACACCAAATTCTATAGATTGTGAGTAGGTCAACATGGAATCAATCACTCCTAGTAAGGGGAGATCGAATTCTACTTGCTTCATCGAATGATGATTCAGAAAGACTTTGATCAAAGTATGATGAAAATTAGAAAGAATTTCTAATATTTCATTAATTGAATCATCATTATAAGATTGAGAGAAATATGAATATGATATTAGATTTGACATGATTTCATATCCAAAGTCATATTCGAGATGCAAGATGATCATAGGATCGAATTGCATGATAACTTTCCACTGAAGGATATTTTTTGTATTTATACCAAAATTATATATCTTCTGGGTAGACATGATATGTTGCTAGACATCAATCTTGTCTTATGGGCTTGATCAAACTAAAGAGTTTAATTTGATTGCCGATTAGAAAGGGTTATAATTAATCAAATCAATTATGCACGATTTGACCTAAATTGGTTTGACTACTTTCTAATTAAATTAGGTCAAATCGCATCTGAACCCACTATTGGGTAGATGTGGAACCTAATGGATCACACAAAAAGAGAATTGATCAAGGATCTAATTGAATTAAATCATATTTGCAAGTTGAACAAGCTAGCACATGTTGCAAACCCAAATAACTACATTCAAATCAGATTCGAATTTAGTTCCAATTTGGGCAATTTAGATCTAATTTATTCCAAATCAATTTTGGTTTTAGTTTGGGTTGACCCTTGGCTAGTTGTGTCAAGGGTTAGGTGCATTAGATTTGGATTAGATTTGGACTACACATGCAAGAGGATTTTTTCTCTTGACGTGTGGGTTGTTTTTTGTGCGCAAAGGCTAAATGGTGCCTTATGAGATGGGACGCCACTTCCTCTTTCATATCGACATTATTTTATTTGGGGCATGGATATTTGGTAGGCTATCTGCTGGCTTATTAGTTGAATAAGTCTTGGATTTAAACTGACTTGTTCTTATCCAAAAACCAACTGCCCTAGTTTATCCATGCACCACTTGGGCTAAGACTCCGACTCTTAATTTTTCCTCATGCCATATTGTTTTCATGCCAAATCTGAAGTGTGCCCCTTGTCCATGGGCCATGAGATGGTCATGGAATAAATCTAAGTCATTAAAATATGTTGGCACTACTTTTAGGAAGTCTCACGACTCTTTAGAGAAACAACATAGAATTAGTCCAAAGCGTCCTTCTGTGAGAAGGCATCTCTTCGAATTAATTCCTTGTAACTCCACATGTCTTGAGATAATCTGATGGGTGTGAGATGCATTAGGAGGCATGAGAAAAAGGATTAAATGGGGCATGAGATTTTGGATATGCACCCCTACCTACAATATAAATAGGAGATGTGCGTCGGGTATCCGAGTCATTCCAAAATCTTTCTTTCTAACATACTTCTCCCTAATTGTCCAATTCCCCCTCTTCTTTCCCTTGTTAAGACAAGGTCCTATTTAAGGACAAGAAGTCTTCCATAGGATAAGGGTTTGTAGGAACGGTTAGGAGGAAGGAAGCAAGGCTAAGAGGAGGTTTTGCCTAATTAAATTCTTACAATAAGAATTTTAAGAATTTAATTTAAGAAATCAGATATAAAAGATATTAGAGGCTTGATCAAGTCTCCGTGTTGATCAACATTGGAGGAAGAACACGTGGGCACCTAGTGGAACCATTGCCAGAGTTCTACTGAAATTCAATCTTAGAAATACTAGTTTCTTCCCCAAGAAACTCCTTTTCTAAAAAGGTTGCTCCATTACTGATTAACAACTTTTGCTCTTCAGTATGGTAGAAGTAATATCCTTTTATCTCTTTTGGATAATTTACAAATTGACATCTATCGGATCTAGGTCCAAGCTTATCTATTTTTAAATGCTTGACATAAGCTAAACAACTCCAGACCCTAAGGTGTGAGAGTAACAAGTTGGAACTCTATTCAATAAGTAACAAGTTGGAACTCTATTCAATTCAACTTATGTCCTATCCATATCTTATATGATGTTTTACTTACAGACTTACTTGGAACTCTATTCAATAAGTAACAAGTTGACTCTAGTGTATATCCCCAAAAGAAGATCAACAGACTTGCAAAGCCCATCATGGACCAAACCATGTCCAACAAAGTTTGATTCCTCCTTTCGGACGCACCATTTAGCTGTGGTATACTAGGAGGGATCCATTGGAAGAGAATCTCATTCTCTTTCAGAGATGTCAAAAACTCACTAGTAAGGTATTCACCTTCTTGATCTAATTGAAGGATTTTAATACTTTTGCCAGTTTGTTTTTCTACTTCATCATGAAATCATTTGAACATTTCAAACAACTTGGACTTATGCTTCATAAGATAGATAGACCTATACCTCAATAGATCATCTATGAATATAATGAAGTACTCATATCCACCTCTAGTACTTGTGATCATAGGTCAATATATATCAGTATGTATGAGACCCAGAAGTGCACTAACTCACTCACCTTTCACAGTAAAGCATGGCTTGGTCATCTTTCCTAGCAAACAGGACTCATAGGTTGGCAATGATTCATAATCACTAACTTTGAGGATACCCTCTTTTACTAACCTATTTATTCTATTTTTATTAATATTGATGGAAAATATGCAGGGTTTCATGCTTGAATTTCAAAATTTTTTCAAAATAAAATGCAGTGGAAGATGTAGATTAAATTATTTAATCTACAATAGCATGTAATTTAATTACTAAATTCTATATCTAGGATCTATAATATGTCATAATGCATTCATAAATTTGAAAATAAATATTTTGATATTGATCAAATCAATAACCTAGATCTAGAATAGTTCTAGATCTAAATTCTAGTCGCATCTATGTGAGAGAAGAGATCAAAACTCTTATTTTTGCATGGGTCAAGAACTCTGTAGTTGTTTTTTGTTGTTGCCTTTGGAGCCACACACGCATTTGGCCTCTACAGGTAAACCACATGAGGCTGCAACATAAATTGGAGGTTCATCGAATGAAGATCCACTCAAAGTGCTAGCTCTCGTGGATCTCTCCTGATGGTTAATCTAAAATTTATTCTTTTGATCTTTTAGATACTCCAAGAGATGAAGAATAAGAGAAGAAATAAGGAAGAAATTCAACCCCTGGATCTTTCAAAAATTAAAAAATAAAAATAATAAAAAATATCCTAAGAGAAAATAGATCTTCTCTTTCAGGACATCAATGATTGATGTCCTGAAAACATCTCTATGTTAGGATAAGTGGAGACCTTCTCTTCTAGATTTTTTACATGCTTTTAGATCTAATATTCTTTGATTTTTCTCATAGAAAAATTCTACAAAAATATGATGTTGCCGAAGAATGGCTTCTCAAGAGAGGGGGGGGGGTGTGAATTGGGTATTTTAAATTTTAAGCTAAAGATATAAGTGGATTGATCTAATTAAGCACCAAATGAAATGAACTATGTAATTTGTAGTGAATGAAATCAATAAAATAGTAATATACAATCATAAACACAATGATTTTATAGTGGTTCAGTGCTAAACTCAGCACCTACATCCACTCTCTAAGTAGACCACTTAGAAATTCAACTATAATCACTAGGCTTGATTAAAGCATGATTGTTTTACTTGGGCTCACAATCCAATCCAGTTGGTTTTGATCTTGGCTTACCAACCAGAATCATACAATGATTATTTTTTCAGGCTAATAATCAATCCCGTTTGGTTTTTACTTTGGTTTACCAATCACAACCATATAATGTCCAACTCTAGGCTTGGACCAATCCAAATTTCTCACCCCAAGAAACTTGAAATAAAAATGAATAATATAGTAAATTAAATAAAAGCAAACTCTTGAAGCTTAGGAGAAGAACATCTGGAAGCTTGGCTTGTAGGCTTGATTTTTTCTCTTGAATGCTTGAAAGAAGTAGGAGTTGATCTTCAATGGTGGCCTAACTTCTCTCTAATTGAGGATATTGGAAGGATAAGGGTAACACTAAAAAGGACTCCTTCCTTTTCACTATTAAGTTCACACACTTGAAGGACTGAAAATCTGCTTGGAAGCTCCCTTTTGTGGATTCAAAAGTTGTTTTTCTTAGCTCAAGTATTTTCTTAAGTATCCTTGAGGTTTCCTATCATTATAAGACATCATCATAGGCTTCTAGAAGGGATCTAGCCGTTGGAAGATCCAAAATAGCTGTTGAAAGATGTGTGGAGTGAAAAAGCTGTAGAACTAGAAACTAGCCATTACAGGCACTAGACCAGCTTAGTTTTAAACTAGGTCGGCTCAGTTTTCAGCTGGATTGGCTCAGCCTCAAAAATTCTAAAACACTGTTTCTATCTTCTTCTATTGTCTGAGACTAGGACAGCTCGCTTTCTGACTAGGTCGGCCTAGTTTCACTAGGTCGGCTCAGTTTTTAGTTGGGTGGGCTCAGTCCTCTAGGTCACAAAAATTCAGCTTTCTGTTCTTTCTATCTTCTGCTTCCGCTAAGTCTAGGATGGCTCAGTCTCAGACTGGGTTGGCCCAGTTTGCATGCCAAGTGTGCCAAAGACTGTTTCTGACCCTTTCTTCTCCAAATTACTTTGTAGGCTAGACATGCCCTTTATGTCTTGATTTAATCTTCATTTTGACATCTAGAAACCTATAACCATTCTAGTACTTCTTCTCTAAAATCTTGAGTGATGAATCTTCATTTGGATGAATTAGAACACTTGATATTTGTGAGCATTTTGAAATTTACAACTACACATCCTCACAACCATTGTTAGTGATTTAATAATTTATACTCAAATACTTTTGTTATCATCAAAATCAAACTAGGGTCAACTGTTAGATATGTGTGCCCTAGAAGCCAGAATTGGCTAACACTTGTAATACACTTCTAAGGGCAAAATTATAATTTTGACTATAAATAATAAAGTGGGTTATTTTCTATCACATATGTGTATTTAGTGTCTGCGATACATCCCTTGAGTTAATGGTAATGATAATTCTTATTTTCAAGAGTTGAAAATTTAAGACAAGAATTTTCATTATTAACTCATAAAATGCTCCTGAGTAGGATCATTATGAGGATGGTGATTGATCCAGAAGGTTACAATCGCTTCTTTATAGTAGATGAGTCTTGAGTCTACGGTGTGGATATACTAAAGCGAGAGTACAGATACTCGTTAGAGAATGAGGGCACTGAGCATGACCACCTCAAGTAGTCATAAGGAAGTCTACCTTCTCATCGATGACTGACTCGAAGCTGCAGTGGTGTGTCTGGTTCTTTGACCTGAGGTGTATCAGCAGTTCACCTTGAGGGTGTTATAGTTTGACTACACCATGACTCGGTCTCCTAGCCATTTAGAATCCTGAGGTGTATGTTGGCTATAGCATGTTCATTATAGGAATTGGATTGCACCAAAAGGGAATCTATCTACCTCGGTGGATAAGGAGCAGCCCTATGATGATCATGAAAATCAAGTTCATAAGCCCATGGCCATGGCAGAGAGTCAAATAATAGAAAGAGTTTCTATTAAGGTTTTCATATCGGACTTGAATCGAATGATTAAATCATATGATAGGAATTAGGGTTTGACGAGTTCACCTTAACCCTAATTTGATCGGAGCTCAAGATAGAAGAACTTAATCACACAAGTAGCTACACCAAGAGGTTCATTTTCAATTTTGATGGGTTGCCACCATATACTGCTAGGTGTCATTGGTGGATTTTGGGAGCAATTAGAATGATTTAGATGATCGATCATTCTAGTTGTCCGAATCAGAAGAGTTCAAATCCATCGAAAGGAGTTTCGATGATGTCAATGATGGAGATCATGACATATCCCATTACCATATAGAACTGAACCTAATTGGAACACACAAATAAGGGTTTGGATTTGGATATCATCAATTGGACTAACCCAGTTCAATTGATTTGAATTAGATTCAATTAGGTTCAAGGAAATCATGCTAGCACACGATTGAGCCTAACGTTCTCCTTCTATTATCATTAAAAGTTATCTCGACTAAGCCAAATATTTTTGTACTCATTTAGGTACTTTTACCTGGTCTGACTGGAGCTTGTCCAGATTAGAAAAGAGTTGTATTAATTTATGAGATAAATTTAAGACAACACTTGCCATTTTTCATCACCTGCTAATTCTTGTTCTTTGACTTTGGTCAAACATTGACCTTTGACCCTTGGACATCTGCCCATGTGTCATGCACCCATAGAAGAGACTTATTGACCAAGTCCACCTACCATTTGGCAAGCAGATGGAGGGTGCATGCCTAGGATGGTTGCGCCCAATGTGGATAAACACTAGAGTCCCATACGGATGGGACTCTAGGTTGCTTCTTGGATTCAAACTAGGTGGCCCTTACCTAGAGACTTTGACCAGTCTAAGGTGCCATCTAAGGATGAATCTATGAGGCTCTCATCTGATTGGATCAAGTGATGTCATCCCATAAATCAGATTTAGATCTGATTGCATGAAGCAATACGATTGGTCGGGATGATGCAGCACTACATGGCGTAGTATGGTCTATAAATAAACCCTGTCTATGCCCAACCTAAAAAAGAGTTCCTCTTAGCCTAATCCTCTCTCTCCTCTCCATGCCCAAGGGAAGTTGGGCTTTAGTTTGGTGCGATCCAGGCAAGAAAAGGCTGACGAAAAAGGAAGAAGGCAGCACTACTGCAGAGATGACTGCTGATCTTCAGAAGGAGTTTTGAAGATCCTCCAAATCAGATCTAGATCTAATTTTTGGAGATGTGATAAAAAAGAAGAAGATCTCTAGATCTAGTCTGAGTGGATACTGGTAGAGGCTAAGTATTTGTGTGGCTAGATTCAGAACCTCAAGCAATCAGCAGGATTATCAAAGGGTAATTGGATTACCCAAATCAAGATAATATTAATTTAGATTTAATTTAATTTAATTTTTTTATTTATCAGATCATAAAATTAGATCTTAAAAGTGTTAGATCTAATTTAGATCTAAGAAAAAATTTTTAAAATATGCCTCTTGATCCAATCAGATTTGAACGAACCTGACCCGGGAAATCGAATTTTCCCCTTCAACTGGTATCAATCCTAGGTTGCATAAAATCTATTTAGATCTAATTTAATCTGATAAATTAGTAATTTTAGATATCACATGAGATGTGATTAGATCTATAATCAAAAAATTAGAAAATTAAAATTAATCAATCTAGATCTAAAATGTATGAGATACATAACTAGACTAGGAATAGAATTGTTCTATGTGTAGTCTAGTATAATTATAATTTTTATTTGATTATTATGATTTTAAGATCTATTTATTTATTATTTTATGATCTTATAAATGTTATAATCAAATCTGAAAATAGAAAATAAATTAAGTTTAATTTGTTCATATGAGATATGATAGTTGCATGTTTAGACTAGTTGCAAAATAGTTCTACAAAAGATCTAGATTAAATTTTATTTGATGTGATTAAATTTAAATTTAATTTTTTTAGATGATTATGAGATAATTTAGATCTGAGAAATATGCATGATATGATACATGAGATGTATGCAAAACATGTCTTAATTAGATCAATTTTTATATGAGATATATGCTTAGATCTAATTAGTTTTGTAAATCAGTTGTATTTCTGATTAAGGCATTCCCCTTGACCTCCGGTCATAAGAACAAAATAGGGTTTAAAGACCCTCTCCTTTCATTCGATGGGGTGTTCTTATGATGTGTAGGGGTGCTGCGCATTCATCCTTAATCAAAAATTGAAAACTTATTTTCTGCAAAACCCTAGATCCTAAAATTCTAAGATCTTATTTACATGTTTTGTTTATGAACCCTAAACTTAATTAAAAATTAAGATTATGAAACATATTTGGTCTAAAATTGAGAATTTTCAGACCTAAGACATGTTTATAAAATTGGGTTTGGGCTTGAGTAGCTCAATTAGGTCTAGCAGTTGATCGAATCGAATCAAGAGTTGGTTAGATAGGATCAACACTGCTAAAATTGACCAGCCTAATAGGATTAAGTTTGGGTCAAGATTGAGTCATGTGAGTGATCGATCAAGCTAAGACTTAATTAGGCTCAGTGGTTAGAGTCTAGATTATAGGCTAAACCCAATTAGTTCTGACTTAATAATTTTGTGTCTAAGGTAAGTTTGGTAGATACAATCAACTGATTTTTAATTAGGAGCTACTCGACTCGAATGCATTCTTATCAAGTTAATGGCATATCCCTTTCACCGATCTCACTTACTTGGCCATGTTTGTTGGCTTAGTTTTGACCTGAGGTGGTCAATAATCCGAGCTAACCCATGCCACTAGGTTAGTCATAATGGTTATGACTATGTCAAGTCTAGTTTAATGAGACCTAAATCAAATCTCCCTAAGAAAACATTAAGTCTAAGGTCTTCCACCATTGTAGTGGTGCGGGCCCTTTTTGGGGTTGATTGTTCTCGACTGGTTACAGTGGCTCAGTTGCACTAGGAACATGCAACTATGTCCATTAGGCATTGAATGCTACAGACTGGAGGATAGATTGGGCTCAATATTTTGGATACGGTGAGAGATTCAATTAGAAATCCAATCTATGCAAATGGTGGGTCTCACTTAAATAAGGAGTGGATCAATATTCCGGACACGATGAGATTCATGAATTAGAGACCAAGTTTGGGTACAAGATGATTAGAGAATCATTGAACAAGAGTTGTTCACTCATTGGCAATCACCAATAACTATTAGGTGAGATGATGAGTCAGTTGGTAGGACCGTACCACCCACTAGAAATCAGTAATCGTGGAGATTTTTGCATCTCTATAGAGAAAGTATAGGAATTCGAGAAAATAGTACGAGCTAATTTATTTAAAAGTAAAATCTCTAAATAAATTGGTTAAGTCTTAATTATAATATCTAACTAGAAACTTTGACTCTTTACAGAAAAATGTCTGCATCCAACCTATTAGCATGAATCCTGGACACCCATAGACTGACCAAACCAAATTCTAAGGATTGGCTCTAGAACTTCAAAATCATTTTGGGTTCTAAGAAGTTAACTCATGTATTAGATCGGGACCCTCTCACCTTACCAGCTCATCCATCCGCTGAGCAGAGAACATCTTTGAAAAAATGGATGGATGAAGATAACAAGGCTAGATACTACATGTTTGGCTCGATGTCTGATGAACTTTAGTGTCAACATGAAGATATCAGGACTGCTTGCCAAATGTTGGCTCACCTACAATAGATGTTTGGTGAACAGAGTCACGCAGCCAAGTATCAAGTCACTAAACAACTTTTTAAGGCTAAGATGCGTGATGGACAGTCAGTCCAAGATCATTGTCTGATGATGATCAAGGATTTGGAAGAGCTTAAGAAGCTTGGAGTGAGGTTGGACTTGGATTTGCAAAATAATATAATTCTACAATCCTTGACTGATGTGTATGGGCAATTCATCATGAACTACCAAATGCATAAACTTCAAAATTCCCTGGTTGAACTTATGAACATGCTGGTCACCGCTGAGCTTTCCATGAAAGGTTCTAAAGGCTCAGTGCTTGCTATGGAATGAACTTCTTCTAAGAGAAAGTCTTTTGAAAATAAGAAGTTTCTGAAAAAGCAGAAGGCGAAAGGAGGAAAGAAGAAAAAGGCAGAGCTGAAGAAGGTCGCTGACAAAGGAAAGTTTTCATTGCAACAATAACGGCCACTGAAAGTGGAACTGCCCTACATACCTGGCCACCCTAAAGAAGAAGGAGGAAGGTCCTTCTAGAGGTATGCTCGTTATTGAGTCTAACCTTAAGGTTTCTTCTACATCCAGTTGGATGCTTGACTCTGGTTCTAGTGCTCACTTGTGCACTTCTATGCAGGGTCTTGAGGATAGTAGAAGGCTGAGGGATGGTGAGATAATCCTACACGTCGAAAATGGAGCAAGAGTTGCTACCATGGTCATGGGAACATACCCTCTTCGACTACGATCTGGTTTAGACTTAGTGTTAAAAGACTATTATTATATGCCTACAGTAAGCAGGAATTTGATTTCTATTTTTTTTCTTGCATTATAAGGCTATGTAATTAGTTTTCTTAAGGACCATCGTAATATTCTTTATGAAAGAAAAAAAATTTCAAGTGGTTTTCTTATTAACGATCATTATCAGTTACATGTTGATGTATCTATTTTTAATTTCGAGCAAATTATGAATATCATGAAATGACCTAGAGATAGTCCAAACGATAGATATCTATGGCACCTAAGACTAGGTCATATAGCAGAAGATAGGGTTAACAAATTGGAGAAAACTGGACTATTGAGTTCGTTGACTTCCAAGTCATATCCAATTTGTGAATCCTGTCTTCATGGCAAAATGACTAAGCTCTCTTTTGTAGGACATGGGGAAAGGGCCATGGATCTTCTTGCCCTAGTACATACTGACGTGTGCGGCCCATTTGATGTGCCAGCTAGAGGCAACTTTATCTACTTCATAACCTTTACCGATGATTTATCTAGGTATGGGTATGTGTATCTTATGAGACACAAGTCTAAAGCTTTTGAAAAGTTCAAAGAATTCAGATATGAAGTGGAAAAGCAAATTGGAAAACCCATTAAGGTTCTTCGATCAGATCGAGGAGGTGAATATCTTAGTTGGGAATTCCTGGACTATCTCAAGAAAAATGGCATAGTCTCTCAGTGGACTCCACCTGAAACATCTCAACTCAATGGAATTTCAGAACGGAGGAACCGAACCATATTAGATATGGTCCGATCCATGATGAGCTTCACAGACCTCCTTGATTTTCTTTGGGGACACTGTTTGTTAACTGTAATATACTTACTGAATAGGGTTCCTTCTAAAATCGTTCCTACCACACCGTATGAGATATGGCATGGTAAGAAACCAAGTCTGAGTCATCTCAGAATTTGGGGTTGTTCGGCTCATGTCAAGAGACAACAAGTGGACAAGTTAGACTTTAGGTCCTTTAGAGCTTGATTTATAGGATATCCTAAAGAATCATTAGGATATTATTTCTACATTCCAGAAGATCATAATATGATTGTGAGTCGACATACCATCTTTCTTGAAAAATAGTTTATTCAAGATGGCGGCATTGGAAAGCAGATTAAGCTTGAGGAGAAAGTCTCATAAGAGCAACGAGCTAAAATCATTAGGATACCTTTTTGCCAGTAGCTATGCTAAAATCCATTCGCACATTGCTAGCTATTGCAGCCTATTTCGATTATGAAATATGGCAAATGGACGTGAAAACGATATTCTTAAATGGATATCTTGAGGAAGATATCTATATAGAATAGCCGCTAGGTTTCACATCCAGTGATGATGATCACAAGGTATGCAAGCTGCAAAGGTCCATATATGGACTTAAGCAAGCATCTCAGAGCTGGAATACTCATTTTAATGATGTGATCAAATCATTTGGTTTCATCAAAAATGAGGAGCCATGTGTATTCAAAAAGATCAGTGGGAGCGCTATTGTCTTCCTCGTATTGTACGTGGATGACATCCTCCTTATTGGGAATGATATTGCCATGTTGACCATAGTTAAAATGTGGTTATCTAAAGAATTCTCCATGAAAGACCTAAGAGAAGCATCCTTTATTCTGAAAATTAAGGTCTATAGAGATAGACCAAATAGGATGCTAGGACTTTCATAGAAGATGTACATAGAGAAAGTGCTAAAGAGGTTTAGTATCCTTTAGCATGAAAAACTCTAAGAGGGGTTTAGTACCCTTCAGACATGGCATTCATCTATCCAAGAAGATGTGCCTCAGCACACCTGAGGAAATAGAATGCATGAGTAAGATCCCTTATGCTTCAGCAATAGGGAGCCTCATGTATGCCATGTTATGTACACGACCTAATATAGCCCATGCTGTGAGTGTCACGAGTAGATATCAGTCAAATCCAGATGAAGAACACTGGACTTCTGTGAAATGTATCGTTAAATACTTAAGAAGAACTAAGGATATATTGTTGGTCTTTGGTAATGGAGAACTCCAAGTCCAGGGGTATACAGACTTGGATTTTATGTCCGATGTAGATGATCGAAAGTCAACATCTGGGAGTCTATTTGTGTGCAATAGTGGAGCTATCAGTTGAAAAAGTTTCAAGCAGACAAAAATAGCAGATTCCACCATAGAAACAGAATACATCACTACATCAGAAGCTGCAAAGGAGTCATTCTGATATAAGAAGTTTTCTGTAGAGATTGAAGTGATGCCATCAGATGCCATTCCTCTGTACTACGACAACAATGGCGCCATAGCCCTTGCTAAGGAGCTGAGGTCTCATCAGAAATCCACCTCATCTGCGATTACCTCGAGAAGGGTTACGTCGAGGTCAAAAGAGTTGACTCCGCAGACAATGCGGCGGACTCACTTACAAAGTCGTTGGGCCAGCAAAAGATCGAAGCCCACCTTGATAAGATGAGACATAGAATTATAGCCAATTGGCTTTAGGTCAAGTGGAAGTTTATTAGATATGTGTGCCCTAGAAGTTAGAATTGACTGACACTTGTAATACACTTCTAAGGGCAAAATTATAATTTTGACTATAAATAATAAAATAGGTTATTTTCTATCACATATGTGTATTTAGTATCTGTGATACATCCCTTGAGTTAATGGTAATGATAATTCTTATTTTCAAGAGTTGAAAATTTAAAATAAGAATTTTCATTATTAACTTATAAAATGCTCCTAACCATAGGATCATCATGAAGATGGTGATTGATCCGAAAGGTTAGTGTACAATCGCTTCTTTATAGTGGATGAGTCTTGAGTCTATGGTATGGAGACACTGGAGCGAGAGTATAGGTACTCGTTAGAGAATGAGGGCACTGAGCGTGACCACCTCAAGTAGTCATAAAGAAGTCTACCTTCTCATCGATGACTAACTCAAAGCTGCAGTGGTGTGTCTGGTTCTTTGACCTGAGGTGCATCGACAGTTCACCTTGAGGGTGTTATAGTTTGACTACACCATGACTCAGTCTTCTAGCCATTTGGAACCCTGAGGTGTATGTTGGCTAAAGCATGTTCATTATAGGAATTGGATTGCACCAAGAGGAAATCTGTCTACCTCGGTGGATGAGGAGCAGCACTATGATGATCATGAGAATCAAGTCCATAAGCCCATGGCCATGGCAGAGAGTAATAATAGAGGAGTTTCTATTAAGGTTTTCATATTGGACTTGAATCGAATGATTAAATCATATGATAGGAATTAGGGTTTGACGAGTTCACCTAAACCCTAATCTGATCGGGGCTCAAGATAGAAGAACTTAATCACACAAGTAGCTGCACAAAGAGGTTCATTTTTAGTTTTGATGGGTTGCCACCATATACTACTAGGTGTCACTGGTGGATTTTGGGAGCAATTAGAATGATTTAGATGATCGATCATTCTAGTTGTCTGAATCAGAAGAGTTCTGATCCATCGAAAGGAGTTTTGATGATGTCGATGATGGAGATCACGACATATCCCATTACCATATAGAACTGAACCTAACTGAATCACACAAATAAGGGTTTGAATCTAGATATCATCAATTAGACTAATCCAGTTCAATTGATTTAAATTAGATTTAATTAGGTTCAAGGAAATCGTGCTAGCACACAATTGAGCCTAATGTTCTCCTTCTATTATCATTAAAAGTTGTCTCGACTGAGCCAAATATATTTGTGCTCACTCAGGTGCCTTTACCTAATCTGACTAAAGCTTGTTCAGGTCAGAAAAAGATTATCTTAATTTATGAGATAAATTTGAGACAACATCTGTCATTTTTCATTACCTGCTAATTCTTGTCCTTTGACTTTGATCAAACATTGACCTTTAACCCTTGGACATCTGCCCATATGTCATGCACCCATAGGAGAGACTTATTAACCAAGTCCACCTTCCATTTGGTAGGTAGATGGAGGGCACACGCCTAGGATGGCATGCACCTCATGTGGATAAACACTGGAGTCCCATATGGATGGGACTCCAGGTTACTTCTTGGATTCAAACTAGGTGACCCTTACCTATAGACTTTGACCAGTCTAAGGCACCATCTAAGGATGAATCTATGGGTCTCTCATCTGGTTGGATTAGGTGATGTCATCCCACCAATCAGATTTAGATCTGATTGCATGAAGCAATGCGATTGACCGAGATGATGCAGCACTGCATGGCGCAGCAGGGTCTATAAATAAACCCTATCTGCACCCAACCTAAAGAAGAGTTCCTCTTAGCTATGCCCCAAGGCTGCCCCTCTCCCTCCTCCATGCCATCTTCTGATCCTCTCTCTCCTCTCCATGCCCAAGAAAAGTTGGGCTTCAGTTTGGTGTGATCCAGGCAAGAAAAGACTGACGAGAAAGGAAGAAGGAAGCACTGCTGCAGAGATGACTGCTGAAGGAGTTTTGAAGATCCTCCAAATCAAATCCTTATCTAATTTTTAGAGACATGATAAAGAAGGAGAAGATCTCTAGATTCAGTCTGAGTGGATACCGATAGAGGCCAGGCACTTGCGTGGCTAGATCCAGAACCTTAGGCAATCAGCAGGATCATCAAAGGGTAATTGGATTACCCAAATCAAGATAACATTAATTTAGATTTAATTTAATTAAATTTTTTTATTCATCAGATTATAAAATTAGATCTGAATAGTGTTAGATCTGATTTAGATCTAAGAAAAATTTTTTGAAATATGCCTCTTAATCCAATCAGATTTGAACGAATCTGACTCGAGAAATCTAATTTTCCCCTTCATCAACAATCTTCCCCTTTTTGATGATGACAAAATCTTTTGAATATAATCTTTTCTTTATATTTAAAAATAATATTCTCATTTGGTCTTACCAATTAACTCACACATTATATTTATTTAGATTCTATTAATTTATATGTGCTCCCCCTGAATATACTGATCATGTTTGATCTAAGTCAAATTTTGTGTTGCTCCTTGTTACTATGTGTCAAGGTTTCAATTTAGCAATTCAAATTATGATTTCTTCCATACTTGTAGTTATAATTGAATTTCAATTGTTTGCACATTCTTTATTTAGTTCTTGCTAAAGTAATGCCCATTTAAGTAGTGTGCCATAATCTACTATTCTTTAGATTTTAATTATATTTTCAATTCTCATATTTTCAGTTCTCATTTTATACTCAATTTTCTCTTCCTTTTTGTCATTATCAAAAAGTATACAAACAATGTAAAGAAATTTGATCAAGCATAAAAGTGATAATTTCATTCATTCACATGAAGAATTTGATATAATGCAAGCCAAAATTCAAACTTCATTCATTCATAGATAAAAACAGTTTCAAGATCGAAAATTTTTTCATTCATTTTTCTTTACTAAATAAGATAAAAATAAACTAATACAAGAAAATTTATCATATAAAAATTAATCAATTCATCATATGAAAACCAATCATCACAAGATATGCATTTAACAAATTGGATCAAATAAACCTAATTATTTTCTTATTATGCAAAATCTTTCTTCATTCAAGTGTTTAGTAAAGATATCAGCAACTTGATTTTTATTAGACACATATTCAAGAAGTATATCATTATTTCGATATGCTTTGTAATAAAATGATGCCTTACTTCTATATGCTTTGTTCTTGAGTGTAATATATGATTTTTAGTTAAATTTATGGCACTTGTATTGTCACAACGAATAGAAATGTTATTACAAGTAATACCATAGTCTTCTAGTTGTTGCTTGATCCACAATAGTTGAGCACAACAACTCCCAGTAGCAATGTACTTAGCTTCCACCATAGATAAGGCTATCGAGTTTTATTTCTTGCTAAACCAAGAGATCAAATTTACTCCTAGAAATTAACATATTCCACTTGTACTTTTCCTATCTAAGTAACAATCCACAAAATCTGAATCACTATAACCAATTAAATCTAATGAAGACTGTTTAGAGTACCATAAACCAACATCTTGAGTATTTATTAGATACTTAAAGATTCTTTTAACCACAAATACATATGATTTCTAAGGATTTGATTGACAACGCGCACACATGCATACACTAAATATTATGTCCGACCTACTTGCAGTTAAATATAGTAAAGATCCAATCATACCTCGATATAGCTTAGGATCTATTAATTTTTCTTTTGGGTCTTGATCAAGCTTGCAACTTGTGCTCATAAGGGTGCCACTTCCTTTGACATTCTCCATTCCAAATTTTTTTAATATTTTCTTGATGCATTTGCTTTGGTTATTGAAGATCCCCCTTATTTGATTGCTTGATTTGGAGTTCGAGAAAAAAGTTGAGCTCTTCTATCATGCTCATCTCGAACTTGCCCTGCATGAGACTAGCAAACTCTCTACATAAAACTTCATTAGTAGCACCGAATACTATATCATCAACATATAATTGGACAATCAATAGATCACTTAATTTTCTATTAATAAATAGTGTTTTATCAGCATTACCTCTTTTAAAATTATTGTTTAATAAGAATTTACTCAATCTATCATACCAAGCCTTAGGTTCTTGTTTTAAATCCATATAGTGATTTCTTAAGTTTATATAGATGATTAGGTAATTCTTGACTTTCAAAGCTTGGAGGTTGTTGAAGGAATCAGATCTAGAATTTTATAGATAGATCTTGAAACTTTTTCAAGATCTTACAGCGGAAGACTTAAATAAATCTAAAATTTATTTAAATAACCATGTAAACACCTAGATCTCAGATCTATTACATGATTAAGGCATGATATTAAATCAAAAATTAAAATTAATTAAGAAAAAAAAAGATTGATCAAATCAACCTAGATCTACACTACATCAAATGTAGGTATGAAGTTTATAGATCAGATCTATTATCTGAGCAAGTTTAGATATTCTAACTTGCTCATCCAGGTTTGAGGATGAAGTCATGAGCCACACACACATCCAGCCTCTAGGAGTCATCCACATGAGCCTATGATCTTTGATTTGGAGTTCGATGTAGAAAATCAACATAGCATCCTAGTACTGTGCTAATCCTTCTTCGACGATCGATCCAATACTCCCTTCTTCAAAATTTGGACTCTCCAAAATATGAGAAGGAAGATGAGAGTTTGCTGATCTACGATTCTCTCAAAAAAACTTAAAAGAAAGGAGAGATTGAAAATAAAACAGCTTTAGAAGAAGACCCTCATCTTCTTCTCTTTTCTCTCACCTAGGCACCTAGTTTGGTGCCTATGGAACCCCCAAGCCCAAGGACCCTCTTCCTCTGATTTTTGTACACCCCAAACCTCTCACAAAGATCTATATTCCATGAAAAAATTAGAATAAAATTCATCAAATAGATAGGGAAAAAGAAGAGTCCAAGTTAGGTCAAATTCTTAGACTAGGAATATCCAAACATGGGATGTTGTTGGGGCACCTCCTCCAAAATTTTTGGCATGGACCAATAAGGGAGGATGCTCAAAAAAGGAGATTATTTTCATAGAATAAGAGAAGAATTAATTAAAAGAGGGGGTGACACTCAAGGGAAGATGTTTTGGTCAATAAGGATTCTATCTCATAGAATCCTAAGCAAAACCAATTCCTCCTTTGACTTGGTCTTCCACCTAACTTCCAAATATGACTTGGAGGGAGAGAGAGGGCGTGAAAATCAGAAAGAAAGAGATTTTTCTCTAAAAATACCTTAAAAAAATGTAAGGGAGACGTTGGGACCAAGGTCGCACAAGGAGATAGGTAGTCCTAGTCACTAGGATTCCTATTTTGACTTGGTCAAATAAGATTTTTTAACCAAATAAAATCAAGATTAAATCAATCCAATTAAATAAGACCCTAACCCATTTAATGACTTAATTAAATTAGATTAAATTAGATTAAATTAGATTTAATTTTAATTTATTTTTTAATTAAATTAGAAAATTAGATTAATCCGAGTCCTAGTTAGACTAGGACTTCATCCTTGCACTTGGCTTATCCAATAAACCAATTGGACTTGATCCAATCAAGCCCAAACCAAATCTAATTAAATCATATTTAATTAGACTTAATCTCAGCCTATTGGCTTAATCAAGTTAAGATAATTAATAATCCAATTGCTAATCAATCCTCCTGCAACACTTGCACTAGGTTAAACACCAATCATATTGATTGTTTAACACTAGAATGATTCTTAATCGTTGATCAACCATCCGATCAGATCATAAGCTCTAATGTGTGTGACCTCAAAGGTTCAAAACCAATCATATTGATTGTTTGACTCTAGAATGATTCTTAATCGTTGATCAACCATCCAATCAGATCCTAAGCTCTAATGTGTGTGACCTCATAGGTCCGAACCTAAGCCGATAGCACATAAATAAATTTTTGTACCAATCGAAGTGACTATCTAGCAATGATATCCGATGGCCAGATAGGTCGAAGGTGTAGAACACCATCCTTAAAACCCATGTGGATATAATTTTCATATAATTTATCCCCTTGACCATAATGCTCGTAGGACACATCAGAGTTCAACTGTCAACTTTGATCAGATTATCCACATTGTATTTCAAAATGTCAAATCCATCTGATGAATTATCCTAGCCAAGGTTTTGCTATATTGAAATATAGTGATACATTCTTCTCCAACTCTTGGAGTAGTCAATTCCATCTCGATCACACTCCAACTTTACAAGTACTTGACTTTCCCTAGAAGCCTTTCATTGCTGAATTAGAAATTCAGTTAGTCCGATATCAAAGCATAGTGAGTTGCTTGCAAGTCACTGAAGTAATCTCAAGTCTAAGGGATACTTATACCTATATCCCATCAGAGACATTCTCGACAACAGAAGGCTCTCGAGTTGGTCATGTTCAATGACGATGTACCCATACATCTCACTTGTATGCCATACCAATGTCTCAACACATCTTGTTGGTTAAGAGGACAACCAACCTATATGGCATATAGTGATCTATGCTCGATAGACACTATCATCCTAATTAATAGCCTATCATTTGATCGTGAACAAATTTAAGGACTAATTGATAAATCCTCTCTTTATCGAAACTAAATAGTCATAAGGACTTCATCACAACAATGGAGTTCATTAGAAGATGTAAATTTATGATAAAAAAAGATGTCAAATTATTTTTTATTAATTAATAAATTAATTATAATATCTTAACCATCAACAGGCTGATGATTGACTTTGGGACATAATTTTCAACAACTTTCACTTGTCCTAAAGCCACTCGGCACAGTATCTAATACCCATCTTCGACTTATGGTTGTTGAACTCCTTGATTGCTAGGGCTTTAGTGAAGGGGTCGACTAGGTTCTTCTTTCTATCAATCTTCTAAAGGTCGACGTCACCACGATCCACGATCTCATGGACCAAATGAAAGCGGCACAGAATGCACTTTGTGTCCACTCGTGTGCCTTCGGTTTCTTTGCTTGAGCTATGGTGCCAGTGTTGTCGTAGTAGAGCAAGACTGGACCATCAATGGAGGGTGCTACTCCAAGCTCGGTGATGAACTTCCTCAATCACACAGCTTTCTTTGCTGCATCTGATGCTGCCATGTACTCTGCTTCGCAAATAGAGTCAACCACTATATGCTGCTTAAAAATTTTTCAACAGATGGCTCCACCATATAGAGTAAAGATATACCCCGACATACTTTACTATCATCATGATTAGATTGAAAGCTGGAGTCTGTAAATCCCATAAGTATCAGATCTGACTCACCATAAACCAACCATTGGTCCTTAATATTTTTCAAATACTTAAGGATGGTTTTAACTACCTTTTAGTGATTTTCTCAAATACTTCGGTAGTGGTTTTAACTACCTTTCAGTGATTTTCTCCTAGTGAGTATGCCATGTCTGGTCTCATACATATCATTGCATACATAATAGACCCCACTACCGAAGCATATGAAATTCTACTCATACACTCTCTCTCTTCAGGAGTTGTCGGACAATTCTTCTTAGAGAGAGAAATTTCTTGGCCTATCGAAAGATAGCCCTTTTCATAATTCTCCATGCTAAACTTCTTCAGCACAGTTTCTTTATACATGGATTGGGACATACCAAGCATCTTTTTAGATCTATCCCTATAGATCTTCATCCCTAGGATGTAGGATGCTTCATCCAAATATTTTATGGAGAATTGTGATGACAATTAGACTTTTATTTCTTGTGGTGCGGGAATGTCATTTTCGATTAAGAGAATATCATCCACGTACAAAATAAGGAATACCACTGCTGGACCATTTGTCCATTTGTAAATGTAGGATTCTTCTCCATTCTTAACGAAGCCATATATTTTGATTACTTTATTAAAATGCATGTTCTAATTTTGAGATGCCTACTTCAATCCATAAATGAATCTCTAAAGCTTGCACATCTTGAACTCATCTATCGAAGTGAACCCTTCAAGTTGTATCATATACACCTCTTCGGTTAGCTCTCCATTTAGGAAAGCTGTCTTCACATCCATCTATCAGATCTCATAGTTCAGATGGGCAGCAATAATAAGCATGATCCAAATGGACTTGAGCATTACCATAGGAAAGAATATCTCATCATAGTCAATACCATAACATTGACGATACCCCTTGGCAACCAGACAGGCTTTATATGACTCCACCTTTCTATCTATGCCCCTCTTCCTTTTGAAGACCCATTTACTTCCAATGGGTTTAACCCCTTCAAGTGGGTCAACTAATATCCATACATCATTGACCTTCATGGAATCCATTTCGGATCTCATGACTTCTACCCATTTCTCAGAGTCGGATCTCTGCATCGCATCCATATAAGTGATTGGGTCCTCCTTGTTCTCATCGAGTTCGATTGGATCACCATCTTGGATCAAGAATCCATAGTATCTATCCGGATGGTGGGGTACTCTGTCGGATTGCCTTAATGGTGTGGTTCACTAGGCTTCGGATATGATTTGATCAAATCTGACTTAGGTTCAACATTCTGCATCAGACTTTCTACCTATTGAACTTCATCAAGTTCAATCTTAGAGGAAACAGTTCCTTCATCAAGGAACTCCTTTTCTAAAAAGATTATCCTAAGGCTGATGAACACCTTTTGTTCATCAGCATGGTAGAAATAGTATCCTTTGGTCTCTTTTGGATACCCTATGAGTACACTTGTCAGACCTAGGTCCAAATTTGTCTGTAACTAACTGTTTGACATAAGCTGGGCACCCCCAAACCCTAAGGTGTGAAAGTGCTGGCTTACACCTTATCCATATCTCATATGGGGTTTTAACTATAGACTTGGAATCCTATTTAATAGATAACAAGTCGATTCGAGTCATCCAGAAGGATATTGACAAGCTGGCAAATTCCATCATAGATCAGACCATGTCTAATAGAGTCCGATTCCTCCTTTCAGACACACTATTATATTATGGTGTTCTAGGAAGAGTCCATTGGGAGAGAATTCCATTCTCTCCTAGATATGTGAGAAACTCATCAGAAAGGTATTCTCCTCCTCAGTCAGACCAAAGAGTTTTAATACTCTTTCTAATTTATTTTTCTACTTAACTTTAGAATCATTTGAACATTTCAAAAGAATCCGACTTATGTTTCATCAGATAGACATATCCATATCTGGATAGATCATTTATGAAAGTGATGAAGTAGACATATCCACTTCTAGCACTTATGCTCATTGGTCCACATACATCAGTATGTACTAGACCTAAGAGCTCATTAGCTCTCTCACCTTTTTCAGTGAAAGGTGACTTGGTCATTTTATCAAAAAGATAGGACTCACAGGTTGGAATTTATTCACAATCATTAAATTTGAGGATTTTCTCTTGAGTCAATCTGTTTATCCTATTCTTGTTTATATGACCTAGCCTATAATAGAATAGACTAGGATGCTTGCCATAAGTAGATATCTTATATACTATCTAATCTAGGATGCTTGCCAGTAGAATAGACTACATTAACAGATTGTGATAACATATATACATCATTATTCAATTATCCATAGAAAGCAGTAATACCATTCATAATGACATTACAAACTCATTTTTTTATTAAAATTTCATAATTGTTCATGGCCGAAAGGCCTACAAAAATGATATTTAAAAAAAAACTAGGACAGAAATAACAATCACTAAGAACAGTGGTATGAGATTCAAATACAAGTTTTAAAATTTTTTAAAGCTAGAACTGGAACTAGTCTTCCATCTCCTACATTCAGAAATCTCTTGTCTTGCTCGAATCTTCTACTGACCTGCAACCCCTGCAATGAATTGCAAATATGGTAAGGACTATCGGTATCCAACACCTAGTCAGTAATATCATAAATAGAAAAATTGTAAGGAGTTATCATATAAATACCTTGCCCAACAACAGCTTGCTTCTTTCCCTGCCTGTTTGGATCCAAGGAGGTAATATATTGAGGATAGTTTCTCTTCCAGTGCCTCCGCTTCTTGCAAAAGAAGCATTCAGCTTGACTCTTATCAGGCTTGGTCTTTGGGATCTGAGCCTGCATAAGTGCCCTAACATGAACATGTACCTTCTTAGCTTTCTTCTTCTTGTTCTTCTTTTCTTTCCTAAAGGATTGAGAATGAGAAGATGAATCTCCCACTAAGTTCACCGACTTCTTATGAAGTTGGTGATCCTTCTCAAAATTCTGAAGTAACCCCAGTAAGCCATGGTAGTTTACTTTAGGCTTTGTCATTTGTAATAAGGAAAGGGAGATATGACTTTGGCAGCGAGTTCAGTATTGCATATTTTCTAAGTTGTTCATGCATGAAAAAGCCAAGTTTGCTCAAGCGCTCTATTAGCTCGATCATATACAGTACATGATCAGTGACAAAAGCTCCATCCCACATTTTGGCATTAAAGATGGCATAACTAGACTTGTGCCTCTCAACATCATCGGGTGTGCCAAAAGAATACTCCAACACTTGGAGCATTTCATTTGGCTGAGTTGTCTCAAACCTGCAACTGAACTCATTGCTCATTGTAGCCAACATAATGCAGCACACCATGGTTCGATCACTATGCCACTTCTAATAAGTATCTCTGATCATTCCACATGCATTAGCACCTAGCTCCTCAAGTGCAGGATCCATTAGCACATATAGGATCCATTCATGCTCCAGGATAATCTTCAACTTTTGATACCAGCTTCCAAAGTTGGATCCCACCAACTTATGATTGTCCAATAATGATCGGAGCGATAGAGAAGTGTTCATGTCTGCACAAAGGAAAATCAAAATCTAATTAGTAACTCTTTATTAAATCTAAAGATTTGGACTTTAATCAAAAGGTTTCTCCCACTATTTTATTCAAATTGGTAGCCTCTACCTTCAATTCGAGGATTTACCCTAATTTCTATGTGGATTCTAGAATCCACATAGACTGTACACAAGTCCAACTTTGGTTGGCCCATCCATGTATATCTAAGGATAGGTTCATAACCAATCATTTCTCTAAATAATTTTCAGTAATTAAATTTTGCCCAAGGCCCTGATCAGTTGGCTTTAGCCTTCTCAGAAAAGGGTCCACTTAGGTCCAACCATTAACATGACCATACTTGGCCCATCCAACCAAAGAATGATTAGGCCTAACTTTGGTTGGCCCACCTAACCATAATTTAGAAAGATGTATCCAAGAGATCATATAATGAATTATAATTCCATCAACCGATAAGCACCGGGCATTTGGGCCTCCATTGATTATCCAACTGATGGACCCGTTATCTGAAGGGAAATCCTGATTTCCCGGTCCAGGTTCGTCCAGATCTGATTAGATCAAGAGATATATTTTAAAATTTTTTTCTCTTGATCTCAATCAGATCTTGATATGTTTCAGATCTGATTCTTATTATTTTAACAAATAAAATAAAATAAGATAAATTAAATCAAATTTAATTTACTTGATTTGGGTAATCCTATTACCCTGTAGATGATCCTGATTGCAGCGGAAGGTTCTGGATCTTAGCCACGCAAGCGCCTGGCCTCTACCGGTATCCACTCGGGTTGGATCTGGAGATCCTCTTCTTCTCTATCACACCTCCAAAAATCAGATCTGGATCTGATCTGGAGGATCTTCAAAACTCTTTTGAAGATCTGCAGTCGTCCTTTTGCAGCAGCGCAGCCTTCTTGCTTTTGATCGCCTTTCCTTGATCTGAATCGCACCAAACTAAGTCCAAAACACTTTTGGACGTGGAGAGCAAGGGGAGAAGAGAGTATGGCGTGGAGAAGGAGGGGAGAGGCAGCCTTGGACGTGGGAAATCTCTTTCAATAAGACTTTGGAATTAGGGTTGGGCGCAGGGTCTTATTTATAGACCTAAGCTTGTGATCCAACTCCTCTTCCTCTCAACCAATCACAACCCTTTGTGAAATCAGATCTAAATCTGATTGGTTGGAATAGAGACCCCTGGATTCCTCCTTAGAGGGCGCCTAAGACCAGTCAAACTGGATTCTTAGTAGAACTCTGATTGGAATCCAAAAGGGAGGTGGAGTCCTTGTCCAACAAGGACTCCTAGGCGCCTCCTACTTGGGCTCACGCCACCCTTGGCGTGCGCCCTTCTCCTTGCCAGGTTCTGGCAGGGGGACAGGCCCCCACCAGCTCTCCAATAGGTGCATGACATGTGGTCAAAAGTCAAAGGGTCAATGGTCAACGTTTGACCAGTCAAAGGTAGACTTTTGACCAAAGTCAAAGAACAAGAAATGGCAGGTGACCAAAAATGGCAGGTAATGTCTTACAAATAAGACAACCTATTCTGACTTGGACAACCTCCAGTCAGACCATATGAAGGCCTCTGATTGAGCACAAACTCCTTTGGCTCAGTCAGGACAACTTATTTATGATAGTAAAAGAAGAACGTTAGGTTCAATCGAGTGCTAGCACGATTTCCTTGAACCTAATTGAATCTCATTCAGATCAATTGAACTAGATCAGTTCAATTGATGATCACCAGATTCAAACCCTTGTTTGTGTGACCCAGTTAGGTTCAGTTCTGTATGGTAATGGGATATGTCATGATCTCTATCATAGACATCATCGAAACTCCTTTCGATGGATCAGAACTCTTCTGATTCGAACAGCTAGAATGATCGATCATCTAAATCATTCTAATTGCTCCCAAAATCCACCAGTGACACCTAGCAGTATATGGTGGCAACCCATCAGAGCTGAATGCGAACCTCTTGGTGCAGCTACCTGTGTGATTAAGTTCTTCTATCTTGAGCCCCGATCAGATTAGGGTTAAGGTGAACTCGTCAAACCCTAGTCTCTGTCATATGATGTAATCATTCGATTCGAGTCCAATGTGAAAATCTAAATAGAAACTCTTTCTATTATTTCACTCTGCCATGGCCATGGGCTTCTGGACTTGATTCTCATGATCATCATAGGGCTACTCCTCTACCACCGAGGTAGATAGATTCCCATCTTGATGCAATCCAGTTCCTACAATGAACATGTCTATAGCCAACATACACCTCAGGGTTCCATATGGCTAGGAGACCGAGTAATGGTGTAGTCAAACTATAACACCCTCAAGGTGAACTGCCGATGCATCTCAGGTCAAAGAACCAGACACACTACTGCAGCATCGAGTCAGTCATTGACGAGAAGGTAGACTCCTAATGACTACTCGAGGTGGTCACGCTCAGTGCCCTCGTTCTCTAACGAGTACCTGTACTCTCGCTCCGGTGTCTCCACACCGTAGACTCAAGACTCATCTACTAAAGAGAAGCGATCGTACACCAACCTTCCGGATCAATCACCATCCTCGTGATGATCCTATGGTCGGGAGCTGTTTATGAGTTAATAATGATTATTCATGTCTTAAATTTTCAACTCTTGAAAATATGAATTATCATTACCATTAACTCAAAGGATGTATCACAGACACTAAATACACATGTGTGATAGAAAATAACCCATTTTATTAATTATAGTCAAAATTATAATTTTGCCCCTAGAAGTGTATTACAAGTGTCAGCCAATTCTGGCTTCTAGGGCACATATATCTAACAATCTCCCACTTGTCCTAAAGCCAATTGGCTACAAGTCTAAGTCCCATCTTCTCAAGGTGGGCTTCGATCTTCTGCTGGCCCAACGGCTTTGTAAGTGGGTCTGCCACATTATCTGCGGAGTTGACTCTCTTGACCTCAACGTAACCTTTCTCAAGGTAATCGCGGATGAGATGGTATCACCGTTTGCTTAGGAACTCTTCCAGCACAAACAGTCTGCCAGATGTCGACTTTCGATCATCTATATCGGACATGAAGTCCGAGTCTGTGTATCCCTGAACTTGGAGTTCTCCATTACCAAAGACCAACATCATATCCTTAGTTCTTCTCAAGTACTTAAGGATACATTTCACAGAAGTCCAGTGTTCTTCACCTGGATTTGACTGATATCTGCTTGTGACACTCACAGCATGGGCTATATCAGGTCGTGTACATAGCATGGCATACATGAGGCTCCCTATTGCAGAAGCATAAGGGATCTTGCTCATGCGTTCTATTTCCTCAGGTGTGCTGGGGCACATCTTCTTGGAAAGATGAATACCATGTCTGAAGGGTATTAATCCCCTCTTAGAGTTTTCCATACTAAACCTCTTTAGTACTTCCTCTATGTACATCTTCTGTGAAAGTCCTAGCATCCTATTCGGTCTATCCCTATAGACCTTAATTCCTAGAATAAAGGATGCTTCACCTAGGTCTTTCATGGAGAATTCCTTGGACAACCACATCTTGACTGATGTCAACATGGGAATATCATTCCCAATAAGGAGGATGTCATCCACGTACAATACGAGGAAGACAACAGCGCTCCCACTGACCCTTTTGAAAACACATGGTTCCTCTTCATTTTTGATGAAACCAAACTTTTTGATCACATCATTGAAACGAGTGTTCCAGCTCCGAGATGCTTGCTTAAGTCCATATATGGACCTTTGCAGCTTGCAAACCTTGTGATCAGTATCACTGGATGTGAAACCTAGCGGCTGTTCCATATAGATATCTTCCTCAAGATATCCATTTAGGAATGCCGTTTTCACGTCCATTTGCCATATTTCATAATCGAAATAGGCTGCAACAGCAAGCAATGTGCGGATGGATTTTAGCATAGCTACCGGGGAAAAGGTATCCTGATAGTCAATGCCTTCACGTTGACTATAACCTTTTGCCACCAGTCTAGCCTTGAATGTCTCCACATTCCCATCTGCACCAATCTTTCTCTTGAAGATCCATTTACACCCAATAGGTACTATACCTTCTGGTGGATCTACCAAGGTCCAGACTTGGTTTGAGTGCATCGAGTCGATCTCTGACTTCATTGCCTCAAGCCATTTCTCGGAGTCGATATCTGATATCGCCTCGTTGTAGGTTTTGGGATCATCACCATGAGCACCATTACCTATGAGGAACATTTCCTCTACATCCTCTGAAATAATACCTAAGTATCTTTCAGGGGGACGGGAAACTCTTTCCGATCTACGAGGTGGAGGAGGTAGTGTTCTTATTGGCTCAACCTGATTTGGTTCCACTTGGTCCTTAGCTCTTTCTGCTTGTGAGACTTTCTCATCAAGCTTAATCTGCTTTCCAATGCCACTATCTTGAATAAACTATTTTTCAAGAAATATGGCATGTCGACTCACAATCACATTGTGGTCTTCTGGAATGTAGAAATAGTATCCTAATGACTCTTTAGGATATCCTATGAATCGAGCTCTAAAGGACCTAAACTCTAACTTGTCCGCTTGTTGTCTTTTGACATAAGCCGGACAACCCCAAATTCTGAGATGACTCAGACTTGGTTTCTTACCGTGCCATATCTCATACGGTGTGGTAGGAACGGTTTTAGAGGGAACCCTATTCAGTAAATAGATTGAAGTTAATAATGAATGTCCCCAAAGAAAATCTGGGAGGTCTGTGAAGCTCATCATGGATCGAACCATATCCAATAGAGTCCGATTTCTCCGTTCTGAAACCCCGTTGAGTTGAGGTGTTCCTGGTGGAGTCCATTGAGAGACTATGCCATTTTCCTTAAGATAGTCTAGGAATTCCCGGCTAAGGTATTCACCTCCTCGATCTGATCGAAGAACCTTAATGGGTTTTCCAGTTTGTTTTTCTACTTCATGTCTGAATTCTTTGAACTTTTCAAAAGCTTCAGACTTGTGTCTCATAAGATACACATACCCATACCTAGACAGATCATCGGTAAAGGTAATGAAGTAGACAAAATTGCCTCTAGCCGGCACATCGAATGGGCCGCACACATCAGTATGTACTAGGGCAAGGAGATCTGTGGCCCTCTCCCCATGTCCAACAAAAGGGAGTTTAGTCATTTTGCCTTGAAGACAAGATTCACAAGTTGGATATGACTCAAAAGTCAATGGACTCTAATAGCCCTATTTTTCTCCAATTTGTACATCAATATGCAACTGATAAAGACCATTAACAAGGAAACCATTTGCAATTTTATTTCTTTCATAAAGAATGTTACAATGGTCCTTAAAGAAGGTGATCACATAACCTTCTTGTGCTAAGCATGAAACAGAAATCAAATTCCTGCTAGCTGCAGGCACATAATAACAGTCTTTTAAAACTAAGTCTAAACCAGATGGTAATCGCAGAGGGTATGTTCCCACGGCTACTGCAGCAACTCTTGCTCCATTACCGACGCGTAGGATCATGTCTCCATCCCTCAGCCTCCTGCTATCCTCAAGACCCTGCATAGAAGTGCACAGATGAGCACTAGAACCAGAGTCAAGCACCCAACTGGATGCAGAAGAAACCGTAAGGTTAGACTCAATAACGAGCATACCTCCAGAAGGACCTTCCTTCTTGTTCTTTAGGGTGGCCAGGTAAGTAGGGCAGTTCCGCTTCCAATGGCCGTCGCTGTTGCAATGGAAACACTTTCCTTTGCCATCGACCTTCTTCTTCGGTTCTGCCTTCTTCTTCTTTGATCCTTCTACCTTTTGCTTTTTCACAGACTTCTTTTTCTTTCCATAAGACTTTCTTTTGGAAGAAGTCCGTTCCATAGCAAGAACTGAGCCTTTAGAACCTTTCATAGAAAGCTCAGCGGTAACCAGCATATTCATCAACTCGGCCAAGGAATTTTGAAGTTTATGCATGTGGTAATTCATGATGAATTGCCCATATGCATCAGTCAAGGATTGCAGAATAATATCGTTCTGCAAGTCCAAGTCCAACTTCACACCGAGCTTCTCAAGCTCTTCCATGTCCTTGATCATTGTCAGACAGTGATCTTGGACTGACTGCCCATCACGCATCTTAGCCTTAAAAAGTCGTTTCGTGACTTGATATTTGGCTGCGCGACTCTGTTCACCAAACATCTCCTGCAGGTGAGCCAACATTTGGCGAGCAGTCCCGATATCTTCATGTTGGCGCTGGAGCTCATCAGACATCGAGCCCAACATGTAGTATCTGGCCTTATTGTCTTCGTCAATCCATTTTTCCAGAGACGCTCTCTGTTCAGTGGATGGACGAGCTGGTAAGGTGGGAGGGTCCTGGTCCAAAACATGTGTTAACTTCTCTGAACCCAAAACAATTTTGTAGTTCCTGAGCCAATCTTTATAATTGGGTCCAGTCAGTCTATGTGTGTCTAGGATACGTGCCAGTGGGTTGGACGCAGACATTTTCCTGTAGAGAGTCAAAGATTCTAGTTAGATACTGTAATTTTGACTTGACCAATTTGTTTAGGGATTTTATTTTTAAACAAATTAGCTCCCACTATTTTCTCGGATCCCTACACTCCCTCTGTAGAGATGCGAAAATCTCCGCGATTGATGATTTCTAGTGGGTGGTGCGGTCTCACCAACTGACTCATCACCTCACCTAACAGTTATTGGTGATGGGTTAGCCAATGAGTGAACAACTCTTGTTCAATGATTCTCTAATCATGGTGCACCCAAACTTGGTCTCTAATTCATGAATCTCACCGTATCCGGAATATTGATCCACTCCTTAGTTAAGTCAGACCCACCATTTGCATAGACTGGGTTCCTAATTGGGTCTCTCACCGTATCCGGAATATTGAGCCCAACTCATCCTCCAGCCCATAGCATCCAATGCCTAATAGACATGGTTGCGTCTTCCCGGTGCAACTGAGCCACTGTATCCAGCCGAGAACAATCAACCCCGGGAAGGGCCCGCACGTCTACAATGGTGGAAGACCTCGGACTTAATCTTTTCTTAGGGAGAATTGATTCAGGTCTCATTAAACTAGACTTGGCTTAGTCATAACAATTATGACTAACCTAGTGGCATGGGTCAGCTCGGATTATTGACCACCTCAGATCAGAACTGTGTCAACAGATATGGCCAGGTAAGTGAGACCGGTGGAAGGAATATGCCGTTAACTCGCACAAGAACGCATTCAGGTCGAGTAGCTTCCAATTAAAAACCAGTCGGTCGTCTGTGCCAAACTTACCTTAGACACCAAATTGTTGAGTCAGAACCAATTGGGTTAGCCTACAATCCAGACTCTAACCTCTGAGCCTAATTAGGTCTTGCTTGATCGTGACTCGATCTTGACCCAGACTTAATCCTATTAGGCTGGTCAATTTAAGCATTGTTGATCCCATCTAACCAACTCTTGATTCGGTTTGATCAACCGCTTAGACCTAATTGAGCTACCCAAGCCCGAACCCAGTATTATGAATATGTCTTAGATCTGAAATTCTCAATTTTAGACCTAATTAATATTCCATAAACTTAATTCTTAATTAAGTTGGGTTCATAAACAAAATATGCACAATAAATCCTAGGGTTTCAGGATCTAGGGTTTTGCAGAAAGTAAGTTTTGGGTTTCTGATTAAGGACGAACACGCAGCACCCCTACACGTCATAAGAACACCCCATCGAATGGGAAGAGAGGGCCTTTAAACCCTTCTTCGTTCTTATGACCGGACGGCCAAGAGGAACGCCTTAATCAGGAACATGTAAATACTACAAAACAGTTATAGATCTATATCATATATCTCATATACAAATTTAGATCTAATCAAGGCATATTTTGCATACATCTCATGTATCATAATCATGCATGTTTTCAGATCTAAATTATCACATAATAATCTAAAAAATTAGATTTAAATTGATCTAATCAAAATAAATTCTAATCTAGACAATTATGTAGAACTATTCTACAACTAGTCTAGTCATGCATCTATCATATCTCATATGATATTTAAAATTAAATAATTTTTATTTGCTGTTTATCAGATGTTATTATAACACTTATAATATCAGAAAATAGTAAATAAGAAGATCTAAAATATGATTTAATCAGATTAAATCAAAGACATGCAAAACTATTCTATAGAACTATTCTATTCTAGAACTAGTCATGCATATCTTCATGTTCTTAGATCCAAATCATTTAATTTTAATTTTTTCTGATTTCAGATCTGATCACATCTCATGTGACATCTGAAATCACTTTATTTTTAATTAAAATAAAATTAAAATCAGATCTAAACAATTTTAGAACCATGGCTCTGATACCAGTTGAAGGGAAATCCTGATTTCCCGGTCCAGGTTCGTCCAGATCTGATTAGATCAAGAGATATATTTCAAAAATTTTTTCTCTTGATCTCAATCAGATCTTGATATGTTTCAGATCTGATTCTTATTATTTTAATAAATAAAATAAAATAAGATAAATTAAATCAAATTTAATTTACCTGATTTGGGTAATCCTATTACCCTGTAGATGATCCTGATTGCAGCGGAAGGTTCTGGATCTTAGCCACGCAAGCGCCTGGCCTCTACCGGTATCCACTCGGGTTGGATCTGGAGAATCCTCTTCTTCTCTATCACACCTCCAAAAATCAGATCTGGATCTGATCTGGAGGATCTTCAAAACTCTTTTGAAGATCTGCAGTCGTCCTTTTGCAGCAGCGCAGCCTTCTTGCTTTTGATCGCCTTTCCTTGATCTGAATCGCACCAAACTAAGTCCAAAACACTTTTGGACGTGGAGAGCAAGGGGAGAAGAGAGTATGGCGTGGAGAAGGAGGGGAGAGGCAGCCTTGGACGTGGGAAATCTCTTTCAATAAGACTTTACTTGGAATTAGGGTTGGGCGCAGGGTCTTATTTATAGACCTAAGCTTGTGATCCAACTCCTCTTCCTCTCAACCAATCACAACCCTTTGTGAAATCAGATCTAAATCTGATTGGTTGAAAAAGAGACCCCTGGATTCCTCCTTAGAGGGCGCCTAAGACCAGTCAAACTGGATTCTTAGTAGAACTCTGATTGGAATCCTAAAGGGAGGTGGAGTCCTTGTCCAACAAGGACTCCTAGGCGCCTCCTACTTGGGCTCACGCCACCCTTGGCGTGCGCCCTTCTCCTTGCCAGGTTCTGGCAGGGGGACAAGCCCCCACCAGCTCTCCAATAGGTGCATGACATGTGGTCAAAAGTCAAAGGGTCAATGGTCAACGTTTGACCAGTCAAAGGTAGACTTTTGACCAAAGTCAAAGAACAAGAAATGGCAGGTGACCAAAAATGGCAGGTAATGTCTTACAAATAAGACAACCTATTCTGACTTGGACAACCTCCAGTCAGACCATATGAAGGCCTCTGATTGAGCACAAACTCCTTTGGCTCAGTCAGGACAACTTATTTATGATAGTAAAAGAAGAACGTTAGGTTCAATCGAGTGCTAGCACGATTTCCTTGAACCTAATTGAATCTCATTCAGATCAATTGAACTAGATCAGTTCAATTGATGATCACCAGATTCAAACCCTTGTTTGTGTGACCCAGTTAGGTTCAGTTCTGTATGGTAATGGGATATGTCATGATCTCTATCATAGACATCATCGAAACTCCTTTCGATGGATCAGAACTCTTCTGATTCGAACAGCTAGAATGATCGATCATCTAAATCATTCTAATTGCTCCCAAAATCCACCAGTGACACCTAGCAGTATATGGTGGCAACCCATCAGAGCTGAATGCGAACCTCTTGGTGCAGCTACCTGTGTGATTCAGTTCTTCTATCTTGAGCCCCGATCAGATTAGGGTTAAGGTGAACTCGTCAAACCCTAGTCTCTGTCATATGATGTAATCATTCGATTCGAGTCCAATGTGAAAATCTAAATAGAAACTCTTTCTATTATTTCACTCTGCCATGGCCATGGGCTTCTGGACTTGATTCTCATGATCATCATAGGGCTACTCCTCTACCACCGAGGTAGATAGATCCCATCTTGATGCAATCCAGTTCCTACAATGAACATGCTATAGCCAACATACACCTCAGGGTTCCATATGGCTAGGAGACCGAGTAATGGTGTAGTCAAACTATAACACCCTCAAGGTGAACTGCCGATGCATCTCAGGTCAAAGAACCAGACACACTACTGCAGCATCGAGTCAGTCATTGACGAGAAGGTAGACTCCCTAATGACTACTCGAGGTGGTCACGCTCAGTGCCCTCGTTCTCTAACGAGTACCTGTACTCTCGCTCCGGTGTCTCCACACCGTAGACTCAAGACTCATCTACTAAAGAGAAGCGATCGTACACCAACCTTCCGGATCAATCACCATCCTCGTGATGATCCTATGGTCGGGAGCTGTTTATGAGTTAATAATGATTATTCATGTCTTAAATTTTCAACTCTTGAAAATATGAATTATCATTACCATTAACTCAAAGGATGTATCACAGACACTAAATACACATGTGTGATAGAAAATAACCCATTTCATTAATTATAGTCAAAATTACAATTTTGCCCCTAGAAGTGTATTACAAGTGTCAGCCAATTCTGGCTTCTAGGGCACATATATCTAACATCATAACAACAAGGAACCACTAACTTCACCAAGTCAGCTTAAGGGAGACCATTAGTAGGCTAGTCTAGGAGCACCTAAATTTATCAAACTGATTAACCTAGCTAACATAGGTCAGCTCGAATAGTTAAATAATCTGATCGAAACATAATCTCACCAAGAGGCCAGGTAAATTCGATCAGTGGAAGGGTCTGCCAGGCTTGCCTTAGATACCATAAAAAATGGCCAGGTAAGCGGGCTGCCAATTAAAAACCACTGATCTGGTTTACTTTAGATACCAACTGGTTTAATTAGTTTTAATTAGATCAACCTAACAGTTCATGCTAGACCATGTAGCCAAGAATCAAGTCCATCTTGGGTCTTGTTAAAGACGTGGACTTGATCAATTATAACTATTGTAATTGATCTAGAGAATCCTTGACCTAAGACAATAATTGATTAGATTTAGTCAATTCTCTAATTAAGTCCATTCTTTAATGTAACCCTAGGTCTAACCCAATTTATTGGACCTAATTTCTACTAACCCATTTAATCCAATGTGTTATGATTTGTGTCTTCGGATCTTCAATTCATAATCTTAGATGTTAATCTATCAACTTCTTAATTCTCAGTTAAGTTTTGGACTGAGGGTTGGGGTTCGGCTTTTCAAAAATAATTTTTATATTTATAAAACATGTTTACAACATGGATCTATCAACCAAGTTGCATGTTTGATTCATAATCAATACGCAAGTAAAATAAACATAAAACTACTTTAGATCTAATCTAAATAGGTTCATGTAATTAAAATAGTTTCAATAATAATCAATCATAAATCTCAATAGATCAAATCTAACATATTTATGATGATTGAAATTAGATTAAAATATTTTTAATCAGATCATAAAATCTCTTTGATCTAATCTAAAATTTTATGATCAATATTTTAGATCAGCACGTATTAGGACAATCAATTCACTGTAAAGGGTAAACCTTACAGAAGGACAACCTTATGATAATTTGTGCAATATAAAATATTTTATTTTATTTTTTAGATTTAATAATTAGATTAAAAATTAGATCTAATCTAAGAAATAATCTAGACATGCATAGAAATCATGTAATAAGAACCTAGGCTCTGATACCAATTGAAGGAACCAGATCTAGGGTTTCATAGATAGATCTTGAAACATTTTCAATATCTTACAGTGGAAGACTTAAATAAATCTAAAATATATTTAAATAACCATGTAAATATCTAGATCTTAGATCTGTTATATGATTAAGGTATGATATTAAATCAAAAATTAAAATCAAATAAGAAAGAAAAAGATTGATCAAATCAACCTAAATCTATACTACATCAAATGCAGGTATGAAGTTTATAGATCAGATCTATTATCTGAGCAAGTTTAGATATTCTAACTTATTGATCTATGCTTGAGGATGAAGTCACAAGCCGCATACGTGTTCGGTCTCTAGGAGTCATCCACACGAGCCTATGGTCTCTGATCTGAAGTCTGATGCAGGAAATCAGCACAACATGCTAGTATTGCACTGATCCTTCTTCAATGGTCGATCCGATGCTCCCTTCTTTAAAATTTGGATTGTCCAAAATATGAGAAGAAAGATGAGAGTTTCTGATCTGAGACTCTCAAAAAAACTCAAAAGAAAGGAGAGATTGAAAATAAAACAGCTCTAGAAGAAGACCCTCTTCTTCTTCTCTTTGCACTCACCTAGACACCTAGTTTGGTGTCTATGGAAAACCCAAGGACCCACTTCCTATGATTTTTGCACACCCAAAACCTCTCCCAATTCTCTATATTTCACATAAAAATTAGAATAAAATTCATCCAATAAATAGGAGAAAAGAAGAGTCCAAATTAGGTCAAATTTTTAGACTAGGAATATCCAAACATGGAAAGTTATTGGGGAGCCAACTCTTGGGCGCCTCCTCCATAATTTTTGGTGTGGACCAGTAAGGGAGGATGCATAAAAAAGGAGATTATTTTCTTAGAATAAGAGAAAAATTAATTAAAAGAGGGGGCGGCACTCAAGGGAAGATGTTTTTGTCAATACATCAATAAGGATTCTATATCATAGAATCCTAAGCAAAACTAATTCCTCCTTTGACTTGGTCTTCCACTTAACTTCCAAATATGACTTGGAGGGAGAGAGGGGGTGTAAAAATTAGAAAGTAAGGGATTTTTCATGAAAAATACCTAAAAAATAGGTATGGGTGGCATTGGGACCAAGGTGGCGCAAGGAGATAGGGAGTCCTAGTCACACTAGAACTCCTATTTTGATTTGGTCAAACAAGATCTTTTAACCAAATAAAATCAAGATTAAACCAACCCAATTAAATAAGGCCCTAACCCATTTAAGGACTTAATTAAATTAGATTAAATCAAATTTAATTTAAATTTATTTTCTAATTAAATTAGAAAATTGGGTTAATCCGAGTCCTAGTTAGACTAGGACTAGTTCTTTCTTGCACTTGGCTTATCCAATAAACCAATTGGACTTGATCCAATCATGCCTAAATCAAATCTAATTAAATTATATTTAATTAGACTTAATCTTAGCCTATTGGCTTAACCAAATTAAGTCAATTAGCAATCTAATTGCTAATTGATCCTCCAGCAATACTTGCACTAGGTTAAACACCAATCGTATTGATTATTTAACCTTAGAATGATTCTTAATCATTGATCAACCATCCAATCAGATCGTAAGCTCTAATGTGTGTGAGCTCATAGGTCCGAACCTAAGTCGGTATCATAGAAATAAATTTTTGTACCAATTGAAGTGACCATCTAGAATAATACCCGATGATCGGATAGGTCGAAGGTGTAGAACACCATCCTTAGAACCCATGCGGATATAGTTTCCATATAATTCATCCCCTTGACCACAATGCTCATAGGACATATCAAAGTTCAATCGTCAACTCTGATCAGGTTGTCCACATTATATTTAAAAATATCAAATTCATCCGATGGATTATCCTGGCCAAGGTTTTGCTATATTGAAATACAGTGATACATTCTTCTCCAACTCTTGAAGTGGTCAACTCCATCTTGATCACACTCTAATTTTGAAAGTACTTGACTATGCCCAGAAGCCTTCTGTTGCTGAATTAGAAATTCAGTTAGTCCGGTACCAAAGCACATTGAGTTGCTTGTTAGTCACTGAGGTGATCTAAGGTCTAAGGGATACTTGTACCTATATTCCATCAGAGACATTCTCGATAGTAGAATGCTATGGAGATTGGTCATGTTCAATGATGATGTGCCCATACATCTCACCTATATGCCATACCAGTGTCTCCACATACCTTGGTTAAGAGGATAACCAACCTATATGGCATATAGCGACCTATGTTCGATAGATGCTGTCGTCCTAACTAACTGCCTATCATTTGGTCATGAACAAATTTAAGGAATAATTGATAAATCCTCTCTTTATTGAAACTAAATAGTCCTAAGGACTTAATCACAACAATAGAGTTCATTAGAAGATGTAAACTTATGATGAAAAAAGATACCAAAATATTTTTCATTAATTAATAAATTAATTATAATATCTCAACCATCAATAGGCTGATGATTGACTTTGGGACAAAATTTTTAATAACTCTCACTTGTCCTAATGCCATTCAGCACAGTATCTAATACCCATCTTCGACTTATGCTTGTCGAACTCCTTGATTGCTAGGGCTTTAGTGAAGAGGTCGGCTAGGTTCTCCTTTCCATCAATTTTCTGAAGGTTGACATCACTACGATCCACGATCTCATGGATCAAATGGAAGCGGCGTAGAATGTGCTTTGTTCGTTGGTGTGCCTTCGGTTCCTTTGCTTGAGCTATGGTGCCAATGTTGTTGCAGTAAAACAGGACTGGACAATCAATGGAGGGTGTTACTTTGAGCTCGATGTTGAACTTCCTCAGCCACACAGCTTTCTTTGCTGCATCTGATGCTGCTACGTACTCTGCTTTATAAACAGAGTCAGCCACTGTATGCTACTTGAAACTTTTTCAGCAGATGGCTCCACTATTTAGAGTAAAGATATACCCCGACATACTTTTATTGTCATCATGATCAGATTGATAGTTAAAGCCTGTAAACCCCACAAGCTTCAGATCTGACTCACCATAAACCAACCATTGGATTTTAGTATTTCTCAAAAACTTAAGGATGTTTTTAACCACCTTCTAATGATTTTCGCTAGGGTCAGACTGGTATCTACTCACTACTCCTAATGAGTATGCCACGTCTGGTCTCGTACATGTCATTGCATACATAATAAATTCTACTATCGAAGTATATAAAATTCTACTCATATGCTCTCTCTCTTCAGGAGTTGTAGGATAATCCTTCTTAGAGAGAGAAATTTCTTGGCCTATCGAAAGATAGCCCTTTTTGGAATTCTCCATGCTGAACCTCTTCAACACAGTTTCTATGTACGTGGATTGAGATATACCAAGCATCATTTTAGATCTATCCCTATATATCTTCATCCTTAGGATGTAGGATGCTTTACCCAAGTCCTTCATGGAGAACTGTGATGACAACCAATCTTTTATTCCTTGTAGTGTGGGGATGTCATTCTCGATTAAAAGAATATTGTCCACGTACAAAATAAGAAATACCACTATTGGACCATTTACCCATTTGTAAATGCAAGATTCTTCTCCATTCTTAACGAAGCCATATGTTTTGATCACTTTATCATAATGCATGTTCCAACTCCGAGATGCCTACTTCAATTCATAAATGGATCTCTAAAGCTTGCACACCTTGGACTCAACTGTGGATGTAAACCCTTTAGGTTGTATCATATACACCTCTTCGATCAACTCTCCATTTAGAAAAGCTGTCTCCACATCCATCTGCCAGATCTCATTGTCCAGATAGGCAGCAATGGGATATTGAGTTGGGGATCAATGTTTTTCGATAAGACTAGCACATTCTTTGTATGCTCAATTGAGAGGGTGATTGATCTCACAATAACTTGTGTATGACACTAATACAAAAATATGGGTGCTCATTAGAGAATGAATTCATTGAATTGATCCAAGTCGAGAATATCTAATGGAGTCTTATCTACATGTCAATAGATGGTTCTTAGAGTGGAATTGTGCATGTAATCCTTTGATCTGAAACTACCATAGAACCTTATATATATGAATCCATATTTTGGTTCATCCATATTTTGGTTCATACTCATTCATGACTCAGTCATGTATGGGATGATCTAGATATGGTGAATTATATATATGAAGGTTGTGAGTAGGTTAACATGGAATCAATCACTCCTGGTAAGAGGAAATTGCATCCTACCTGCTTCAAACAAATGAGGATTCAGGAAGACTTTGATCAAAGCATGATGAAAATTAGAAATAGTTTCTAATATTTCATTAAATAAATAATCATCATAAGATTGAAAGAGAAATGAATATGATATTGGGATTGACATATTTCCATACTTAGAGTCATATTCAGGATGCAGGATGATCAAAGGATCTAGTTGCATGGTAACTTTTCACTGAAGGATATTTTTGGTATTTTCATCAAAATTTCACATCTTTCGAAAAGTCATGATACGTTGCTAGACGTAAATCATGTCTCATGGGTTTGATCAAATTAAAATTTTTAATTTGATCATTAAATTAGAAAGTGTTCTAATTAAGTCAAATTGGGTAGGCTAGTTTTGACCTAAATCAGTTTGGTTGAGTTCTAACCAGATTAGGTCAAATCATATCCAGACCCACTGCTGGTTAGATGTTGAATTGATTAAGAATTGATTAAGAATCTAATTGGATTAAAAATTTATTAAGAATCTAATTGGATTAAGAATTGATTAAGAATCTAATTGGATTAAACCATGTTTGCAAGATGAACATGCTAGCACATGTAGCAAACCCTAGCACCCAGATTCAAATTGGATTCGAATCGGCTTCCAATTTGAGCTAATTAAGGTGCGATTTGAGCCAAATTGGATTTGGTCTTAAATTGAATTAACCTAGACTGATTGGGCTTCAGATGAGGCATTACATACCAGAATCTCATGTGCTAGAGAGTCTCTCTCTTGTGCATGGGAAGTCTTTCATGCGCAAGAGTTTTTTGGCGCATGGGATTATATTGGCGCCTACCTTCTTTGACTTTTCCTCTTTCTCCATGTTGCATAAATTTTCAAATGGGTGTGGACATTAGATATGGGGCATAGAAGAGTTGTTCTATAGGTTAAATACTCCATTATCTATTTAATATTTGCATGAGAAGGGACTCCTTGTCACCCAGGACTCCTTGCCTCCCACTCTTCTTTGGCGCCTCTTGGACCAAGTCAAAGTCCCTTGGGACTTTGACTATTCAAAGATTATCTCCATGCCATTTTTGCTGAATGGGCATCCCACATCTAGGCCATTGGATGGCCTACTTATCTGATCTAATGGTTGTATATGTTGGTGCAAAAAATGAAAGCTAGCGACTCTTCGTAAATAACTTACGTAGAATTAGTCCAAGAGTCCTTCTGCTTTAAGGCATCTCTTGGACTAAGTCTACATGTCGTTATTATCTGATGAGGCATGAGATAGACTTAAGGGACATGAGATAATAATTTGAAAGGGTGCGAGAAAATGTGTTGGCACCCCTACGTACCTTATAAATAAGGGTGCGCACCAAGAATTCGATGATTGAGAATAATTATCTTTCTTCTTGTAAGTGTTTCCTCATTGTCCAATTTTCTTTCTTTCCTTTTCTTGTCTAGACCTTATCCTTATAAAGGATAAGAAGTCATCTTAAGACAAAGAGATTAGGAAGAAAAATTAAGAAGACATAGAAAAAGAAAGATAGGTAAGGAGAGGCAAGGAAGGTAAGGCTAAGGAAGGTCTTGCCTATTTAATTAAAGTTCTTATTACTAGAATTTTAGTTATATAAGTCAGAGGTGTTGGTGTATTGATCAAGTATCCATGTGGATCAATGTTGGAGGATGAACACGTAGGCACCTGATGGAACCCTTGACGGATTGCTGCCAGCAATTAGGGATAATTTAGGTTTTAGCGATAAGAGGTATGTTCTGATACTTTCTTTTATATTACAAATGCATGCTATATGATTTAATTGCTAATAAGGTGGTCCTAGGGTTCAGATTTGATTTGTATGATTTCATAATTTTGCTTTAAAATCTATACTTCCACCTTGAACACCAATCCTATTAGTGGTATCAGAGCAAGCCTTATTAGGTTAAATCATATAATGCTTTGCTTATAATATAATAGCATAAATTAAAAAAAAAGAATATAATTTTTTTTATTAGCATGTTATTTATATGATGAGATCATATTTTTTTTTATGATAATAAGATTATGATATATATATTATTCTATAAAGGTTGTCCTGACATAGTGGAAAATATTCACTATGTAATGATGGTTGTCCTAGAATAATTATACATATTAATATATTAATATATATATATATAAATTTTATCATAATTGATGCTTTTAGGTATTTAGTTTGATTTAAATCAGAATGTGCATCGAGACCATTTAAATCCTTCTTTAAAAATTATATTAAGTTGTAGTGTAATTAACCTATAGCTAAATCAGTCGAGATGTCTAATTGATCAATCGATGTCTAGAAAAAATGGTTCATGATTGGTAAAGAGAATGTGGTTTTTTAATTGGTTCGTTGTCTGACCTAGCCAATTTATTGGTGTCTAAGAAAAGTAACGGAGGGACTCCCACTTCTCTTCCACTTACCTAGCCGATTTGATTAATTTAATTCTAGATTGAAATGCTTAGTTTTGTTGTGTAACTAGGTTCTTAATGTATTAATTTAATTCTTAATACATTAAGGCCTTCCCTCATACTAGGTTCTTATTATATCCAGAACCATATTAATTTTGTTGTGTAACTACAAGATCTATCATGGGGAATGATGTAATATTAATCTAGTGCATTGAGATGCTTACAGTATTTTGAATATATTGCTTTGTTGTGTAATCATAAAAGTAGTTATATTTCATTTTGACTGTATAGAAATGAAGGGTTCTACTTAAACTAAAACATTAAAGTTTGTTATGCTAACACAAGGCTATTAATGTTTTAGAGGCAAAATTTTTTTTGAGAGCTGCATAAAATGCAATTGGAAAGAGTTTCCTACCTTTGAACTTATAACATATTTGTTGTGCAACCACAAGACCTTTTATAAGAAATTAGGGTCTTATTCTCACTAAGAAAATCAATTAGAGGGTTATGACTTTTGATTAAATAGTGGAAGACATAATTAAATTAAAATCCTAATTTAATTATGTTTGTCATCATGAGTTGTTTGCTTATGTATTGTTCTTTATTATGTAGATTAAATGGCTTCTTCACTTTCATTATGTTCAATTTTGGATTCAAATAAATTGACTAGTCCAAAATTATGTGGATCGATTGAGAAACCTAAAAATAGTACTCAGTCAAGAAAAACTCTCCTATATTCTTGATGCCCCTGATCCTAAGCCATTAGGGAAAGATGCCACAGATGAAGATAAGTCCACATACAAGATGTGGCAAAATGATTTTCTTACTATCAAATGCATCATACTTGCCTCTATGAATAATGAATTACAGAGGCAGCATGATGGCATGGACACTCAAGTCCATATTGCTCAATCTAAAAGAGCTTTATGGAGAGCATAGTAGGACTGCTAGATATGAGATATCTAAGCAATTATTTCGTGCAAGAATGATAGAAGGAACATCCATACAAAATCATGTTTTGATGGTAATTGACCTAATCACTCGATTAAGTCAATTAGGTTTTATTATGGATGGAGAGTTAAGTCAGGATTTGATCCTGCAATCACTTTCAGAATCATTTTCTCAGTTTATCATGAACTATCACATGAACAAACTGAATTTTTCCTTGCCTTGAGCTGTTAAATATGCTCAAGACAGTAGAAAGCCATATCAAGAAGGATAAGGCTCCTCTTCTTCTTATGGATGGGATCTCCAAGAAGAAGGCTGGCAAAAAGGGTTCAAAAAGAAGGTTGAACCCTAAAGGTGGTATAAATAAGAAGAAAAAGGGAAAGAAGGTCTCGGAACAGACGACCTATTTTCACTACGGTAAAACAGATCATTGAAAGAGGAATTGCAAGGCTTACCTTGCAACCATGAAGTCTGGTGCAAATAATGCACCAAAAGGTATGTATGAGATACATACTATATTATCATTAAATTCTTCCATTTTAAATTCTTGGGTATTAGATACCGACTGTGGTTTTCATATCTGCAAATCTTTGCAGGGGCTGTAGAAAATTAAGAGTTTGAAGAAAGGTGACTTCAAGCTCTATGGCACTGGAGGAGAGTCTATCCAAGCAGAAGCTGTAGGGACAAATATATTGAAGTTACCTTATGGAAGATCTTAGAGCTTACAAATTGTTATTATATGCCTAAGATCATTAGAAATATTATATCTATACCCTTGTTATTAAAATAAGGTTATAGTCTTAATGTAACGAGCGAAGGTTGCTCGATCAAATATTCTAATGAAAATATTTGTTTTGGCATATTTAGCAATGGTTTGTTGACTCTATGTTTGGATGACAATATATTTCATATTGATGAAAATAGAAAATGTAAGAGAGATGACATAAATAATACTTTACTTTGGCATTGTCGATTAGGTCATATTAGTGAGGCTAGGATTAACAAGTTATACAAAGAAAAGTTCTTTGATCCTTTTGATTATGAATCATTAGGAACTTGTGAATCATGCCTCATGGGTAAAATGACCAAGATTCCATTTAGTGGACATGGAGAAAGGACAAATGAGTTATTAGGACTTGTACATACGGATGTATGTGGTCCTATGACAACTCAAGCCAGAGGAGGATACTCTTATTTTATAACATTCACTGATGATTTATCTAGGTTTGGATATGTGTATCTTATGAAACACAAATCAGAAGCCTTTGATAAATTTAAAGAGTATCAAAGTATGGTCGAAAAACAAACTGGACAATGTATAAAAATCCTTCGATCTGATCGGGGAGGAGAATACTTATCTAGTGAGTTTCTAGACTATCTTAAAGTTAAAGGGATTCTCTCTGAATGGACACCTCCTTATACACCTACAATTAAATGGTGTAGCCGAAAAAAAAAATCATACCTTATTAGATATGGTACGGATCCATGATGTGCTTCACTGAATTACCTATTTTCTTCTGGGGTCATGCCCTGGAGACTGCAATTTACATCTTGAATAGAGTACCTTCTAAATCTGTATCTAGTACTCCATATGACATATGGAGAAGTAAGAAACCTAATCTTAAGTATCTTAAGATATGGGGTTGTCCAGCATATGTCAAAAGAAATTTTGGACATAAAGCTTGATGCTAGATCAGACAGATGTCTATTTATAGGATATCCTAGAAATAGTATAGGATATTTATTCTACCATCCTACTGAACAAAAGGATATTTGTAAGTAGGCATGCCACTTTTCATGGAAAAAGAATTTATCCTAGAAAAGGGCAGTGGCAGAAATATTGAACTTAGTGAAGTTCAAGAAAAACAAATAGAAATTTCTCAACCAAATAATCACATAAAAGAACCAGAACACATAACTCCTATCCGTAGGTCTAAAAGAGTACAACATACACCTATGAGGTATGGGTTCATTATTGAGAACAATGAAGCCCAAGTCATTGAGAATGATGAACCTCTGACCTATACGAAAGTAGTCAAAAGTAAGGACTCTTACAAATGGCTGGCTGCCATGCAATCCAAAATGGAATCCATGCACACCAACAAAGTATGGACTTTGGTGGATGCACCAGAGGATATAAACCCTATTGGATGCAAATAAATTTTTAAGAAAAAGATTGGAGCTAGATGGTCAAATTGAAACCTATAAGGCCAGATTGGTGGCTAAGGGTTTTAGGCAAAAACAGAGGATTGATTATGATGAAACATTTTCACCTGTTGCCATGCTCAAATCTATTCGGATTATGCTTGCCATAGCAGCATACCACAACTATGAAATATGGCAAATGGATGTAAAGACCGCCTTCCTTAATGGTTTCCTTGAGGAAGACGTTTATATGTCACAGCTAGAGAAATTTGAGTCAAATGAGAGACCAAATCAGGTATGCAAACTTAAGAGATCTATTTATGGATTAAAGCAAGCATCAAGGAGTTGGAACATCCATTTTGATGTAATAATAAAAGAGTTTGTTTTCATCAAGAATGTGGATGAACCATGTGTGTACAAGAAAGACTAGTGGGAGAACCATAGTCTTCTTGGTTCTGTATGTAGATGACATACTCCTCATTGGGAATGATATCCCAATGTTGCAATCAGTCAAATTATGGCTATCAAATAAGTTTTCCATGAAAGATTTGGAGAGAAGCATCCTATATACTAGGAATAAAGATCTATAGAGATAGATCTAAGAGGATGCTAGGCTTTATCCCAATCTAGGTACATTGACTTAATACTGAAAGGATTCTGTATGGATGGGAGTAAAAGAGGTGATTTACCCATGAGTCAAGATATACATCTCTCTAAAAAGATGTCTCTAAAGACATCTAAAGAGAGAAATAGAATGAGTTCTATATTCCTTATGCTTCAGCTGTTGGATCAATAATGTATGCCATGTTATGTACAAGGCTTGATGTTGCTTATGCCTTAGGCATTGTAAGTAGATTTCAAGCTAATCCAGGAGAGGATCATTGAAAAGCTGCAAAAAATATTCTTAAGTACTTAAGAAGGACTAAAGATATTTTTCTAATATATGGTGGTTCTGATCTTAAACTAGAAGCATATTCTGACTCTAGTTTTCAGTCAGACCCAGATGATAGCAAATCCATTTTAGGGTATGACTTTACTCTGAATGGTGGAGCAGTGAGTTGGAAGAGTACTAAGCAGTAACTATGGCTGACTCAACTACTAAGGTAGAATACATAGCTGTAAGTGAATCCGCCATCTAATAAGGTATGATTTTTTCTTTCAGCTACACCATTTAATTGTGGTGTATAAGGAGGTATCCATTCAGAGAGAATCTCTTTAACTTTAAGATACTCTAGAAACTCACTAGATAAGTATTCTCCTCCCTGATCAGATCGAAGGATTTTTATATATTATCCAGTTTATTTTTTGACCATACTTTGATACTTTTTAAATTTATCAAAGGCTTCTGATTTGTGTTTCATAAGATACACATATCCAAACCTAGATACATCATCAGTGAATATTATAAAATAAGAGTATCCTCCTCTGGCTTGAGTTGTCATAGGACCACATACATCCATATGTATAAGTCCTAATAACTCATTTATCCTTTCTCCATGTCCACTAAATGGAATCCTGGTCATTTTACCTATGAGGCATGATTCACAAGTTTCCAATGATTTATAATCAAAAGGATCAAAGAACTTTTCTTTGTATAACTTGTTAATCCTAGCCTCACTAATATCACCTAATCAACAATACCAAAGTAAAGTATTATTTATGTCATCTCTCTTACATTTTTTGTTTTCATCAATATGAAATATATTGTCATTCAAACATAGAGTCAACAAACCATTGCTAAATATGCCAAAATAAATATTTTCATTAGAATATTTGATCAAGCAACCTTCGCTCATTATATTAAGACTATAATCTTGTTTTAATAACAAGGGTATAGACATAATATTTCTAATGATCTTAGGCATATAATAACAATTTGTAAGCTCTAAGATCTTCCATAAGGTAACTTCAATATATTTGTCCCTACAGCTTCTGCTTGGATAGACTCTCCTCCAGCGCTATAGAGCTTGAAGTCACCTTTCTTCAAACTCTTAATTTTCTGCAGCCCCTGCAAAGATTTGCAGATATGAAAACCATAGCCGGTATCTAATACCCAAAAATTTAAAATGGAAGAATTTAATGATAATATAGTATGTATCTCATACATACCTTTTGGTGCATTATTTGCACCAGACTTCACAGTTGCAAGGTAAGCCTTGCAATTCCTCTTCCAATTATTTTGCCGTAGTGAAAATAGGTCGTCTATCCGAAGACCTTCTTCCCCTTTTTCTTTTTATTTATACCACTTTTAGGATTCAACCTTCTCTTTGAACCCTTTTTGCCTGCCTTCTTTTTGGAAATCCCATCCACAAGAAGAAAAGGAGCCTTATCTTTCTTGATATGGCTTTCTGCTGTCTTGAGCATATTTAACAGCTCAAGCATGGAAAAATTCAGTTTGTTCATGTGATAGTTCACGACAAACTGAGAAAATAATTTTAGGAGTGAATATAGGATCAAATCCTGACTTCACTCTCCATCCATAACAAAACCTAATTGACTCAATCGAGTGATTAGGTCAATTACCATCAAAACATGATTTTGTATGAATGTTCCTTCTATCATTCTTACACAAAATAATTGCTTAGATATCACATATCTAACAATCCTACTATGCTCTCCATAAAGCTCTTTTAGATTGAGCAATATGGATTGGGTGTCCATGCTATCATGCTGCCTCTGTATTTCATTATTCATAGAGGCAAGTATGATGCATTTGACAGTAGGAGAATTATTTTGCCACATCTTGTATGTGGACTTATCTTCATCTGTGGCATCATTTCCTAATAGCTTAGGATCAGGGGCATCAAGAACATAGGAGAGTTTTTCTTGACTGACTACTATTTTTAGGTTTCTCAACTAGTCAACATAATTTTGACTAGTCAATTTATTTGAATCCAAAATTGAACGCAATGAAAGTGAAGAAGCCATTTAATCTACATAATAAAGAACAACATATAAGCAAACAACTCATGATGACAAACATAATTGAATTAGGACTTTAATTTAATTATGTCTCCTACTATTAAATCAAAAAATCATAACCCTCTTATTTTCTTAGTGAGAATAAGATCCTAATTTCTTATAAATGGTCTTGTGGTTGCACAACAAATCTGTTATAAGTTCAAAGGTAGGAAACTCTTTTCAATTGTATTTTATGCAACTCTCAAAAAACTTTTGCCTCTAAAACATTAATAGCCTTGTGTTAGCACAACAAACTTTAATGTTTTAGTTTAAATAGAATCCTTCATTTCTATACAGTCAAAATGAAATATGACTACTTTTATGGTTATATAACAAAGTAGCATATTCAAAATGCTGTAAGCATCTTAATGCACTAGATTAATATTACATCATTCCCTATGATAGATCTTGTGGTTACACAACAAAACTAATATGGTTCTGGTATGAAGGAAGGCCTTAATGTAGTGAATATAATACTAAGCATTTCAATCTAGATTTAAATTAATCGAATCGGCCAAGTAAGTGGGAGAGAAGCGGGAGTCCCCCTGTTGCTTTTCTTAGACACCAATAAATTAGCCAGATCAGACAAAGGAATCAATTAAAAAATTATGTTCTCTTTATCAATCATGAACCATTTATCCTAGACACCGATTGATCAATTATACATCCCGACTGATACAGCTATAGATTATTTACACTACAACTTAATATAATTTTTAAAAAGGGATTTTGAAAAATCTCGATGCACATTCTGATTTAAATCAAACTAAATGCCTAATAGCATCAATTATAATAATATTTATATATATCTATTAACATGTATAATTATTCTAGGACAACCATCATTATATAGTGAATACTTTCCACTATATCAGGGCAATCTTTACAAAATACTATATACATCATAATCTCATTATGATAAAGAATATGATCTCATCATATAAATAACATGCAAATAAACACAATATATATATATATATATATATATATATATATATATATATATATATATATGTATGTATGTATGTATGTATGTATGTATGTATGTATGTATGTATGTATATATCATACTTCTCTTTTGTGCCATTATATTATAAGCAAAGCATTATATGATTTAACCTAATAAGGCTTGCTCTGATACCACTGATGGGATTGGTGTACAAGATGGAAGCATGAATTTTAAAGCAAAAACATCAAATCATATAAACTAAATCCGAACCCTAGGACCACCTCATTTGCAATTAAATCATATAACATGCATTTATAATATAAAAGAAAGTAGTAGAACATACTTCTTATCGCTAAACCCTAAATTGACCCTGATCGTCGGTACCAGTCCGTCAGGATTTTCACCAGGTCCTTATAAGGACAAGGTCTAGACAAGAGAAAGGAAGAAAGAAAATTGGATAAAAAGAAACTCTTGTAAGAAAGAAAGATAATTTTCACACCACTTCAGACTCTTGGTGCGCACCCCTATTTATAATGTATGTAGGGGTGCCAACTAAATTTCTCACGCCCTTTCCTCATCAATATCTCACACCTCATCATCATATCTCACTCCCATCTAAAATTTGCAACATTTAAAATTATGTAGACTTAGTCCAAGAGGTGCCTTAAAATAGAAGGACTCTTTGGACTAATTCTACATAGATTTTCTAGGAAGAGCCATGATGCAAAAAATAAATGGAACCATAAATTAAAGGGCTTGGATCAGATAAGATGGCCATCTAATGGCTCTTAAAGGGACACCCATTCAGCAAGAAGGCATGGAGATGAACTTTAAATAGTCAAAGTCCCAAGAGGCGTCAAGGATGAGAGGGCGGCAAGGAGTCTTGGGCGGCAAGAATTCCTAGGCAACAAAGAGTCCCTTCTCAAAATAATAATGTAGTATTTCATCTGCAGAAGGACTCTTCTGTTGCCCCATATTTGATGTCCATGCCAATATAAAAATTTACATGACATAACAAAATAGAAAAAGTCAAAGAAGCTAGGCGCCAACTAATTCCATGCGCCAAAAATTCTTTGCACATGAAAAACTTACCACGCACAAGAGAGAGACTCTCTGGCACATGGGATTTAGGTATGTGGCACCCCAACTAAAGTCCAATCAGTCTAGGTTAATCCAATTCAAGACCAAATCCTATTTGGCTCAAATCATATCTAAATTAGCCCAAATCGAAAGTTGATTCGAATCCAATTCAAAACCAGGTGCTAGGGTTTGCTACATGTGCTAGCATGTTCATTTTGCAAACATGGTCTAATCCAATTAGACCCTTAATCAACTCTCTTTATGTGTGACCCATTGGGTTCCACATCTAATCAACAGTGAGTTTGGGGTGTGATTTGACCTAATCTGGTTAGAACTCAACCAAACCGATTTAGGTCAAAACTAGCCAACCCAATTTGACTTAATTTAGAACACTTTCTAATTTAATGATCAAATTAAAATTTTAACTTGATCGAACCCACAAGACATGATTGACGTCTAGCAACGTATCATGACTTTTCGAAAGATGTAAAATTTTGATGGAAATACCAAAAATATTCTTCAATGAAAATTATCATGCAACTAGATCATTCGATCTCCTTGCATCCTGAATATGACTCTGGGTATGAAAATATGTCAACCCCAATATCATATTCATTTCTCTTTCAATCTTATGATGATGATTCATTTAATGAAACATTAGAAACCATTTCTAATTTTTCATCATGCTTTGATCAAGTCTTCTTGAATCATCATTTGTTTGAAGTAGGTAGAATGCTATTTTCTCTTACCAGGAGAGATCGATTCCATGTTAACCTACTCACAACCTTCATATATATAATCTACCATATCCAAATTATCCCATACATAACTGAGTCATGAATGAGTATGAACCAAAATATGGATTTATATATATAAGATTCTATGGTAGTTTCAGGTCAAAGGATTACATGCACAAATTCCACTATGAGAACCATCTATTGACATGTAGATAAGACTTAATTAGATATTCTCAATTTAGATCAATTCAATGAACTCATTCTCTAATGAGCACCCACATTCTTGTATTAGTATCATACACCAGTTATTGTGAGATTAATCACCCTCTCAATCGGGCGTACAAAGAATATGCTAGTCTTACCGGAAAACATTGATCCCTAACTCAATGTCCAATCGATTAGGAATATTTAAATTAGGATTTTAAGATTTTTAGGTCTCACTGGTATGATCTCATCATAATCCTAAAATCATAGCCCTAATTTATAGGGTTCACCATAATCTTAAATAAATAATAAGACACTGCATATGATGAAATAAATGCCTTTATTTATTAAAAATATCATTACATGAGTTTGGAAGATAAAGAACAGCCCAAAAAGTTAATTGGCTTGAGGGCATATTTCTTTCACCTATCCTTAGATGTACATGGGTTTGCCAACTAAAGTTGGGCTCGTGTGCAATCTATGTGGATTCTAGTACCCACTAAGAAATTAGGATAATTTCTTGAATTCGAGGTAGAGGCTACCAATTCGAATAAAATACTGGGAGAACCTTTTGATTAAAGTCTAAATCTTTAGGTTTAATGAATCAATTACTAATTAGATTATTTTTTTTTTTATGTAGATATGGCCACTTTCCTATCGCTCCGATCATTATTGGACAATGATAAGTTGGTGGGATCCAAGTTCGGTAGCTGGTATCGAAAGTTGAAGATAGTCTTAGAGCATGAATGGATCCTTTATGTGCTGACAGATCCTGCACCTAAGAAGCCAACTGTCAATGCAAGTGGAACAGCCAGAGATACTTATTAGAAGTAGCTCAGTGATCGAACCACGATGCACTGCATCATGCTGGCTATCATGAGCGACAAGTTCAATCGCAGATTTGAGACAGCTCAACCAAAAGACATGCTTCAAGTGTTAGAGAATTTCTTTGGCAAACCCGATGACATGAAGAGGCATAAGACTAGTTGTGCCATCTTCAACACCAGAATGCGGGATGGGGCCTCTATCATTGATCATGTATTATACATGATTGAGCTGACAGAGTGATTGAGCAAACTCGGCTTTTTCTTACATAAATAGCTTGAAAAGGATGCAATACTGAACTCGTTGCGAAAGTTCTTTCTCCCATTCCTTACTTATTTCAAAATGACAAAGCCTGAAGTAGACTACCATGGGTTACTGGAGTTGCTTCAGAACTTTGAGAGGGATCACTAACTCCATAAGGAGTTGGTGAACTTAGTGGGAGGATCATCTTTTGGTTCTCGATCCTTTGGGAAAGGGAAGAAGAAAAGAAGAAGAAAACTAAGAAAGTACAAGTTCAGGCTAGGACATTTGTGCAAGGCCAGACCAGGAAGATCAAGCTCGATAAGAGTCAAGTTGAATGCTTCTTTTGCAAGAAACGGAGGCATTGGAAGAAGAACTATCCTCAGTATATTGCCTCTCTAGATCCGAACAGATAGAGAAAGAAGCAAGCTATTGCTGGGCAGGGTATTTATATGATAACTCCTTGCAATTTTTCTATTTGTGATATTATGGATACTAGTAGCCCATACCATATTTGCAATTCGTTACAGGGGTTGTAGGTTAGTAGGAGATTCGAGCAAGGTGAAAGATTTCTGAATGTTGAGATGGAAGATCAGTTCTAATTCTAGCTTTATAAATTCTAAAACTTGTATTTGAGTTCCATACCATTATTTCTATAGGCCTTCTGGCCAAAAATGATTATAAAATTTTAATAAAGAAATAAGTTTGCAATATCATTATGAATGATTTTACTATTTTCTATGGATATTTGAATAATGGTGTGCATATGCTATCACAACCTGTTAACATAGTCTATTCAACTAGCAAGTAGCCTAGATTAGATAGTGTATCAGATATCTATTTATGGTACTATAGGCTAGGTCATATAAACAAGAATAGGATAAACAGGTAGACTGAAGAGGAAATCCTCGAAGTCAGTGATAGTGAATCACTTTCAACCTGTGAGTCCTATCTTCTTGGTAAATTGACCAAGTCACCTTTTACTGGAAAATATGAAAGAGCCACTGAGCTCTTAAGTCTAGTACATACTGATGTATGTGGACCAATAAGCATAAGTGCCAGAGATAGATATTTCTACTTCATCACTTTTACAGATGATCTATCTATATATGGATATGTCTATCTAATGAAACATAAGTCGGATTCATTTGAAATGTTCAAATGATTTCGAAGTAAAGTAGAAAAACAAACTGGGAAGAGAATTAAAACTCATTGGTCTTACCAAGGAGGAGAATATCTTTCTAGTGAGTTTCTCACATATCTAGAAGAGAATGGAATTCTCTCCTAATGGACTCCTCCAGGAATGCCACAGCATAATGGTGTGTCTGAAAGGAGGAATCGAACTCTACTAGACATAGTCCGATCCATGATGGATTTTGCCAGCTTGTCGATATCCTTTTGGGGATATACACATGAATCAGCTTGTTATCTATTAAATAGGATTCCAAGTCTATAGTTAAGACTCTATATGAGATATGGATAGGGCATAAGCCAGCACTTTCATACCTTAGGATTTTGGGGTGCCCGACTTATGTCAAATGGTTAGTTACAGATAGACTTGGACCTAAGTCTGACAAGTCACATTATGGGATACCCAAAAGAGACCAAAGGATACTATTTCTACCATGCTGATGAATAAAAGATGTTCGTTAGCCTTAAGACAATTTTTTTGGAAAAAGAGTTCCTTGGTGAAGGAACTGTTGCCTCTAAGGTTGAACTTGATGAAGTTTGAAAGATAGAAAAATCAACATCTATAACTAAACCTAAGTTAGATTTGATTAAATCAGATCCAGAGTCTAGCATACCTGCACCATTAAGGCGATCCGATAGAGTACCACATCATCTAGATAGATACTATAGTTTCTTGGTCAGGGATGGTGATCCCATCAAACTCGATGAGAAGGATGAGGATCCAATCACTTATATGGATGCTTTGCAGAGATCCAATTTTGAGAAATGGCTTGAGGCCATGAAATCTGAAATGGAGTCCATGAAGGTCAATGATGTGTGGACATTGGTTGGCCCAACTGAAGGAGTTAAACCCATTGGGTGTAAATAGGTCTACAAAAGGAAAAGGGGTGTAGATGGAAAGGTGGAGACCTATAAAGCCTATCTGGTTGCCAAGGGATATCGTCAACATTATGGTATTGACTATGATGAGACATTCTCTCCTATGGCAATACTCAAATTCATTCATATAATGTTTGCGATAGCTGTCCATCTGTACTATGAGATCTGGCAGACGGATGTGAAGATAGCTTTCTTAAATAGAGAGCTGACTGAATAGGTGTATATGATACAACTTGAGGGGTTTAAATTTACAGATGAGTCCAAGGTGTGCAAGCTTCAGAGATCCATTTATGGATTGAAGTAGACATCTTGGAGTTGGAACATGCATTTTAATAAGGTGATCAAAACGTATGGCTTCATTAAGAACGGAGAAGAATCACACATTTATAAATGGACAAATGGTCTAATAGTGGTATTTCTTGTCTTGTACGTGGATGACATTCTCATAATCGAGAATGAATAGGTCATCCATGTTGTATTTTAAAATATCAAATCCATCACATGGATTATCCTAGCCAAGTTTTTGCTAAATTGAAATACAGAGATGCATTATCTCCAACCTCTTAGAGTGGTCAATCCTATATATCTTGATCACTCACCGACTTTGCAAGTACTTGACTATGCTTAAAAATCTTCCATCACTGAATTAAAAATTCAAGTAGTTGAACACTAAAGCATAGTGAGTTGCTTGTAAGCCACCATGATGATCTCGGATCTAAGGAATACTTATATCCATATCTCATTGGAGTAATTCTTGATAGCAGAATGCTCTAGAGTTGGTCATGTTCAATAACAATGTACCCCTACATCTCACCTGTATGATATACCAGTGTCTCTATACTTCTTGGTTAAGAGAATAACCAATCCATATGGCATACAATGACCTATACTCGATAAATATTATTGTCCTAGTTAACAACGTATCACTCAATCGCAAATAGTTTAAGGACTAATCGATAAATCCTCTCTTTATTGAATCTAAATAGTCCTAAGGACTTCATCACAATATAAAAGTTCATTAGAAGATGTTCATTTGTGATGAAAAATGCTAGAATAAACTTTTATTCATTAATAAATTATTTATATTTATAAAATTGCACAACCATCAATAGGCTGATGATTGGCTTTGGAACATATTTTTAACATATATCAGATCTCATTCAATCTCCTCATTGCACCATCATGTGTCCTCCAACTGATCGTCTTGATGCCTTTGATCACACAGCTCGATCTATCTGGTAGATGGATAATGCCCTCACTACTCTCTAGGGAGTCAAACAGCTCCTCTCTATGACAAACATAATGGATGCATGCAAAATCTAAAACCCAGCTAGATACATAATCAAATATCATTAGGACATTATCCTTGGACTCGCTATTGGCTATTGCTACAGTAGCCCTCATTTGATCTCTAAGTTGAGAGCAATCTCTGACATGATGCCTCAACTCATCACACTGGTAGCACCTGATCTTGCTTGGATCCCTCATCTTGAACCTAGATCATCCTCCTCATCATCCTCTTCCTCTCTATCTACTGCCACCTGCTCCTTAAAAATAATGAAAGCAGAGCTATCACCATCCGAGCTTGAAGCTGGGTTCTTCCTCCTGAGAACTTCATTCTGGAGAATCACCATAGGATCTTGTCCATCTTGATGGTACTCTTTTCTACTAGAAGAGTAATCACCAAAGATTTATACGAAGAAAAAAATGATGCTAGCAAGATCAACACCCTAATTTTCTCCTCAACCTTCGCACCTATAGTAAGAAGATCGGTGAGAATCGTTTGGAAGTGGCTAAGATGCTCCTGTATGTTCTATCCCTCGTCCATCTATAGTTGGTAGAACTGCCTCCAAAGAAAGAGAGTGTTAGTAAGGACTTCATCATGTATAACTTCTCGAGCTTTGACCACAGTACCATCGAAAAAATCGTGCCAAATACTTGAATCACCACCTCATCCATCAGGTACATGCAGATGGTACTCACCATCTATATCTATAGCTGCTCCTAGGTTCTCTCCTCTATGGTGGTTGGCTTCTTTTCATTTAAGAGAGCATCGATCAATTCATGTTGGATGAGCATGTCCTTTATCCTTGCTTGCCATAAGGAGAAATTGATCTTTCCATCAAATTGATTGATCTCCATCTTGATTATGCTTATTTTCTCCATCTTCTAATCTTGATCAATACCACCTCTATCTGGACCGCTTGATACCACTTATCCATGATAACCAAACTCTTATATCACTTGTTGGGGTAGATCCTTCAATTGCGGAATATGGATCACCTGCCTAAGATCATAATAATGATAGGAAACGAATGTTGATACCACATGAAAAAAGAAAGATGAAAGAATAATAAATAAACATAATAAAAATATGTGGATTGGCCTCAAGCCTACCTTCATAAGGCATGCAAAACTTCACTATGAGAGCAATAAGATCAAACAAATACAAGAAGAACTTACTACTCAACCTTTATATAAGAGTCTCAATAAGAAGCTTCAAAATTCTTACAAAAGCTCTCTAAAATCTCTCAAAAATCCTCTTAGCACTATTAGAATGTCACCAGCTCTCTGATGCAATAAACAGCTCATTAATCGAAGTTATATAGACTTCAAAAACCCTAAAATACTATTTTAGTAGGAAATCCAGTCCAAATAAAATCCAAGAATCTTTTCTAGCCATTCGATCGTGATCAACTTAAACCAGAGCCATCTAATCATGCAAATTAGTCCCAGATCATATCTAGATCTATTCTAAACTATCCAATCTTAACCCACTCACTACTATAGAAAAGGGCCACGACAGCAGTTACTTAATCACTATCACTATCATCATCGCCATAAGTCTATAGCAGCAGTTCCTATAGTGGTTATCATAACTGCTACAATATGCTATCTATAGCAATGGTTATTCAACCGGTGCTATAATAAATCTATAGCAGCGATTCATCAACCGCTGATATAGTTTATATAGCAGTGGTTATAAAATCATTGTATTGACTCTATAGCGGTGGTTCTTCAATCACTGCTATAAATAAGATATAGCAATGGTTATAGAACCGCTACTATAGACATCTATAGCAGTGGTTACTTAACCACTACCATAATTAAAACTACGATAGTGGTTCAAGAATCATTGCTCTAGAGTTAATAGTAGTAGTTTTATAACCACTACTATAGATTATGATAGTGGTTGGCTTGTATTTACGGTCGCAGTTGGCATGGCTACATTACCGATTGATGCCATAGGCTTTTGAAAGCAAAAAAAATAAATAAATTTTTTTTTTGCCTTTTTTTACCTAATACATGTAGTTCAATATATACTTGCTCAAATTAAAACTTAAAAGAACCAAAAATTTTACATAAAACTCAATAATAATGCAGAAATATATCTCAAAAACTCAAATTATATTACTGATCAAACTATATTACAATATTTTTTAGATAAAAATAAAATATATCAAAAATCTACTAAATCAAAATCATCATCTTCGAGCATCTCGTCATCACTGAAGGGACTAAAGCAGGACTGAGAGAGGGTGTAGTAGGAGCTGGAGGGGCTGGGGCTCGAATACTAGCCAACATGTCCCAAATGATTGAAAAATCAGCTCCAAAAAGAGTGGAGAGCTATGACACCATAATGGACATGATACTCTGCATGCTCCTCAACCTGAGATGCGTGCTTCTTAGTCTGAGCTATCTATACCAAAGCCTCATCAAGTTGTTCCTGACTGACGGCCCTATAAGCATATGAGGAGACACTTGCTTGAGACCAGTAGCTCATCGGCATATGTCTGGGCCTACACCGAATCCTCCTAGAGTGCTTAAATCCTAAGATCTAGGATATATGGTCATGGGGGCCAGAGGCATTCGGGCTGCAAGCTTGTCTAACTGCTCCTATAATTATAAATTCAAATAAATCTCATAAAAAATTTTATAATAGTAATCATACTAATAATACTCCAATTATTACTTACAAAAATCCTTTCAATCATGGCATTCATCGGTCTGCCTTTTTTATCCGTATGACTCAATCGAAAGATGTTGCTATGGTTGGGTATCATCCTATCACTCATTAGCTATAAAAATCAATTAGCTTATTAGAAACATGTAAAAAAAATAATTCAATAACTTGTAAATTAAAGGATAAGAATTCATTATCTCACATGCACATAACTGGCCATAGACTCATGGTCGAGAGTGTGCATGTACTCATGAGTAGCCCGATTCTTTTGATTCTGATGAGATGCAGCCTAAAAAATATTTAAATAACATAAGTTAAAATTAAATATAATTTATCAGTATAATGAATAATTCATAAGTTATAAAATTAAACCTAGAACTTCTGGCTACTCCAATGCCTAACCCTCTTCTCCCACTGACTCGGGGGACAGTTCTGGATCCAAGAAACAAGCTCCTCTTCAGTGTCCCTATGGTGCTCTAGCCACTCTCTATAGAGCTTGATCTTATAGTTTCAGTATAACTTTCTAATCTTTTGCAGTTGGGCATCTCCAGCCCTCTTATGATCTAAAAAGTCATACCTTCTCTGCACAAAGTTATCAAAAGTTAGTTATGAAATTATTCTAATCAAATATAGTATAAACATATCAAATACATAAATGTAGTTAAAATACACTTACCCAAATCTCCTCCTATGCCTGATTCCTGACACTAGCATCCATCAATCATCAGTCTATAGGTAGTATGGAAATGATGTCGGACCACCTCATAAGTACTCCGAAAAAGGAATGCATCTCTCATGGGGTCTCCCTTATTAGCCTTCCCTCCTGATCATACTCCATCATGACCTAATGCGAGCAGTTCCACATACGCGGGGGACTGTAAAATGTCCTACTAGATGATGCATCAATAATAAAAATATATTATGAATATATAAAAGTATATAATAATTATATAAAAAATAAATAAATAATTGATACAACGAAAATCTACTTTCACTGGGATAGTGCAACGTGGATGCTAGTGGAGCTAGATCGATCGGTGGAGTATGTGCTAGATGTTGGAAAATGTGTCCTAAAGCCAATCATCTAAGTGATAGATGATTGAAATTAGTATATAAATTATCTAATAATAATAGTTATTTGGTTGATTCATCATAAAAGTTCTATCTTCCTTAATTGAACTTCTAAAATTTGATGAAGTCCTTAAAATCATAAACAATCGATAAAGGAGAATTTATCGGATGGTTCTTAAATAGTTTATGACCAAATGATAAGTTATTAATAAGGAAAATAACTTATCGAGTATAGGTTGCTGTACGCCATATGCGTTGGTTGTTCTTGTAACTAAGTGGTGTGGAGATACTAGTATAGCATCCAAGTGAGATGTAGAAGTACATCTATATTGACGGTGATCAATGTAGAACTCTACTATCAAGATTAGCTAAGGCCAATGGATATAAGTGTCCCTATGATTTGAGATCATCATGGTGATTTGCAAGCAACTCACTATACTTTGGTGTCGGACTACCTGTACTTCTAATATGGGTTTGGAAGATTTTTGGATATAGTCAAGTACTTATAAAGTTGATGCATAACTCAAGATACAATTGACTACTCCTGATTAACTTCAAGAAGAGAATGACTCGCCGTATTTCAATTTAGCAAAACCTAGGCCTGGGTAATCCTCGTGAGTATCACGAAATTTGCAAAATTTTGAGACACAATAGAGATGACTTGTATAAGTGTTTGATAGCATACTCGAAGTCATCTTGAGCATTATTGATCATAGGGATGAATTATACGGTAACCATATGCCACAGGTTCATCAATGTTGCATTACAATTTTTTGACCTATCAGGATATCGGATACTATTGTTAGATGGTTACATCGATTGGTTCAGAAGATTAGTTTCTATGCTACCGGCTTAGGATTTGAACCTATGGGGTCTCAAATAATAGGAGTTCCTACCTGATCTGATGGCTGATATTGAGTCTCGATGACCTAGGGATCTGTGGTCAAGAGTCCCACTAGACTAGGACTCTATGACCAAGAGTTCCATTGCATTGACTCTGAGTCCTACTTGTTTGGGACTCTCTAATCGAGAGTCTTAATGACTTGGAACTCTATGGTCAAAAGTCTTACTGGATTAGGACTCTATGACCAAGAGTCCTAGTGGACTGGGACTCTGAGTCCTACTCATTTGAAATTCTTTGATTAAGAGTCTCATTGGTCTGAGACTCTATGATCGCAAGTTTCATTCGTTTGGGACACTGGGTTCAAGAGTCCCACTGTTTTGGGACTCTTCAGGAGTTTCATGTTGATGAAACTCTATTATCCAGATGTCGACTTGATTGGAACTCTATTTTTATTGAAGAATCAATTAGTAATTTTATTGTTAATTAGCTTAATTTGATTGAGCGATGAGGATTCGATCAAGTCTGATCGAATTAGATTCGATTGAGTTTGACCCGATTAGGTCATGAGTTGACCTAATCGCTATGGAAGATTTGATCCTGATTTAATCAAGAGCTAGACCTAATCAATTCCTAATTTGATTAGAATTTTATTAGGTTGGGTTAAGCCTAATTTTGTTAGATTTAACATGGTCCAATTAGGTCTAAATTAATTGGTTTGGTTGAAACCAATTAGGACTAAGTCAAATGAGATTTGAATTCAAACTCTCCCATGCGCCTACCACCTTTGACTTTTCCACCCTATGGCCCATGCCCCTATGGTTTTTATGTGAGTTTATTTCATGCAGATATGTGTTGGCATGCCCCCTTTCTTCTGCTTTTGACTTGGTCCAAGCATTGGATCAGATTGAATTTAAGTTGAATTTTGAATTCAACTTGATGAGGTTGGTTAGGTTGAAACCTCCCAACTCCCTCTCAACCTTATCTGTTTCCCATGCCTCCTTATGGCTTCTCACGCTGATTTTTTTGTGCTTTCTCAGAGTGGGTGCACAGAAGGAGAGTCCTTAAGCATGTCAAACACCCTGGAGTGGGTGCTGGAAGTGGATAAGGCTTCCACTTAAATTTTGAATTCAAGTGGAAACCTCTTAACCTCCTTATCCTATCCACATGCTATTCCCACTATTTTATCGCCCATAAAAGATCAAAATTTTTGGGGCGAACATGGGAATACATGAGATATCTAAGAAGGGGTGCAAGAGCCACATGATCCAAATTGAAATCCATAGAAATCAATAGTGTATGGACACTAGGTTTCTTAGAGAGAAAATTCTGTGAAGGGGAAAAGTTGTGTGCATGGAAAAGTCTAGAGGGATAGAAAAGTATTCCTACACCAATTATTCTTATCATGTCTCTTCTTTTAATTTTTTTCCTTTTTGGTAACCCACTGTAGATGGGATCTGAGTGAGGTGTGCATAGATAGGAGAGTACTCTTCTCAGTGCAAATACCAAAGGGAGTGGGTGTGGGACTATTTTTGGGCATCAGGGTTTTCTAGGTGAGTGAAACCCTAGAGTTGGGACTCAAGATTCGGATGGAGAGATCGAGTGTTGCAAGCATCAGATCGCCACCAAATTTGAAACACTACTTCATCATCCTCTGAAGCACATGTTTGGATTTTTTGGAGTATCCAGAAGATCGAAAATAAGGAGATCAATTGGATCAATCAAGATCAATTATCGAAGGTTCCGACGAGGAGCTAGCTCTCCGGTGGAACTGATCAGGACCAGGAGCTCCATGTGGACTAACCATAGAGGTCGGACAAGTGTGTGGCTACAGCACAATGCCACAGCATATTTTGATGGATTCAGATCATGGAGATCGACTACCCGCGTATAGGTTTCAAGTTCTGAACATAAATCATTTTTAAATTTTAAATTACATATTAGCATGTCTAGATCCTGAGTAGGATAATTGATTAGATCAATGCATGCTGTAGAATTAATGTTAAATTACTTTTAGCTTCTGCTGTAATTAATTCAAAAAAGTTTTTGAAAAGTATGCCCTAAACCCTGCTCGATTTTCTACACTAGAGATGCATAGGCTGCCAACATAGCTGCCAGTGGAGGCTCGGATGTGCTGCTGGAAGAAGTATGTGCCATCAAAGTTAAAGTTAATGTGGAGGTGGATGGAGTATGCACCGACAGCAACTCAAATGCAGAGCTCCATGTAGCCTACCAAGGGATGGGGGTTAAAAGCTAGATAGTGTTTTAGTGCCATCATGACCTGCAACGTTAATGAACATTAAGAATGTTAAGCATTTCTCAAAATTCTTCTTCTATTTTTAAGGCATGATTTTTGCTGCTCTAGTTAGATCTCTGCTATTTATTTTTTCAGTATAATGTCTATATTGTTTGTTTCTGTGCTTGTGATCAATCTGCATTTTTCTATCAATTTGTTAATCCTTCATGGTGAATGTGTAAAAAATGGTTAATGGTGGAACCGTAGAATAATGTGTTAGAAAATATGTTCTAAAGCCAATCATCTAAGTTGTAGATGATTGGTATTAGTATGTGAATTATCAAATAATAATTGTTATTTAGCTTATTCATCATCAAAGTTCGATCTTCCTTAATTGAACTTTAAGTTATGATGAAGTCCTTAGAACCACATTCAATTGATAAAGATGGATTTATCGAATGGTTCTCAAATTTGTTCATAACTAAATGATGAGTTATTAAAAAGGATGATAACTTATCAAGTGTAGGTCATGCCATATGCTTTAGTGATCCTCGTAACCAAGTGTGAATATACTGAAATGACAGGAAGGTGGGATGTAGGAGTATATTTGCACTGAACGTGATCAATGTAGCACTCTACTGTCAAGAGTAGCTAACTAAGGCTAATGAGTACAAGTATCTCTTCGATCTAAGATCACCATGGTGACTTGCAAGTAACTCACTGTACTTTCATACTAGACTACCTGTATTTCTAATACAGGATCGAAAGGTTTCTAGGTATAGTCAAGTACTGTAGAGTTGGTGTGTAAGTCAAGATGGGATTGACTACTCCTGTTTAACTCCAGGAAGCGAATATCGCATGGTGTTTTAACTTAGCAAAACCTAGGCCTAGGTAATCCTCATGAGGAGTTATGGGATTTGCAAAATTTTGAAATACAATATGGATGACTTGAGTGTTGATAGCTAACTCGAAGTCATCTTGAGCATTATTGGTCAAAGGGATGAATTATATGGCAACTATTGGCTAAGGTTCTAAGAATATTTCTCTACATACATTCGATCTATCTGGACGTCGGGTACTATTACTGTTAGATGTGTGCCCTAGAAGCTAGATTACCTGTCACTTATAATACACTTCTAAGGATAATTTTATAATTTTGATTATAAATTAAAAAATGGGTTGGCAATTTTATAATTTTGATTATAAATTAAAAAATGGGTTATCTTCTATCATAGTGTGTATTTAAAAGTGTCTATGATACATCTTTTGAGTTAATAGTAATGATAATTCATATTTTCAAGAGTAAAAAATTTAAGATATGAATTTTCATAATTAACTTATAAACTGCTTTCGATCGTAGGATCAACACGAAGATGGTGATCGATCTGGAAGGTTGGTATATGATCACTTTTTTAGGATAGACGTGTCTCGAGTCTATGGTGTGAAGACACCAGAGCGAGAGTACAGGTACTCGTTAGAGAATGAGGGCACTGAGCATTACCACCTCGAGTAGTCATAAAAAAGTCTACCTTCTCATCGAAGACTAACTTGATGCTGTAGTGGTGTGTCTGGTTCTTTGACCTAAGGTGCATCGATAGTTCATCTTGAGGGTGTTATAGGTTGACTACATCATAACTCGATCTTCTAGCCATTTAGAATTTTAAGTTGTATGTTGGTTATAGCATGTTCATTATAGAAATTGGATTACACCAATAAGAAATCTATCTACCTTGGTAGATGAGAAGTAGCCCTCTGATAATCATGAGATTGAGTTCATAACCTCATGGCCATGGTAAAGTAAAGATGATAGAAATAGTTTCTATTAGGATTTTACATTGGACTCGAATCGAATGATTAATTCATATGACAGACATTGGGTTTGATAAGTTCACCTGAACCTTAATCCTGTTGGAGCTCAAGATAGAAGAATCCAATCACACAGAAAACTATACCAAGAGGTTCGCTTTCAGTTTTGAAGGGTTGCCATCATATACTGCTAGGTATCACTGATGGATTTTGGAAGCAATTAGGATGATTTTGATGATCAATCATTCTAATTCTATGAATCAAAAAGTTTTGGTTCATCGAACGGTATTTCGATGATGTCGATGATGGAGATTGTGACATATCTCATATCATACAGAATTGAACCTAACTGAATCATACAAACAAGGGTTTTGGTCTGGATGTCATCAATTAAGCTAAATCGTTTGATTATTTTGGATTAGATCCAATCAGGTTCAAGGTAATCATGCTAGCACATGATTGAGCCTGACTTTCTTTTTCTGAAATCTTTCTGATTCGTGGCAACTGAGTCAAATTTGATTTGACTCATTCTTGTATTTTGAATAAATTTATTTTCATCTAACTAAAACAAGTCCAAATCTGATTAATTATTGAAATTAAATCCATTCATAGTCAAATTGGACTAGGGTCAAAAGTTGACCTATTTTAGAGAATTGAGGGTCACCTGATCAGATGCTTTTATAAAATTCTATAAAAATTGTTTTGATCTAATTTTTTGATATATGATAGAGAATGAGTTATGCATTGGATGTACTAAATTTTATAATTTTTGAAGGTTTTTATACTGAGTTATGATAGAGTTTGATATAGATCAAACTCTTGAGGGAAGAGTCCTAGGCGCAATGGACTCTTCCTTATCTACTCATGTTGACACCTTTTTGAGTTATTTTTGGCAAAAAAAATAGATGAAATTTGATGGTTTTTCATGAAGAATAATTTCTAAAGTCAAAATGATAAAATAAATAAGTTATTTTGGTCAAAAGGGACTCTAAGTAGGCATTGGACATCAAAACCTTTCTCATGTCAAAGTTCATTCAATGCAAGAAATAATTATCCATGCCCAAAGTCTACCATCTCTGATATCCCACACCTCCTCTATCCTCTCTCTTCTTCTCTTCTATAGGCTTAAAAAGTTAGGCATAAATCTAAGAACAAGGTCCAAGGTTTTTGGCATAATATTCAGGATCTATGCGATGATGTTCGTGTGACGGATGGGCTACCTTCAGAAATAGTTTTGAAGGTTCTTCGAATTAGATCTAAATCTAATTTTTAGAGAAAAGATTCATGAAGAGAAGATATTCAGATCTTGCCCAAGTAGATATCGGTAGAGACCAGGCGCGTGTGTGGCTCCTTCTAGAACCTCAGGAATCAATAGGATCATTATAGGATAATTAGATTACCCAATCAGATACTTTAAATTAAATCTAATTTAATTTTAATTTTTAATTTTTAATATTAGATTACTATGATTAGATATGATAACTCTTATATCTAATTGAATCATTTATAAATTTTTTAAAAAACTTTCTCAGATCTAATTAGATCTGCACGATCCTACGATGGAAAATAGTATTTTTTCTTCAACTGATATCAGAACCAAGTTAGTAGTTCTTCAGATCTACCTTAGATCTAATTTTATTTTTATTTATGATTAATGTTAAAAGATTTCAGATATGACATTAGATATGATTAGATCAAAAATTAAAAAATTAAAAATTAAATAATTTAGATCTAATATGTATGAGATGCATGACTAGACTAGATATAGAATAGTTCTATGTGTAGTCTAGTATGATCATATATTTAATTTGATTAAATATAATTTTAGATCTATTTAATTTTTATTTTTTTGATGTTATAATTATTGTAATCAGATCTAAAAATAGAAAATAAAGTTTTTAATTTTTGATTTATTCATATGAGATATAAAAGATGCATGCTTAGACTAGTCATATAATAGTTCTATAACATATCTAGAATAGTTTTAATTTTGATATGATCAAATTTAAAATTTTATTTTTAGATTTAATATATGATATTTCAAATCTGAAAGTATGCATATTGATGATACATGGATGTATGCAAGACATGTATTAGTTAGATCTTTTTATATGTGATATATGATCTAACTAGTTTTGTAGTAAAAAATTATATTTTTGATTAAGAATTTCCTCATGGCCGTCTGATTATAAGAACAAAGTAGGATTTAAAGATCCACTCCTCCCATTCGATTGAATGTTCTTATGGTGTGTAGGGGTGCTGCACATTCATCCTTAATTAGAAATTAGAATTTATTTTTCTGCAAAATTCTAGATCCTGAAATCTTAGGATTTCTATTACATATTTTGTTCGTGAACTCAAAACTTAATTAAGAATTAAGATTATAAAATTAGATCTAAAATTATGAATTTTCAGATCTAAGACATATTCATAAAATTGGGTTCGAGCTTGGGTAGCTTAATTAGGTCTAGCGGCTGATCAAACCGAATCAAGAGTTAGTTAGATAGGATCAAAGAAAGCTTAGATTTGATCAACCTAATAGGATTAAGTCTGGATCAAGATCGAACCACATTGAGATGTGACTCGATCAAATCAAGATCTAATTTGGCTCCATGGTTCGAGCCTGGATTGTAGGCTAATCTAATTGGTTCTGATTCGATAATTTAATATCTAAGGTAAGTTTGGCAGATACGATCAACTAATTTTTAATTGAGAGCTACTCGATCTGAATGTATTCTTATCGAGTTAATGGTGTATCCCTTCTATCGATCTCACTTACCTGGCTATTTATGTCGATCCAATTTTGATTTGAGGTGGCTAACAATTTGAGCCAACCCATGCCATTTGGTGAGTCATAATTATTATGACTAAGTCAAGTCAAGTTTAAATAGATCTAAATTAAATCTTTCTAATAAAATATTAAGTCTAAGGTGTTCCACCATTATAGATGTGTAGGCCCTTTCCGAGGTTGATTATTCTCGGCTGGATATAGTGGTTCAGTTGCACTAAGAAGATGCAACCATGTCTATTAGGCATTGGATGCTACGGGTTGGAGGATGGGTTGGACCCAATATTCTGGATACGATGAGGGACCTAATCAAAAATCCAATCTATGCAAATGGTGGATCTGACTTAACTAAGAAGTGGATCAATATTCCAAACATGGTGAGATTCATGAATTAGAGACCAAGTTAGAGTGCACCATGATTAGAGAATCATTGACAAGAGTTATCCACTCATCGATTGACTCATCATCAATAACTATTAGATGAGATGGTGAGTCAGGTGGTGGGACCGCACCATTCACTAGAAATCTATAATCATGGAGATTTTTCATCTCTACCAAGAGAGTGTAGGGATTCGAGTAAATAGTTGGATCCTAATTTATTTAAAAATAAAATTTTTAAATAAATTGTTAAGTCTAATTATAAAATCTAATTAGAAACTTTGACTCTCTATAGAAAAATATCTACCTCCAACCCACTAGCCTGTATCCTGGACACCCATAGACTGACCGGATCCAACTACAATGATTGGCTCTGGAACTTCAAAATTATTTCAGGTTCTGAGAAGTTGACTCATGTATTGGAACAAGATCCTCCCATCTTACCGACCCATCCATCCACTGATCAGAGAGCATCTCTCAAGAAGTGGATGATGAAGATAATAAAGTCAGGTATTACATGTTGGACTCAATGTCTGATGAGTTCCAGTGCTGGCATGAAGACATTAAGACTAGCCGCCAAATATTGGCTCACCTATAAGAGTTATTTGGTAAATAGAGTCATAGCCAAATATCAAATCACTAAAAGACTTTTTAAGGCTCAAATGCATGATGGGTAGTCAGTTCAAGATCATTGTCTGATGATGATCAAGAACTTAGAAGAGCTTAAGAAGCTCAGTGTCAAGTTAGATCAGGATCTGCAAACTGACATAATTTTATAGTTTTTGACTGATGCGTATGGGCAGTTTATCATGAACTACTATATGCATAAACTTTAGAATATCTTGGTGGAGCTCCCAAATATGCTGGTTACTGCTAAGCTTTCAATAAAAAGTTCTAAAGGCTCAGTACTTACTGTGGAGTGAACTTCTTACCAGAGAAAGTCTTTTGGAAAGAAGAAGAAGTCCGTGAAAAAATAGAAGGCGAATGGTGGGAAGAAGAAGGCAAAGCCGAAGAATAAGGCCGCTGATAAAGAAAAATATTTCTATTACAACACTAACGGCCATTGGAAGCGGAACTACCCTCTTTATCTGGCCAGCCTGAAGAATAAGAAGGAGGCAAGTCCTTCTAGAGGTATGCTCGTTATAGAATCTAATCTTATGATTTTTTCTGCCTCTAGTTGGGTGCTATACTCTAGTTCTAGTGCTTACTTATGCACTTCTATGCAAGGTCTTAAGGATAGTAGGAGGCTGAGGGATAGTGAAATGATCCTATGCATTGAGAACAGAGTAAGAGTTGCTGCTATGATTGTGGCAACCTACCCTCTACAATTACCATCAGGATTAGACTTAGTACTTAGGGACAGTTTTTATGTGCCTACAGCAAGCAAAAATTTGATTTCTGTTTCATGTTTAGAATAGGAAGGCTATGTAATTTTTTTCTTAAGGACCATTATAATGTTCTTTATGAAAGAAATAAAATTGCAAGTGGTTTTCTTATAAATGGTCTCTATTAGTTACATATTAATGTTTCTATTTTTAATATCAAGCAAAACGTGAATGCCATAAGATCAAAGTGACCTAGGGATAGTCTAAATGATAGGTATCTTTGGCATCTTAGGCTAGGTCACATAGCTAAAGATAGGGTTAACAAATTGAAGAAATTCGAGCTATTGAGTCTGTTGATTTTCGAGTCATATCCGATTTGTGAATAATGCCTTCATGGCAAAATGACCAAGCTTCCTTTTGTGGGATATGGGAAAAGGGACACAGACCTACTTGCCCTAGTACATATTGATGTATGCGGCCCATTTGATGTACCAATCAGGAGCAATTACATCTACTTCATCACCTTTATCGATGATTTATTTCGATACCGGTATGTGTATTTGATGCGACAGAAGTCTGAAGCTTTTGAAAAGTTCAAGAAATTCAGACTCGAAGTAGAAAAATAAATAGAAAAATCCATTAAGATTCTTTAATCAGATCGAGGAGGCGAATACCTTAGCCAAAAATTCTTATACTATCTTAAGGACAATGGCATAGTCTTGCAATGGACTCCACCTGGAATGCCTCAACTCAATGGAATTTTAGAATGGAGAAATCCGATCCTATTAGATATGGTTCGATCCATGATGAGCTTCACGGATCTTCCTGAGTTTTTTTGGGGACATAGTCTGTTGACCACTATATATCTATTGAATAGGGTTCCATCTAAAACTGTTCCTACCACACCATATGAGATATGGCATGGTAAGAAACTAAGCCTGAGTCATCTTAAAATTTGGGGGTTGTCCAACCCATGTCAAGAGACAACAGGCGAACAAATTATAGCCTAGGTACTTTAGAGCTCAATTTATTAGATATCCTAAAGAGTCATTAGGATATTTTTTCTATCTCCTAGAAGATCATAATGTGATTATGAGTTAACATGCATCTTTCTTGAAAAATAGTTTATTCAAGATAATGGCATCGAAAGATAGATTAGGCTCAAGAAGAAAGTCTCCCAAGAGCCATGAGCCAAGGAACCTATGGAATCCAATCAAATTAAGCCAGTCCAATCACTATCTCATCCACCTCATAGATCAGAAAAAAAATTTCATCCCTCAGAAAGGCACTTAAGTACTATTTCAAAGGACGTAGAGGAAATATTCCTCACAGAAAAAGAGGTTCATGGCGATAATCCCAAAACCTATGACGAGACAATATTAGATATCAACTTTGAAAAATGGTTAGAGGCAATGAAGTCAAAGATTGACTCAATACGCTCAAACCAAGTCTGGACCTTGGTAGATCCACCTAAAGGTATAGTACCTATTGGGTGTAAATGGATCTTTAAGAGAAAGATAAGTACCGATGGAAATGTAGAGACATTCAAAACAAGGCTCATAGCAAAAGAGTATAGTCAGTGTGAAAGCATTGACTATCAGGATACTCTTTCATCAGTAGTCATGCTCAAATCCATCCGCACATTACTTGCTGTTGTAGCCTATTTCGATTATTAAATATGGTAGATGGACATGAAAATGGCATTCTTAAATGGATATCTTGAGGAAGATATCTATATGAAATAGCTGCTGCATTTCACATCTAGTGATACTGATCATAAGGTTTGCAAGCTGCAAAGATCCATATATGGACTTAAGCAAGCATCTCAGAGCTAGAATGCTCATTTCAATAATGCGATCAAATCATTTAGATTCATCAAGAATGAAGAGGAGCCCTGTATTTTCAAAAAGGTTAGTAGGAGTGCTGTTGTCTTTTTCGTACTATACGTGGATGACATCCTCCTAATTGGTAATGATATTCCCATGTTGACTACAGTCAAAATGTGGTTGTCTAAAGAATTCTTCATGAAAGACCTAGGAGATATATTCTTTATTCTAGGAATTAAGGTCTATAGAGATGGACCAAATAAGATGCTGGGTCTCTCATTGAAGATGTACATAGAGAAGGTGCTAAAGAGGTTTAGCATGAAAAACTCCAAGAGGGGATTGGTGCCCTTTAGACATGGCATTCATCTCTCCAAGAAGATATGTCCCAACACACCTGAGGAGATTGAACGCATGAGCAAGATCTCTTATGCCTCAACAATTAGAAGCCTCATATATGCCATGCTATGTACACGACCAGATATTGCCCATGCTATAAGTCTCACGAGTAGGTATCAGTCAAATCCTGGTGAAGAGCACTAGACTTTTGTGAAATATATCCTTAAGTACTTGAGAAGGACTAAGGATATGTTTCTAGTCTTTAATAATGAAAAACTCCAGGTCCAAAGGTATATAGACTCAGATTTTATGTCCGATATAAATGATTGAAAGTCGACATCTGGAAGTCTATTTGTGTGCAATGATGGTGCTGTCAGCTGGAAGACTTTCAAGCAGACTGTGATAGCAAATTTCACCATGGAAGCAGAGTATATCACTACGTCGGAAGTTGTAAAGGAGGCATTCTGGTATAAGAAATTTGCCATAGAGCTCGGAGTAATGCCATCAGATGCCATCCCTCTATACTGTGACAATAATGGTGCCATAGTCCTAACTAAAGAGCTGAGGTTTCACCAAAAATCTAAGCACATCGAGTGGTGATATCACCTCATCCGTGATTACCTGGACAAGGGATATGTCAAGGTCAAGAGAGTCGACACTACAGATAATACAGCTGATCCACTGACAAAGTCATTGAGCCAACAGAAGTCATTGAGTCATCCACTGACAAAGTCATTGAGCCAACAGAAGATTGAAGCCCATCTTGAGAAGATGGAACTTAGATTTATAGCCAATTGACTTTAGGTCAAGTGAGAGTTTGTTAGATGTGAGCCCTAGAAGCCTGATTGACTGTCACTTGTAATACACTTCTAAAGATAATTTTATTTAATAAATGGGTTATCTTCTAGCATAGTGTGTATTTAAAAGCATCTATGATACATCCTTTGAGTTAATGGTAATGACAATTCATATTTTTCAGGAGTTGAAAATTTAAGACATGAATTTTCATAATTAACTCATAAACTACTCCCAACCGTAGGATCATCATGAGGATGGTGATCGATCTGGAAGGTTGGTGTATGATTGCTTTCTTAGGATAGACGTGTCTTGAGTTTGTGGTGTGAAAATACCGGAGTGAGAGTATAGGTACTCGTTAGAGAACGAGGGCACTGAACGTGACCACCTCAAGTAGTCATAAGAAAGTTTACCTTCTCATCGATGACTAACTCGATGCTGCAGTGATGTATCTAGTTCTTTGACCTAAGGTGCATCGGTAGTTCATCTTAAGGGTGTTATAGTTTGACTATACCATAATTCGATCTCCTAGCTATTCGAAATCCTAAGGTGTATGTTGGCTATAGCATGTTCATTGTAGGAATTGGATTGCACTAATAGGGGGTCTATCTACCTTGGTAGATGAGGAGTAGCCCTATGATAATCATGAGATTGAGTTCATAAGCCCATGGCCATGGCAAAGTGAAGATGATAGAAAGAGTTTCTATTAGGATTTCACATTGGACTCGAATTGAATGATTAATTCATATGACAGACATTAGATTTGACGAGTTCACCTTAGCCCTAATCCTGTCGAGGCTCAAGATAGAAGAACCCAATCATATATGTAACTGTACCGAGAGGTTCGCTTTCAATTTTGATGGGTTTCTACCATATACTACTAGGTGTCATTGGTGGATTTTGGGAGCAATTAGGATGATTTTGATAATCAATCATTCTAATTCTATGAATCAAAAAGTTCTGGTTCATCGAAAGGTGTTTCGATGATGGAGATCACGACATGTCTCATTACCATACAGAATTGAACCTAACTAGATCATACAAATAAGGATTTGGGTTTGGATGTCATCAATTGAGCTAAATCAGTTTGATTGATTTGGATTAGATCCAATCAAGTTCAAGGTAATCATGCTAGCACATGATTGAGCCTGACTTTCATCTTCTAAAATCTTTTTGATTCATCGCAACTGAGTTAAATTTGATTTAACTTATTCTTTTATTTTGAATAGATTTATTTTCATCTAACTGGAACAAGTCCAGATCAGATTAATTACTGAAATTAAATCCATTCATAGTCAAATTGGACTAGGGTCAAAAGTTGACCTGTTTGAGAGAATTGAGGGTCACCTAATCAGATATTTTTAGAAAATATTTTAGAAATCATTTTGATCTAATTTTGGGATATGTGATAGAGTATGAGATATGCATTGGGTGTACCAAATTTTATGATTTTTGAAGGTATCTATACTAAGTTATGGTAGAGTTTGATTTGGATCAAATTCTTGAGGGAAGAGTCCTAGGCACAATGGACTCTTCTTTACCTACTCATGCTGACACCTTTTTGAATTATTTTTGATGAAAAAAATAGATGAGATCTGATGGATTTTCATGGAGAATAAGTTCTAGAGTCTTAATGATAAAATAAATGAGTTATTTTGGTCAAAAGGGACTCTAAGTAGGCATTGGACATAAAAGCCTTTCTCACGTCAAAGTGCATTCAATGCAAGAAATAATTTTCCACACCCAAAGTCTGCCATTCCTGATATCCCACACCAACTCTATCCTCTCTTCTTCTCTTCTACAAGCCTAAAAAGTTAGGCACAAATATGAGAAGAAGGTCCAAGGTTTTTGGCACAATATTTAGGATCTACGCGATGGTGTTCGCATGACTGACGGGCTGCCTTCAGAAATAGTTTTGAAGGTTTTTTGGATTAGATCCAGATCTAATTTTTGGAGAAAAGATTCATGAAGAGAAGATATTTAGATCATGCCTGAGTGGATATAGGTAGAGGCCAAGCGCGTGCATGGCTCCTTCTAGAACCTTAGGAATCAATAGGATCGTTGCAGGATAATTAGATTACCCAATCTAGTACTTTAAATTAAATCTAATTTAATTTTAATTTTTAATTTTTAATATCAGATCACTATGATTAGATCTGAGAACTCTTAGATCTAATCATATCATTTAAAAATTTTTTAAAAAATCCTCCTCAAATCTGATTAGATTTGCATTATCTTGCGACAAAAAATAGTATTTTTCCTTCAATTGCTAGATGGCCATTCTGATTGGTACAGGAATTGATTCCTGTGCTATCGGCTTAGGTTTGAACCTATGGGGATATGCACATTAAAGGTTATTATCTGATTGAATGATTGATCGATGATTGAGAATTATTCAATGATCAAATCATCAATACGATTGATGATCGATCAAGCATAGCTATTGTAGGAGGATCGATTAGCAATTAAATTACTAATAGACTCAATTTGATTGAGCAATCGGACTGAGATTAAGTCTAATTAAATTAGAGTCAATTAAAATTAGTTTGAACTTAATTAGATTAAGTCTAATTAGTTTAATGGATGAGCCAGTTGTAAGGAAGAACAAATCCTTATTCAATTAGGACTTGAGTGCATCTAATTTATAATTTGATTAGAAATTAAATTAGATTTGAATTTGATTTAATCTAATTTAGTTGGGCTCCTAGTTGGACTAGGATCATCCTTTAATTAGATTGTAATAATTCAAGTTCATTTGGGTTCAAAACTATTTTAACCTAGTCTAAATAGAAGAGCCCTAGTTAGACTAGGACTCCTCTTTTCCCTTGCACCACTAAGAAGAAATATCCCATGCCCCTTTTGGTTTTATTTCCTGATGTCTAGATGATTTTTTTGAAGGAACCAGATATAGGATTTCAGGATTAGATCTTAAAATTTTTTTAGATCTAAGCAGCAAAAGATAGAAATTAATCAAATTAATTCTCAAAATACTAGAAAAGACCCTAGATCTAGGATCATATTACATGATTATAGCATGTAATTAATGTTAGAAAGGGAAGGGTAGATTACATGCATGTATTTCAAAACTATTTTGAAATTGCAGCGGAATAAAATAGATTAACTATTTTTATCTTGCATTAAATCAGATCTAAAACCTTTCCTAACATGGATGTAAGACATATGAAATCCAAAATTAATTTATGAGATCAGTTCTCATACCTTATCGCGAATCGAAGAACTCCGTAGCTGATGATCAAAACTTGACAGGTTCCTAAAGCCACGCAAATGCCCGACCTCTATAGATATCCACATGAGATATGATATGATCCAAGACTTGTCTATCTCCCCGACGTGCTAGCTTCCTTGTAGAGAAGATCTTTTGACGATTGATTTGAACCTTCTTCAGATCTGGAACATGATCATCGGTCAAAGAAGTAGTGGAGGTAGAAGAAAAAATAGCAGCAGTGCTGCTTTCTTCCTCGGAGTGTCACGCCTTGTATCAATAGAGTTTTTCCTTCAAACTTGAAAGAGAGGTCACCAAAAAGTCCCTCTCTCACTCTAGTGGTTGGCTAAATTTCGTTCAGATCAAAAAGACCTCTTAGAGATGTCCCAAAGATAGATCTTTTGAAGGGGGCACCTAGAAGAGTCCTGATAGAGTCAAACTCTATCAAACATTCAAATTAAATTTTAAATTCAAACCAAAACTCATCCATATACAAATGGGAGGATAATTGGTCAACCAAGAGGTAAAAAAAAATGAAAAACCTCATGCAAATTTGAAATTTGTGTGAGAAGAGAAGGGGTGTGGACAAAGGGTGGCGCATGGAAGAGTCCTTCACAAAATGGACTCTAGGGTTTTGGATTAAGCCTCAAACCAAAAATAATTTGGTTTAAACCCAAACACCAAATTGAACCTAACCTAATTAGATCTCTAATCAGATTAAATTATAATCTAACTAAGATTTAATTGAATTTAAATTTAGATCAAATCAGAAATTGATTCCACGACAATTGAGTCATCTCATAACTCAATCAAACCAAATCCAATTCAAGTCAAACTAAATCCAATTCAATTAAACTTGATTTAAAACTTATTTCTCATTCTAATTAAGTCTAATTAATAATTAAATTTCTAATTTATCCTTCTTGAGTTAATTATCAATTGTATTAATAATTATACCCTTAACAATTCATAATTATCGATCAATCATCGGATCAGATAGAAATCTCTTTTGTGTGTGATCCCGCAGGTTGTATTCTATCTGGTAGTAAGATACATTATGAGTTCTATCATAATACCATTGAAACTTCTTTCGATGGATTGGATCAATTCTAACACTATCCATTGAGAATCATCAATCATCAAGATGATGTTGGTGGGTCCCACAATCCATTAGTGACACCTAGCAGTATGTAGTGGCAACCCAATAGAATGAAAGTATGAACCTCTAGGTATAGTTATCATATGATTCAGTCCTTCTATCAAAAATTTTGACTTGATGGAGGTCATGGATAACTCATCAAACCCCATCGTTAGTCACATGCAAGATTTACTCGATTTGAGTTCTCTTATGAATCTCGTGGAAACTCCTTTCTAGTATTCATCTTGCCTTGGCCAAAGACTTAGCGAACTCAGTCTTGCGAATCACATAGGATTATACCTTTTCTACTAGGATTGATAGATTCTATCTAAGTACATCCTACTCTCAACAGTGAACCTAAAGCCACCATAGCCAACATACACAGCAAGAATCCAAATGGCTAGGGACCAAGTAGACATGTAGTCAAACTATAGTAGCATCACTGCAAATAGCCAATGCATCGTAGGTCAAAGGACTAATCATACCACTACAGCATCGAGAATACCACTAACGAGCGAGTAGACATCCAAGTAGTTTCTTGTAATGGTCACACTTAATGCAAGTTGTTCTCTAACAACCACCTACATTATCATCCTAGTGTCACCACACTATAGACTCGAGACTCATCTACTCGTGAAGAAGGTGATCATGTACCAATCTAACTATATAAATCACCATCCTTCGTGATGATCCTGCAATTAGGAGTATTTTGAAATTAACCACAAATAGTGTATGTCTCAAATTCTAAACACCTTGAGAATATGCAAAATCATCTTTGTTAATTTCTAGGATAAATCATGGACACATAAACATGACTGAAAATAAAAATGCCCTTTATTAATAATAAAAATTTTACAAGTTCAAATACAAGTCCTGAAAAATAAATATGTCAGCCAATAATTGACTTTCTAGGGCACACATCTAACAAACTCCCACTTGACCTAAAAATAATTAGCCATAAACCTAAGATTCATCTTTTCAAGGTGAGCTTCAATCTTCTGCTAGCTTAGAGGCTTTGTTGGTAGATCCACCACATTCTATGCGGAGTTGACTCTCTGCACCTCGATGAACTGCTACTCAAGATATTCACATATAATATAGAATCGTCGTTCAATGTGCTTGGACTTCTGATGAGACCTGGGCTCCTTGGCAAGGGCTATGGTGCCATTGTTATCGCAGTGCAGTGCAATGGCATCTAATGACATCACACCTAACTCTGCAACAAATTTCTTGAACCATAAGGCTTCCTTAGCAGCTTTAGAGGCAGCGATGTATTTGGCTTCATGGTCGAATATGAAATGATCGGTTGTTTAAAACTTTTCAGCTAATTGATCAATCATTACACAAAAAAATACACCCCGATGTAGACCTTCTATCATTGACATCAGATATGAAATCTGAATCAATATATCCTTCTACTTTTAGCTTTGAAACTTCTCCAAAAATCAAGAACATATCCTTAGTTCTTCTCAAGTATTTAAGAATATTCTTTACAGCTATCCAATGCTCCTCATCTGGATTTGACTGATACCTACTCGTGACACTTACAGTAAGAGCTATATCAGGTCGCGTACACAGCATGGCATACATGAGACTCCCTATAGCCAAAACATAAGGGATCTTGCTCATGCGTTGGATTTCTTTAGGTGTGTTAGGACACATCTTCTTCGAAAGATGAATGCCATGCCTAAGAGGTAGGAGACCTCTCTTGGAGTTTTCCATGTTGAATCGCTTCAGCATCTTCTCTATGTACATTTGCTATGAGAGTCCTATCATTCTCTTAGATATATCCCTATAGACCTTAATACCAAGAATGTAGGAAGCTTCTCCTAGGTCTTTCATAGAGAATTCTTTTGACAACCAAACTTTGACCGATGTTAGCATGGGAATATCATTCCTAATCAACAGGATGTTATCTACATACAATACGAGGAATGTGACAGCGCTCCCACTGGCCTTTTTATACATACATGGCTCCTCATTTTTTATGAAATCAAAAAATTTGATCACATCATTAAGGTGAGTGTTCCAACTCCATGATGCTTGCTTAAGTCCATAAATTGACCTTTGTAGTTTGCAGACTTTGTGATCACTATCACTAGATGTGAAATCCATAGGCTTCTTCTAGATATCCATTTGAGAAGATAGTTTTCACATCCATCTGCTAGATCTCATAATCATAATAGGCAGCAATTGCAAGTAAGGTATGGATGGATTTCAACATAGACACTAGCAAAAAAGTCTCTTGATAGTCAATGCCTTCGCGTTGACTATAACCTTTTGCCACCAACCTCGCCTTATAGGTCTCTACCTTACCATCCAACCCAATTTTTCTTTTATAGATCCATTTACACCCAATAGGTACAATACCTTTAGGTAGATCTATTAAGGATCATACTTGGTTTGAATGCATGGAATCAATTTCTGACTTCATTGCTTTCATCTATTTCTTGGAGGCTACATCTAACATCGCTTCATCATAGGTTTTGGGATCTTTCCTAATGTCCCTATCTCCCATAAGAAACACTTCCTCTAGATCCTCCATAAGTATACCTAAGTATCTTTCCAAAGGATGGGAGACCATATTTGATCTATGAGGTGGAGGTGGTATTAAATTTACTGGCTCATTACTGGGTTCAAGTTCTTGGACTCGATGCTCTTCATAGACTTTCTCTTCGAGCTCAATCTTCCTTCCACTACCTCTATTTTGGACAAACTCCCTTTCCAAGAAGATGGCATAATGGCTCACAATCACATTGTGATCCTCTGAAAGATAAAAATAGTATCCCATAGATTCCTTAAGATATCCTATAAAATGAGCTCTAAGGGACCTAACCTCTAATTTGTCCGTTTGTTGTTGTTTGACATGAGCTGGACATCCCCAAATCTTAAGGTACCCAAGAGATGGTTTCTTGCCATGCTATAACTCATATGGTATGGCAGGAATGGATTTAAAGAAAATCCGATTTAATAGTTGAATAGCAGAAAGCAACGCATGTCCCCATAAAAACATCAGAAGATCTATGAAGCTCATCATGGACCGGACCATATCTAATAGAATCCGATTCCTCCTTTTGGATACCCCATTGAGCTAAGGCATCCCTGGAGGTGTCTATTGTGAGACTATGCCATTATCCTTTAGATAGGTTCAAAATTCCTCACTAAGGTATTGTCCTCCTCGATCTGATTGAAGAATCTTCATGGATTTTTTGATTTGCTTCTCTACTTCACATCTAAATTCTTTGAACTTTTCAAAGGCATCAGATTTGTGATGCATCAGATACATAAAATCATACTGTGAGAAATCATCGATAAAGATTATGAAGTAGAGATAGCCACCCCTAGCCTATACATCAAATGGTCCACACACATTATTGTGTACCAGATCTAATATCTTAGTGGTTCTTTCTCCATGTCTTACAAAGGGTAGCTTAGCCATCTTTTCTTGAAGACATGACTCACAAATTAGATAAGACTTAAAAGTCAATGACCCAAGAAGGCCATCTATCTCCAATTTGTTAAGTCTGTCCTCTCCAATATGGCCTAGCCTAAGGTGCTAGAGATACCTTTGGCTAATCCTATCTCTAAGTCTCTTAGACCCTAGAACATTCATAATTTGCTCTTTAATATTAATATTTGCATCTTCATGCAAATGATAAAATCCATCAATTAAAAATGCACGTGCAACAATTTTATTTTCAAAATAAATTGCATAAAAATCTTTATTAAAATAAAAATCATAATTATCCTGTGCCAGCATAGATATAGAAACTAAGTTTCTATTGACTCTAGGTACATAATGACAATCTTTTAAAAATAAACTAACTCATAACGATAATCGCAAAGGATAAATTTCGATGGCTACAGCAGCAACTCTTGCCCCATTGCCGACCTGGAGAGTAATCTCGCCTTTCCTTAGCCCTCTAACTTCTTCCAAACCCTGCATGGAAGTGCACAAGTGAGCACTAAAACCAAAATCTAGAACCCAACTAGAAGAAGAGGAAATCATTAGGTTAGTTTCAATAACGAGTAATTCAGATGTACCTTCAGAAGGCATGTCCATCTTCTTATTCTTCAAAGTGGCCAGGTATGTAGGACAGTTTCTTTTCCAATGACCTTCGACATTACAATGGAAACATTTTCCTTTGACGTTGGTCTTCTTTGGAGCTTACTTCTTAGGTTTGTTACGGGTCTTTTGCTTCTTCGCTAGCTACTTCTTCTTCTTCCAAGAAGACTTTCTCTTGGAGGAAGCCTACTCCACAGTCAGAATAGTTCTCCTTGAATTTTTCAAGGTACTCTCAGCTGTTACCAACATATTCAGTAATTCAGGCAAAGAGCTATCAATCTTATTCATATGGTAGTTCATGATGAACTGCCCATACAAATCAAGAAGGGATTGCAACATCATATCTACTTGCAATTCTTTATCCATGTTCATGCCTAGCTTCAGAAGCTCCTCAATGTCCTTGATCATTGTCAAACAATGATCATGGATGGACTACCCATCACGCATCTTTGTTTTGAAAAATCATCGAGAGATCTCAAAGCGAGCCGTGCAACTCTGCTCACCATACAACTCTTGTAGGTGAGTCAACATGTCCCTGGCAGTCCTCATGTCTTCTTGCTATCACTGAAGATCATTAGACATGGACGCAAGAATATAGCACTTCATCTTATTGTCTTCATCCATCCACTTCTCAAGTGCAGCTCGTTGATCAGGGGATGGATGAGCTGGCAACACAGGTGCATCTTGGTTGAGGACATGGTTCAACTTCTCGAAATTAAGAATGATTCTCAAATTTCGAAGTCAATCTTTATAATTAGTTTCGGTCAACCTATTGGTGTCAAGGATTCGGGCTAATGGGTTTGAACTCGACATGGTTAACTATAAAGAGAAACAATTTCTAATTAGATATTTTGAACTTATAGATGTTTGTTATTGGGACTTTAAAAACAAACAAGGGCTTCCACTATTTCTACGGATCTCCTACACTCCTCGAGTGGAGAAAACGAAAACATATACGTGATCAATTTCTAGTGGATACTGCAATGCCATTGATTTATGTGCACCTCACCTAACAGTTATTGGTAACACACAAACCAATAAGTGGACAACTCTTTGTCCATTGCTATACTAAGTAAGATGCAGCTGGTTCGGTCTCTAAGTCCTATGGCCTTACCTAACAGTTATTGGCATATTTCTTAGTTAAGTCAAACCCACTGTACACCAGCAGGCGCAAAGCCATCATTGGGACCCTCACCTAATAGTTATTGGGCCCGACTCCATCTCTACCCTGGGCCATCTAATGCCATAGAGTGGTTGTACCTACCTGATGCAACCAAACCACTATGACTAGCCGAGAATGATCAACACCAAGTAGGCACCCGCATCTCTACAATGGTGGAAGACTGCTAGACTTAATATTAATTAAGAAGATTTAGGCTCAGGTCTCTCCTTAATTAGTCATATCAGATATTACTAACCTAGTGGTATGGGTTAGCTCGAATCATTAGCAACCTAAGTCAAAACTTAATCAAACATATTGGCTACGTAAGTGAGATCGGTGGGAGGGTATGCTATTAACTCGATCTATGCGAGTAGCTCTCAATTAAAAACCACCGATCGAACTACCAAACTTACCTTAGATACCAATCAATCAATAAGCATTGATCAGGTCGGCTAATTAATTCAGACTCAAACCACGAAGCTAAATTAGATCTTTTGATTTGATCGACAACATGTGGCTATTAGTTGATCTGACCAAACTTACATCTATTTAGGTTAGACATGAGAGATTAGACCTAAACATAACCAACTATTGATTTGATTTGATCAACCGCTCAAACTAGCTAGACCTAATTGAGCTACCCAACCCATTAACCCATGTTTTATGTCATAAATTTTAGATCTTAAATTTTGAATTTTAGATCTTTGAATTCACTTCTTAATTCTTAATTAAGTATATTATGATCATGGATTTAGTTTAGATGTGGAAACAATTTTAGATCTAAACTACACTAGGTTTACATTTCAAACAAGATGAAATATAGCATTATTTCAAATCTAAATTAAAATCACATATCATATATATGAAAATCAGATCTAAAACTAATTAAGCATGTATCATATGCATGCAAAATTAAGATCTAAAGAAAGATGAAATATGATTAAAAATTATTTTCAAAAACTATTTATCAAAAAATCATATCTAGTTTTTTTTTTTTTTTTTTTGATTTGATCAATGATCTAAAATATCTATGTATCTCATACATGATTCAATAATTTTAGATTCAAATAAAACTAAAACTAATTATTTAAATTAAAAAATAACTTTTAGATTTAAGATTAAAATCAGATTAAATATCTCTCTTATAACCAGATTGCCATAGAGATCAATCTAATCTAAGTACTACACACAAGAAATACAGATCTATGCATCTCATACATGATTAAATAATCTCAGATCTATAAAACTGAAATAAATCATTTAAATTAGAAACTAACTTTTAGATCTAAGATTAAAATTAGATTAAATATGTCTAATTGAAACCATGGCTCTGATACCACTGTTAGAAAGAGAAGGGTAGATTATATGCATGTATTTCAAATTTATTTTAAAATCATAGCGGAATAAAATAGATTAACTATTTTTATCATGCATTAAATTAGATCTAAAACCTTCCCTAATATAGATATAAGATATATAAAATTTTAAAATTAATTTATGAGATCAGATCTCATAACTTATCATAGGTCGAAGAACTCTGTAGTCGATAATCAAAACTTGATAGGTTCCTGAAGCCATGCAAATGCCCAGCCTCTACGGGTATCCACATGAGATCCGATCTGATCCAAGACTTGTTTACCTCTTCGAGGTGCTAGCTCCCTTGCAGAAAATTTTTTTTGATAATTAATTTGAACCTTCTTCAGATAAGACGATCTTCAGTCGAAGAAGTAGTGGAGGTAGAAGAAAAAATAGCAGTAGTGCAGCTTTCTTCCTTGGAGTGCCACATCTTGTACCAATGGAGTTTTCCCTTCAAACATGGAAGGGAGGACACAAACAAGTTCCTCTCTCACTCTAGTGGCTGGCCAAATTTTGTTCAGATCAAAAAGACCTCTTAGAGATATCCAAAAGATAGATCTTTTTAAGGGGGCATCTAGAAGAGTCATGATAGAGTGAAACTCTATCAAACATTCAAATTAAATTTTAAATTCAAACCAAAACTCATCCATATCCAAATGGGAGGATAAGTGGTTGACCAAGAGGTGGAAAAACATGAAAAAACTCATGCAAATCTAAAATTTGCATTAGAAGAGAAGGGGCATGGACAAAGGATGGCACATGGAATAGTCCTTCACAAAATGGACTCTAGGGTTTTAGATTGAGCCTCAAACCAAAAATAATTTGATTTAAACCCAAATACCTAATTGAACCTAATCTAATTAGGTCTCTAATTAAATTAAATCCTAATCTAATTAAGATTTTATTGAACCCAAATTCAGATCAAATCATAAACTGATTCCATGGCAATTGAGTCATCTTATAACTCAATCAAACCAAACCCAATTTAGATCAAACTGAATCTAATTCAATTAGACTTGATTTAAAACTTATTTCTCAATCTTATTGAGTCTAATTAATAATCAAATTACTAATTTATTCTTCTTAAGTTAATTATCAATCATATTAATAATTATATCCTTAATGATTCACAATCATCGATCAATCATCGGATCAGACAACAATTTCTTTTGTGTGTAATCTCGTAGGTTTTATTCTATCTAGTAGTGAGACACATTATGATCTCTATCATAATATCATTAAAATTTCTTTCTATGAATTGAATCAATTTCAATACTATCCATCGAGAATCATCGATCATGAAGATGATACTTGTGGGTCCCATAATATGCCAGTGACATCTAGTAGTATGTGGTGGCAACCCAATAGAATAGAAGTATGAACCTCTAGATATAGTTATCATATGATTCAGTTCTTCTATCAAAAATCTTGACTTGATGGAGGTCATAGACAACTCGTCAAATCTCAGCATTAGTCATATGCAAGATTGGCTCGATTTGAGTTTTCTTGTGAATCTTGAGGAAACTCCTTTCTAGTATTCACCTTGTTTTGGCCAAAGACTTAGCGAACTCAATGTCACGAATCACATAGAATAATACCTTTGCTACTAAGGTCAATAGATATCATCTAAGTACATCTTACTCTTAACAGTGAATCTGAACCCACCATAACCAACATACATAGCAAAGACCCAAATGGCTAGGGATCAAGTAAATGTGTAGTCAAACTATAGCAGCCTCACTGCAAATAGCCAATGCACCGTAGGTCAAAGGACTAGTCATACCACTGCAACATTGAGAATACTACTAACAAGTGATAAGACATCCAAGTGATTTCTCATAATGATCACACTCAGTGCAAGTTGTTCTTTAACGACCACCTACATTATTATCCTAGTGTTACCACACTATAGACACAAGACTCATCTGCCGGTGAAGAAGGTGATCATGCACCAATCTAACTAGATCAATTACTGTCCTTCATGATGATCCTCTAATTGGAAGCATTTAAAAATTAATCATTAATAGCGTATGTCTTAAATTCTCAATACCTTGAGAATATGCAAAATCATCTTTGTGAATTTTTAAGACAAATCATGGACATATAAATATGACTGAAAATAAAAATGTCTTTTATTAATAATAAAAGTTTCACAAGTTTAAATACAAGCCTTGAAAAATAAGTGTGTCATCCAACAACTGGCTTTCTAGGGCACACATCTAATAATTAAATCATAAATTAAAAAACCATCAGAAGAGAATATGTTGATCATATCAACATCGATCTACACTAGATCTAATACAGGTATGTAATAGGGGATCAAATCTTTATTACCTTTGTAAGTTAAACTTTCTAACTTACTGATCCAAGCTTGAGGATGTTGCTCTAAGCTGTACATGCATTTGGCCTTTAAAGGTTATCCATACGAGCCGACGAACACTGATCAAAAGTTCAATACCTAAAATTCAACACAGTATGCGAGTACTGTGCTGATCCTTCTTCAACGATCAATCTGGATCTTTCTTCTTTAAGATTTGGACTCTCAAATTTTTTAGAAGAAAGAGAAGAGATTTTCAACCTAGACACCTCTCAAAAAAATCTCTAAGAAGGAGGAAAAGAGGAGAAGAAAACAACTCTAGAAGAAGACCCTCTTCTTCTTCTTTGCTCTCTCACCTAGACACCCTGATTAGTGTCTTTACAATTCTCATGCCCAAAATGAATTTCTCCCTAGTTTTCTCATGCCAAAAAACCCTCTCTTAGATCTGAATTCACATCAGAAATCAGGTCCAAAGACCCTTTAAATAGGGAGTTATGTGGGAGTCCTTGTCTAGGTCAAATACCTAGACAAGGTATGTCCAAAGTGGGCAAGACTTGGGGTGCCCAACTCTTAGGCACCCCCTCCCTTTATTCTAACATGGACCACCAGAAAAGGGCACACAAAACCAATCATAAAAGCCACAAAAATTTTAAAAAAAATCTAGATAAAATTGGTACCATAAGGGTAGAGTTTTGGTTTGTTAGGATTCTATCATATAAAATTCAAAATCAAAACTATTTACCTTCCTTTGATTTGGTCCACAATAACTTGCCAAATAAGAGAGGGAGGGAGATATGGGGCATGTGTGAAGACCCTTGGGATGTGGAAAATTCATGCAAAAATAAAGGGGGTGTGGAAAGTGACGTTGGGACTAAGGTGGCGCAAGAAGAGGGAATCCTAGTCTTGCTAGGATTCCTATTTTGTCTTAGTAAAATTTGATTTCTCAAATCAAATTAAAATAAATATAATCTAACCTAATTAGAATAGGTCTTAGTCCAACAAAGATCTTATTTAAATTAGATTTAATTTTAATTTAATTTCTAATCAAATTAGAGATTAGGTTCAATCAAGTCTTAATTGAACTAGGACTAGTTCCTCCTTGCAATTGGCTTATCCAATAAATCAATCAAACTTGATCCAATCAAGTCTAAACCAAATCTAATTAAATCATATTTAATTAGACTTAATATCAATCCTTTGACTTAATCAAATTAATAAAATTAGTAATCCAATTACTAATTGATCCTCCTGCAACACTTGCACTAGGTTAAACATCAATCGTATTGATTGTTTAATCCTAAAATGATTCTTAATCGTTAATCAACCATCTGATCAGATCGAGGCTCTTATGTGTGTGACCCCATAAGTTTGAATCTAAGTCGATAGTATAGAAATAAATTTTTATACCAATTGAAGTGACCATCTAGCAATTGAAGTGACTATCTAGCAATGGTACCCGATGGTCGAATAGGTTGAATGTGTAGAACAACATCCTTAGAACCCTTATAATTTATCTCCTTAACCAAAATGCTCGTAGGACACCTCAAAGTTTAACTGTCAATCCTGATTAGGCTATCCACATTATATTTTAAAATATCAAATCCATCTTATGGATTATCCTGACCAAGGTTTCGCTATATTGAAATACAGTGATACATTCTTCTCCAACTCTTGGAGTGGTCAATCTTGATCACACACCGACTTTGCAAGTACTTGACTGTACATAGAAGCCTTCCGTTACTAAATTAAAAATTTAGTTAGTCTAGTATCAAAATACAATGAGTTGCTTGCAAGCCACTGAGATGACCTCAGATCTAAGGGACACTTATACCTATATTCCATCAAAGCAATTCTTGATAGTAAAATGCTCCAGAGTTGGTCACGTTCAGTGATGATGTATCCTTACATCTTACCTGTATGCCATACTAGTGTCTCCACACTCCTTGGTTAAAAGGACAAACAACCTATATAACATACAACGATCTATGCTTAATAGATGTTGTCATCCTTATTAACAATCTATCATTTGGTCATAAACAGTTTAAGGACTAATCGATTAATTCTCTCTTTATCGAAACTAAATAGTCCTAAGAACTTCATCACAATAAAAGAGTTCATTAGAAGATATAGATTTTATGATGAAGAATACTAAAATATTTATTTTATTTATTAATAAATCAATTATAATTATAATATAGCTCAACCGTCAATAAGCTGATGATTGGCTTTAAGATACATTTTTCAACATTTTCCTCACCTAAGAAAGCTCTCCACACCCACTATCTGATGGTTTTTGAATCTTGTTTGAATTGGTCAAACAAGAAAATAGTAGAGAGAGTTTTAAAAGTTTAAAACTCTTCCTTTGGAAATTTATTCCATGGCCTTCCATTAGATGTCATCCATTTAACCCATAGCCCATGGTGGGTCAGGTTGGCTTGGAGTTTTTCCAACCTACTAATTAAATGGGCCAGCCCGTCCTACCCCATTAAGAGATGGGTCGGGGCAAGCCAACTCATCCTAATAGCTCTACTTGAGCCCCTTCTCAGCATACAATGGATCAGATACCTCTTCCAAACCCTCCATTCAGGCTGCCAAATCGAATTGCCATAGGTCATTTAATCGAAGTCCCAGCATCCACAGAGACATACCAGAATCAATTGGTTGGAAGAGAAGGCCCGTTCCATTGGGCTACCATCATGGTGGTTTATAATAATATTTATTATTGTTGGGGTTAAACCCGCTCTTACCGAAGTTCGACTTGGTTGTTGGTCCCAAGGTAGTCCCACGATGGTCGATCTTCAACCCGCTAGTTGATCCTCTAAATTGCATAAATAAATTCCAGAGTCTGCAAAAGCATTACAGCCCTCGTCTGGACGAGCTTGAATAGTAAAAGTGATTATTTTTCACTTGACAATAAAGCTTGAGTAGTAGAATCCAATCGATCCAACTCTATGACAAGTTGTGAAGGTAGCCAAATTCCTCTATTATAGGTGGCTGGCTCCAGTTGAACTCCTTTCGGATGAACTTGAACAGTGAAAGCGGTCATCTAAGTAAGTGACTAAGCATTCAATCACTGCACAGCCCGATTTGGCCAATCTTGAAGTTGGCCGAACTCCTTCCTAATTAGATCTCCTTCAAGCTGAGTCTCACTATCGTAGATTAAATCTTATGGTAGGAATCATAGATTGGTGGAGCTTCCCCCCAGACGAACTCCTATGTCTTACTGAGAGTAGAAAATCTCGGCCCTGTTGAATCTGGAATCTTGAGTGTGCAAGTTAGGATAGATGAAAGGACCTTGTCTCCAAATTATTCATATAGGCCATCTTGAAGTCTCTGGTTGAATTCCTTCTAGCTGCTAAATGGGTTCCTTCCAGCCGCACTTCTTCCAATCATGCAAAGGACCCCCTCCAATCAAACTACCTTCTCCAGTCGAACTCCTTATAGTCACCCAAAAGGATCTCGTCTTCTACGCAAATTTAGCTCCCAACTCAAAACAAACCAGCCTACATGTAGATGACCTCAGAGAAGTCTGAACTTCTCTGAAACTATCATGATTTGAAGCTCTTCATTATCAATGTCTATTCCATCCAAACTTTAGCTACTAAATCTCAACAGACTAACATGTCATAACAACGGATATCATCCTTCGTAACAAGCTCCATGTGAACTCGAACGGTCTACTAACAAGTAGTTACGGCTATCACCATTAGTTTGTTATAAACTCTGCCTATATAAGAGACCCTCTAGATATGTTTTCTCTCTAAACTCTAAACTCTACTTTAATTTTTTGGAGTGCACCATTTCTATTAGCTAGAAGAGCTGACTTGATCGTCGGAGGGTCCTACCAGAGCCACCCCCCAACTTCGATCCGGACTAATCTTGCAAGTCACCAACGGCAATCTCGTCTTCTCTAGCTCCAGCCTGGTTCTAACATTGACTAGATTCTACATCAATAGAATTGGCACTAGAGGAAGGAAGCATTTGAGCTCTTGTTCTTAAAGGTGCACTCAGCAGGATTCCCTCTCTGCCTCCACTTCTTCTTCGACCAGTTCTGTAAGGATGTCACCCAAAAAAGCATCGATGAGGCGATCTACTACCTCTATGACTAGATCTCATCCAGATTTAACCATCCAACTCCATCATCGGTACCCCAGGCTCCACCAACGGCGGTGGTGGACATGGAGCAATCCAACATGCTGATTTAGGAGGTCAAAGGCCTCACAAAAGCAGTGCAGGCCACGCAGCAATACCCAACCTTGAATCAACTGGAGAGAACTTCATCGAAGTACCAGGATCCATTGCTCAGATGACCCACCTGGGCCAGTCATCCGGTGACCCATAGAAAGGGAAAGCAGAGGATGGAGAGCCCTTGTTCAGATAATGATTCCACTCCTAGAGGATCCTTGCCTCTATTCTACCAGAAGACCCTCGAGATCCATGATCAAAAGGATCTTGATCAAAGGTTCCAGAAAATGAATCGGTGGATCAAAAAACTCCGCCATGCTCCCCCCCAACAATGACAATGATATCTATACCGACCCTCCTTTATCCTAGAAAATCATGCAGGAGTCAGCCCTGCCGAACTTCAAGCTTCCTCAATTCGAGAGCTACGACAGGACCACTGATCTGATTGACCATCTAGAAGCCTTCCAAACTATGATGCTACTTTATAGCACACCAGACGCCATCTTGTGCTGGACCTTTCTATCTACTCTGAAGGAAGCAGCAAGAAATTGGTACTTGGTGCTTAAGCTGGGTATGATCTTCTTCTTTGACCAAATAAGCCATCAGTTTGTGGCTCATTTCATCAGCAGCTGACATCCAAATTGAGGTTTGGACTCCTTCATCAACATCAAGCAAAAAAAAGGAGAGTCCATCTGAGCATACATTAGCCGCTTTAATGCTGCTACACTGAAAGTCTGAAACCTGGATCAATCTATTGCTATGGCTGCGTTAAAGGGCGGTCTTCAGAAGAATGACCTTCTATCCTCTCTAAAAAGGAAGTACCCTAGGTAGTACTATAAAAAAGGGCTATGATAGTGGTTCATAACTATTGCAATCCAAAAAATTGCTACCATAGGCTATGGCAGTAGTTATTTAATCGCTGCTACTGCAGTCGTCACCGTAGCACTATGGTAGCGGTTGCTCCAGTGGTTGTTTAAACTGCTACCATAGATAGTCTATTGCAGTGGTTTATAAATCAATGCAATAGATCGACCTATGGCAGCGGTTATTTAACCACTGCCATAGATAACATAGATCAACCTATGGTAGCGGTTATTTAACCACTGCCATAGGTTATCTATGGCAGCGGTTACATAACTACTACCATAGATAATCTATAGTAGCAGTTTCTTAACTGCTACCATAGGTTTAATGCAGTGGTTGGCACCATTTACATTAGAAATCTATGACAGCGGTTGGCACAGATATGGCAGCGGTTATAAAACCACTGCCATAGATCTTGAATAATTAAAAAATTAAAATTTTTATTTTTTTATATATTTTATCTGATAAATATAGATATATAACATAAAAAATATAATAAATACAAAAATTATTCTAAAATGCTAAAATTTTATTATCGAATAAAATTTATTATAATATTTTTTTAAAAAAATAAAATATATCAAAAGTCTCCTAAATCTACATCATCAACGTCATCACCGAAAGTTGGAGCTAGAGTCAAAGCTGGAGCTGGAGCTGGTGCTGGAGTCAGAGCCAGAGCTGGAGTTGGAGCTGAAATATGGGCCAACATATTCTCGAAGCTTGTGACTTCAAAATACATGCTGAGCGTCAACATCATATCTCTCACAATGCCCTCTAGATGAGACGCACGCTCCTCAACCCGATCTACCCACATCGCAGCATGATCTGCCCACGCCAACACCTCCACAAGCTCCTCCTAGTTGATGACATCGAAAGTCTATGAGGAGATGCTCGCCTCGAACTAGTAGCTCATTGACGTGTGTCCGGGCCTGCATCGGATCCTCCCAAAGTGCTCAAATCCCAAGACCTAAGATAGATGATCATGGAGCCCAGAGGTATCCAGGTCCTTGCTCGCGAGCGCATCTAACTAATCCTATAATTATAAATTAAAATAAAATTTTATAAAAAATGCTATAATACTAATCATATATGCTAATATATTTAATACTTACAAAAATATGCCCAATTGTGACGTTCATCGACCTGCCCATCTTGTCCGTGCGGCTGGATCGAAAGATCTCACTATGACTGGACATCACTCCATCTCTCATTAGCTATAACAAAGAATAAATTTATCAAAAAGATGATAAAAAATATGAATTTAATTTTTTTATTAAGATTTAGAATTAATTATATCTCTATACACACGATCGGCCATAGACTCGCGGCCTAGAGTGTGCATATGCTCCTGAGTTGCACGATTCTCTCAATTCTAATGGAAGATAGCCTAACAAGTATTCAAGTAAATAATAAATATTTAAAAAAATATTTAAATAAAACTTTAAGCATATTAAAAAATTTAAAAGTTAGAAATTTTATCTTGAACTCCTGACTCCTCCAGTGTCTAACCATCCTCTCTCACTGACTTGGAGGACAGTCCTGTATCCAGGGAACAAGCTCCTTCGGAGTGTCTCGTCGATGCTCAAGCCATCCTCTATGGAGCTTGTCCTTGTAACCCTGATACAACTCCTCGATCTTTCTCAGTTGGGCATCTCGAGCCCTCTCATTATCGAAAAGGTCGTACCTCCTCTGTACAAAGTTATCAAAAATTAGTTACAAAATTATTCTAATCAAATATATATAATATAAACATATAAAATGCATAAATATAACTAAAATGCGCGTACTTACCCATATCTCCTTCCATACCTAGTTTCTGATGGCAGCATCCATCAAATGCCAGTCTCTGGGCTCTACGAGAATGATGTCCGACCACTTCACAAGCACTCCAAAAAAGGAATGCATCTCCCACATGATCTCCCCTACCGGCCTCCCCTCCGCATCGTAAAAGACCATCACCTAATGCTGGCAGTTCCACACGTGTGCCATACATGTGGGACCGCAAAATGTTCGACTGGATGATGCACCTGCAATGCAAATATGTTATGCAAATATATAAATATATAAATACTATGTAAAAAATAAAGTTATGCTAATATAATAAAAATGTATACTCAGATACCTGCATAGTAGCATGTGTCTCAGATATGGGCGAAGGTAGAGGCTCAGCTATCGATGGAGTAGATGTTGTCCGTGGAGTAGATGTCATCGATGGAGTAGATGCCGATGGTAGAGGTCCCTGAGCAACCGATGTCGAGATGGATGGAGTATGCTCCGACTACTCCTCGGATGCTGAACTATGCATAACCCACCAAGGGACAGGAGTGAAAGCTAGATGGTGTTTCGATGCCATCATGATCTACAACGTTAATGAACATTAATCAATATAACATGTTGAACAATAATATTAGTATAGCATCAATAAATAGTCTCTAATATATACACTAATCAATTGATGGGTCTATCGTTATACAATGCAATAAATAAAAGCAATAAGATATAAACATCTAGAATATGCTATGCAATAAATTCTACAACATGAATTATATTCATAAATAATTAAGAATGAGCAACAGTCGTAGATCCGATCTCTTGTGTGAACCTTGGTGTTAATCTAAAATCCTGAAAGAAGAATAAAGTATATGATAGTGACACCTTAGGGCTTAAAGTTGGAACCTTAGAGAGATATATCAAATTCTATTCATTTAGAAGTTGAGCCGGCTCCATGTCTGAGATAGCCAACTCCGTGCCTGAGACATCCGACTCGGATCCTTCCGCAGTCGGCTTGATCATGGCTTGAGCAAGCTCAGCTGCATATCGAGCCAGCTTGGCTGTGTGCCATCCCCTCGATCACTCCCTCTCTCCCTCTCTCGATCTCTCTCGCTGGCGATGGCGGCGAGGCTAGACCCCTCTCTCCTAGGTTTTCCATCTCTCGATCTTCCTCTCTCCCTCTCTCAATCTCCTTCACCGACAAGGTCGGACCCCATCCCTCCCTCTCTCACTCTCTTGATCTCCCTCGATCTCCCTCATCGGCAAGATCGGACCCCATCCCTCCCAGTGATGCCGATGGGGCCGAACCTCTCCCTTCCTCTCTTGCTCTCTCGATCTCCACTGTCCCTCTCTCGATCTCCCTTGCCGACGAGGCCGGACCCCCTCCCTCCTAATGATGGTGGCGAGGCCGGATCCCTCCCTTCCTCTCTCCCTCTCTCGATCTCTCTCATCAAAGACGGCAGCGAGGTCGGACCCCCTCCCTCCCTCCCACTCTTGGTCTCCCTTGCTAGCAGCTGGTGAGCGACCGGCCCTCCCTCTCTTAATCTGTTGATCTTCCTCTTAGTCTCTTCATTTCTTAGTTTTGGATCTCAAAATCGGATCTAGTCTTTTGAGATCCATTAGAGTCTGGGTCTGGTACTTCATGTACAGACCCATCGGGTATTCGGGTTTGGATCCGATACCACTAATAAAAATTGGATTTGGATCTGAATATCTAGGTTCCAATCCAAAAACTATGGCATGCAGATAATTATAATATTTATAATAAATATTTATAATATTTATTATAAATATTTTATAAATTATTATAAGTATACATGATTAATAAATAATACTATAAAATTAAAAAAAATTATACCTACGGCTATAGAGAGTGGGTCACATCGAAAGCTCCGAGGGTCGTTGGCGATGACACTAGAAGAGGATGATGTACTAGAGGTAACCTACGAAATAAAAGTAAGATAGTGAGATAAAGAACAGAGAGAAAGAGGAAGAGAGAGAGAGCAAGGGTGGCCGAGGATGTGGGCTAGTGGGAGGGAGGCATAGTGACGAGGAGGCCGAAAGCACAGTGACGGAAGGGTCAGCGATCAAGAGGGAGAGTGTGGGGGGTGGGGGGCTGAGTTGTGGGGTGGTAGGGAGGGGTGGTCGGAATGGGGGCTGGGGGGTGGGGGATGGGGGGGGGCGGTTGGGGGGGAGGGTGGTGGGTGGGGGTGAAGGGGAGGGCGGCCGAAGATGGGGGCTGGGGGTGGCAGGATGGTGGAGAGGGCCATCGAGGAGAGGGTGGGGTGTAGCGGTGGGGGAAGGAGCGGTCAGGGATGGGGGGGAAGGAGAGGCGATTGGGGGGAGGGTGGGGGTGGCGGGGAGAGGCAATCAGAGATAGGGGGGCTGGGGGGTGGCAGGGTGGCGGGGAGGGCGTTGGGGATGGGGGAAGGAGGGGCCGCCGGGGGGAGGGTGGGGTGGGGCGCTGGGTGAGGGGTGGCGGGTGCAGGGAGGAGCGACTAGGGATGGGGAAGGAGAGTGGCGGGGGGGTGGGGGTGGCGGGTGGTGGGGAGGGGCAGCCGAGGATGTGGGGGGCAGAGGGGGTGGGGGAAGGAGGGGTGGCATCGACTGAGGGAGAAGGAGGGGCGGCGCCGATCGGGGGGGAAGAAGCCTCACCGACGACGGAGAGGAGGCAGAGTGATAGAGAGAGATCGAGCGCACATGAGAAGAAAGCAAAAAAAATTTGAAGATTTTTAACCTAACCTACGGCAGCGGTTATCAAACCGCTACCACAAATCTACGAGTGGTTATCCAAAATCGCTACCATAGATCTATGGCAGCAGTTACTGCTGCCATAGATCTATAGCAGCGGTTTTTTATAACCACTGCCGTGGGTTGAAAATAATTTTTTTTATTTTTTTTTAAACATTATATAATTTTAAAATTTAATGTTCATCTTCACCATTCATTATCTAAATAATTATCATTACAGTGTCGTCGCAAAAGATCGTCTCGATCCGATGGCCCTAGCTTCATTAATTAGAAAAATTTAATTTTGATGATCACAAACGATGATGCGATGATCTGATAGATGGAACCTTCGATGAATTCAAAAATCTATAATGATGATCTCGGCGATGTTTGTAGCATACTATCAATATTTCATTTTAATCGGATATCGTTATCATGGTCAATTTTGTACGGAATGATTTCGATCGTTAAATTAAAAATAAGTGATCAAAGGGTTAAATAGCATCCAATTATGAGATAATTTTTTAGTTAAATGATCTTTGTTATAATTTTAATTATTTTATATAGCAATGATAGTAAAATTTAAATCATTTTCAAATAAACTATTCATGTTAAGCAAATATTGCAAAAGCACGAGCATAACAACCAGTGAAATTTCAGAATGGTTATCAGGAGACGTATAGTTTTAGATCGTTCTTCATCTCATGAGTTGAATTTTATAATTACCATAGTAAAAAATGATTAAAGTAGCAGCCAAGATCATTTATAAAAAAATTATCTCATAATCGGACACCATTTGGTCCTTTGATCACACATTTATCATTTAATGGTAGAAACTAACCTATACTAAATTGACCAAGATAACGATATCCGATTGAAGTAAAATTTTGATAGTACGCTACAAACATCATCGAGATCATCATTTTAGATTTTTGGATCCATCAAAGATCTCCATCTATCAGATTATTGCATCGTCATTCGTGCTCGATGAAATCAAATTTTTCTGATCGATGAAGCTAGGGCCATCGAATCGAGGCGATCTTTTGCGATGACACTCTAATGATAATTATTTAAATAATAAACGATGAAGATGGATATTAAATTTTAAAATTATATAATATTAAAATATATATATATATATATATGGCAGCGGTTATAATTAACCGCTGCCATAAATAAGCTTATAGCAGCGGTTCATACTAATCGCTGCTATCGGTCCGACTTATGGCAGTAGTTTTATTAACCGCTGCTATAGGTCCGACCTATAGCAGTAGTTATAATGAACCGCTACTATAGGTCGATCTATGATGGTGATTTTTTATAACCACTATTATAGGTCCGACCAACGGCAGTAGTTTTCGTTAACCGCTACTATATGTCGAATCTATGGCAGCAGTTATAAAAACCACTACCGTAGGATCTATGGCAGTGGTTTTGAAAACTGCTGCCATAGTATGCACTGTTATAGATCATTTTTGTAGTAGTGAGGGACTTTGCTGATATGCTAACATGGGTTGAAGGCTACATCCGAGCTAAGGAGGCATTCAAAATAAAGGATGATGAGGCCGTGAGAGAGCGACAGGCAGGCAAATCCAGCAAGCCAACATTTGAAGAAAAGCCAAGTAAAGCTCGACCGCGCTCTAGAGCTCCACCTGAGCATAGATGAGCCTGGACTCCTCCTTGAGCTCATCGATATAGAAGCCTTGATCGAAGGGTATGGTGGAACTCTCACCCTAGAAGGTTTCACAACTATGCCTCCCTTAATGATCCAAAGACTCAAGTGCTGATGAAGATTAAGAAGCAACTATCGAGGCTGAAAAGGATGTGCACTAATCCTGATAAGTGCAATCCTAACAAATATTGCCTCTACCATCATGATCACGATCACGATACTGAAGAATGCATTCAACTCTAAGATGAGATCGAGGAGCTCATTAGGCACGACCGGCTTGGCAGATTACTGCGACGTTGGCCTAAGATAAGGAAAGATCGATCGAGGGCACTACCGCAAGTAGAGCCACCAAGAAGGAAGGAGCAACAAGAAGATCGACCCCCACTAGGCATCATAAATACCATCTCTAGAGGACTTCGGCAAGAAGAGGCCAGCGGATCGGTAGAGCTAGCTAAAAGATAGAGGATTGATGAACCCATCATTTTCACTGAAGGAGATGTGCAAGGAATTTAGTTCCTACACAACGACGCGGTTGTAATTCTTTAAATATTGCAGACTATGATGTACATTGCATTCTTATCGATAATGAAAGCTCTATCAATTTCTTGTTTTATGATGATTTCTTCAAAATGTCCATATCTAATAGCCGATTGGGACCAATGAACTATCCATTGATAGGCTTCACTGGCAATGTTGTCCTAGTTGAAGAAGTAATTACTTTACCCATGGTTGTAGGATGATACTCAAGATAGTCCAAGGCACAAGTTAATTTTCTAGTGGTAAGAACTCCTACTTATAATGCTATTCTTGACCGACCTAGTCTAAATACACTTCAGGTGGTTGTATCAACTTATTATCTAAAAATGAAGTTTCTAATAAACTATGGGATCAGAGAACTTAGAGAAGATCAGGCCCTAACCAGACACTGCTATATGATTGCTTTGCATGGGGAGGGTCAGTCAGATTCTTTGTTGTGATATCAACTCGCTCTGATACCAAACTATTGGGATATCAGCTATTCTAAAACTACTTGTTAAGGATCTAGTACCAAATTATTGCGGTAGGAAGAAGGAAGAAATAAAATAAGAAAACAATCAAGTACGTGGATCAGCCTAAAGGCTTGCCTCCATGGGGCATGCAAAGCTTCACTATGGAAGAAAAAAATAGGTACAAGAGAAGAACATCCACTCTCTAATCACCATACACAAATCTCTCTCAACTAGAAGCTACCCTCATAAAAGCTTTCTTGGAATCCCAAGAAGATCCATAGAAGCTACAAGATGCTCTGCCCTCATAGCCTCCTCGTCGAATGCTATGCACCTATTGCTTCTTCCTCTCACGGGCTGCATGTACTCGGTGCTCTGCTAAGCTCCTCTCGGTGGCTACCTGAGCCTCTCACACCACATGCACCATCTTTTCTACTCCATAGTACCTTAGCTCTTTAAATAGGATGAAAATCTTCTTCTCAGCAATTCACAGGAGTCCTAATAGGGCTCATTCTCCTAATATGAGTCGAACATGTTCTTAATGGAGTCTTAAAATATTTTTCGACCTTCAGATCATGATCACAATCCTCCATGACCGCTGGATCTTATGGTCCACATGCAACTCCCGTAGACCCCTTGGATTAATCACAATCTGAGTCCAAATAGTAAAAACCCGATCATGTTCTATTCACCTCCATCGAGTTGGCTCGACTGCATCTCACTCAGACTCCTGCTATCATCTGCTTGAGAGGGTCGGCTTGACCGCATATTAGAGTCAGCTCGACTACTGTGCTAAAAATTAATTTTTTTCTTATTATGGATTAAATTCGAGGCATCAAATCCTAACAATCTCCATCTCAACTCGACATTCGACCTCCACCTGACTTTGAGAGCTTTTGATCTGTCTCGCTCTCATGCCCTAGGGCATGCCTACTGATCATAGATGGGCAAACATGGGAGCCGAGCTAGGTCGCTCGATCCCACCTCTATCATAGGCTCTGTCCACTTTGACCAAAGACCTGCTCGACAAATTCTCCTACAGCAATAGGAACTTCACTCAATGACGTTGCCTCTCATCCTTTCGAGTCTTCCATCTCATGGTTGATCCATCTCCACCTGAAGCTCCACCTTGCACTGGTCTCCCTCTAGCTCCTGAAGCTCCACCCACTTCTTCTTCTCCTCCAATATCATCCTATCACCGCTCATGATCTTCAGGATTCCATCATCAGCTATCCACCTATAGCCATTTAAATCTAGTCTGCTCAGTGAGATAAGATTCTATCTAAAATTGGGTATATATCGGACCTCCCCCAATCTTCTCACTACACCATCATGTGTCTTCTAGTTAACCATCTCAATGCCTCTAATCGCACAGCTCGATCTATCCGATAAATAAATAATGCCATCACTGCTCTCCAAGGAGTCAAACTATTTCTTTCTGCAACAAACATGAAATGCGCATGCAAAATTTAAAATCCACTATTGGAAAGAACTAGATACCTCATCAAATATCTCAAGGATATCATCCTCTGACTTGCTACTGGCCATCACTGCAGTAGCTCTCGTCTGATCCTTGAGTTGTGGACAATCCTTAACTCGATGCCCCAACTCATCGCACCTGTAGCATCTGATCTTACTAGGATCCTTCATCTTACACTTGGATCGTCCTCCTCGTGATCCTCTATCACTCCGTCAACTACCTCATTTTCCTCTAAAAATCATCAAAGCTGAGCTACCGCCATCTGAGCTCGAAGCTGAATTCTCTCTCCTGAGAACCTCATTCAGGAGTATCGCTGTAGTAACCTCGTCCATCTTGATGGTGCTTTTTTTCACTAGAAGAGTAGTCACCAAGGACTCATATGAAGGGAGGAGCAATGCTAGCAAGACCAACATCCTGGTCTTCTCCTCAACTTTTTCACCAACACTGAGGAGGTCGGTGAGGATCTTCTGAAAGTTGGGAGTGGTGAGGATCTTCTAAAAGTTAGATAGATGCTCCTGCATGCTCTAACCTTCATCCATCCATAGCTAGTAGAACTGCCTCAAAAGGATTAGCATGTTGGTGAGCAACTTCGCCATGTACAACTCTACGAGCTTCGACCATAGCATCATCAGAAAAGTCTCGCCATGTACATGGATCACCACATCATCTGCTAGGTACAAGTGGATCGTGCTCATCATCTGCATCTGGATCCACTTTCAATCCTTCACCTCTATGGTGGTTGGCATCTCATCATACAAGAGAGTATCGATCAACCCATGTTGGATGAGGACATCCTTTATCCTTACTTACCATAAGAAGAAATTGCTCTTTCCATCGAACCTATTGATCTCCATCTTGATTGTGCTTGTCTTCTCCATATTCTTCACTCTATCCACTACTATAATTTATGCTCCGGTATTATCTGGCTTTGATACTAATTATTGTGGTATCAACTCACTTTGATACCAAACTATTAGAATATCAGCTACTTTGATATTGCTTGTTAAAGATCTAGTACTAAATTATTACGGTAGGAAGAAGAAAGAAATAAAATAAGAAAATAATTTAGTACATGGATTAGCCTTAAGGCTTGCCTCCATGGGGCATTCAAAGCTTTACTATGAAAGAAAAAAATAGGTATAAGAGGAGAATACCTAATCTCAACTCACCATATATAAATCTCTCTCAACTAGAAACTACCCTCATAAAAGCTCTCTCAGAATTCCAAGGAGACCCATAGAAGCTACAAGATGCCCTATCCTCACAGCCTCCCATCAGATGGTATGCACCTATTGCTTCTCTCTCTTGTGGGTTGCATGTACTCGATGCTCTGTCAAGCTCCTCTCGATGGCTGTCTGAGCCTTTCTACGTGCCTCTCACACCACATGCACCACCTTTTCTGCTCCATAACACCTCAGCCCTTTAAGTAGGACTAGAATCCTCTTCTCAACAGAAGTCCTAATAGGGCTCATTCTTCTAATATGAATTGAAAATATCCTTGATGGAGTCTTAAAATATTTTTCAACCTTCAGATCATGACCGCAACCCTCCATGGCCGCTAGATTTTGTGGTCCACGCACAACTCTCATAGACCCCATGGATTAATCACAATCCTAGTTCAAATAGAAAAAACCCCATCATGTTCTATTCGCCTCCATCGAGCCAGCTTGATCAGGGGTTGAGCTGGCTTGACTGCATCTCACCCAGACTCCTACTATCATCTGCTTGAGAGAGCTGGCTCGACTGTGGTTTGAGCTAGCTCGATCTCAATTCAAGCCAGCTCGATCACGTATCAGAGTTGGCCTGATTACTTACTGAAATTTGATTCTCTTCTTGCTGTAGATCGAATTTGAGGCATCAAATTCTAACATCCTTGACTAGTGGATGGACTTAATACCTACGATAATCTTCCTGAAGAATGGGGTGAACCTATGGAAGACCTCATTTCAATCCCACTGAATGATGGAAAGGAGGATCATACTATCCAGATTGGTTCCAATTTAAAGGGAGAAGTTAGAGAGCAGCTCGTCACCTTCTTGCAAAGAAATGCGGATGTTTTTGCTTGTGTCCCTATAGACATTCCTAGAATTGATGCTAAAGTTATGAAATATCGTTTGGCTGTCGATCCCAATTATCAGCCAGTAAAGGAAAAAATATGCAGCTATGCCTTAGAGAGATAGAAGGCAATTGTAGAATAAGTTGACAAGCTCCTTAAGACTGGATTCATCCGAGAAGTCTCTTATCTGAACTGGGTCTCCAACATAGTCCTTGTCAAAAAGGCAAAGGACAAATGGAGAATGTGTATAGACTTCAAGAAGTTGAATAAAGCCTGCCCAAAAGATAGCTATCTTCTATCCAAAATTGATCAACTGATGGATGCGACTTCGGACCATGAGCTTCTCACTTTCATGCATGCCTTCTCCGACTACAACCAAATTTAGATGGCACTAGAAGATAAAGAGAAAACTACTTTTATCACTAACCGTGGTCTCTATTGCTATAGGGTTATGCCCTTTGGGCTAAAAAATGTTGGTGCAACCTACCAATGCCTGTGAACAAAATTTTCAAGGAGCAGATCGATTGCAACATGGAGGTCTATGTAAATGACATACTTATCGAGAGCCGTTCTTCAATAAATCATATTATCGATCTTGAAGAAACTTCAGTTTTCTTTGAAAGTACAAGATGAAGTTGAATCCAACCAAGTGTGCCTTTGGAGTGACCTTGGGGAAGTTTCTGGGGTTCATGGTATCAAAGTTTCTAGAGAAGATCCAAGCCATTCGAAAGATGACTGCCCCAAGGTCAATGAAAAAAATTCAGTGCCTAACAGGGAAGGTAGCAGCCCTGAACTACTTTATTTTAAGGTCAGTTGAGTGATTCTTGCCCTTCTTTCAAGTTCTCAAGCAGCTGAAGAACTTCTATTGGACCCCTGAATGCTAGCAAGCATTTAAGGAGTTGAAAAACTACCTCGGCTCACCTCCCCTATTGGCCATGCCTGAACTAGGAGAGGAGTTGTTTCTCTACTTGGCAGTCTCCTCGACAGCTCTTGCAGCAGTCTTAATCAAGGATGAAGTGAAAGTGCAAAGGTTGGTGTATTATATGAGCCAAATTTTGAGGTATGCTGAAACCAGATATTCCAAGTTAGAAAAACTAACTTATGCTCTATTGATTATAGCCCAAAGGCTCCGATCTTATTTTTAGAGGCACACTATAATGCTCCTTACTGATCAACCAATCAAGGCAGTTCTTCATCGAATATATTTCTCTGGAAGAATAGCAAAATGGGCAATCGAGCTCAGAGAGTTTGACATCAATTTTCAACCTCAGCCATCAATCAAAGCCCAAATATTGGTAGATTTTATAGTGGAATGCACCATTCTAGATGAAGTCAAACTTGAGCAAAATGAGGTCGATATTCTATGGTTGCAGCTGAACTCTCCTGAAGAAAGAGCTTACCTCCTTAAAGGCTTCTGGGCCCTACATGTGGATGGATCATCCAATATTTCTAGTACAGGCACAGGAATGGTTTTGGTTAATCCAAAAGGAGTCATTGTCGAATATGCATTACATTTGGAGTTTCCAGTGATAAACAATGGGGCAGAGTATGAGGCACTAATTTCAAGGTTGAAGAGAGCCAAAGAGCTAGAAGTAGATCGACTCCAAGCTTATAGTGACTCCTAATTGATGGTAGGACAAGTCAGTGGCAATTATGAAGCTCAGGAGGAAAGCATGATGAAGTATTTGAAAAAGGTGAGGAGTTTAATATCGACCTTCAATAGTTTCAGCATTCAACAGATCTCAAGAGCAAAAAATAATAAGACTGACCTTCTCTCTAAGTTAGCCACACTAGCCCCAAACAAACTACCAAGAGAAGTTTTCTTTAAAGTTTTAAAATGTCCAAGTTTGGAGGAACCCTAGACCGTGATGCAAATTGACCATGAGCCTATTAGATGTGTGCCCTAGAAGTCAGATTGGCTAACACTTGTAATACACTTCTAAGAATAATTTTATAATTTTAACTATAAATTAATAAATGGGTTATTTTCTATCACAGTATGTATTTAAGGTGTCTATGATACATCCTTTGAGTTAATGGTAATGATAATTCATATTTTTAAGAGTTGAAAATTTAAAACATGAATTTTCATAATTAACTCATAAACAACTTCCGACCGTAGGATCATCACGAGAATGGTGATCGATCCGGAAGGTTGGTGTATGATCGCTTTCTTAGAATAAGATGTATCTTGAGTCTACGGTATAAAGACACCAGAGCAAGAGTACCGATACTCATTAGAGAATGAGGGCACTGAGCATGACTACCTCGAGTAGTCATAAGAAAGTCTGCCTTCTCGTCGATGACTGACTCATTGCTATAGTGGTGTGTCTGATTTTTTGACCTAAGGTGCATCGATAGTTAATCTTGAGCATGTTATAGTTTGACTACACCATAACTCGATCTACTAGCGATTCGAAATTCTGAGGAGTATGTTGGCTATAACATGTTTGTTGTAGGAATTGGATTACATCAATAGAAGATCTATCTATCTCAGTAAATGAGGAGCAGCCCTATGATAATCATGAGATTGAGTTCTTAAGCCTATGACCATGGTAGAGTGGAGATGATAGAAAGAGTTTCTATTAGAATTTCATATTGGACTCAAATCGAATGATTAATTCATATGATCGATATTGGGTTTGACGAGTTCACCTTAACTCTAATCCAATTAGAGCTTAAGATAGAAGAACCCAATCATATATGTAGCTGCATCGAGAGGTTTGCTTTCGCTTCTGATGGGTTGCCACCATATACTGCTAGGCATCACTGGTGGATTTTGGAAGCAATTAGAATGATTTAGATGATTGATCATTCTAATTGTATGAATTAGAAAAGTTCTGATCCATCGAAAGGTGTTTTGATGATATTGATGATAGAGATCATGACATGTCTCATTACCATACAGAACTGAATCTAATTGGATCACACAAATGAGAATTTAGATCTAGATTTTGTCAATTGGACTAACCCAGTTCAATTGAATTGGATTAGATTTAATTAGGTTCAAGAAAATCATGCTAGCACACGATTGGCCTAACATTCTTCTTTTGTAATTATTTTGATTCATTTTGGCTGAGCCAAATTTATTTAGGCTCACTCAGAAATCTTATCTTAGTCTGACTGGAGCTTGTTCAGATTAGAAAATGATGGTCTTAGTTCATTAGATGGATTTAAGATAGCACCTGCCAATTCTTGTCATCTGCTAATTCCTATTTTGGACATTGACCAGTAGTTGACCTTGGACACCTGGTCATAGGGCCATGTGCCTATAGGTGAGCATTTAGAGCTCTTATCTCCTTGCTAAAAGAGGCAAGAGAAAGGGTGCATGCCTAGGGAGGTGTGCATCCCATGTGGATAAGGGATGGAGTTCCATACAAATGGGACTCTAGGGTGTTTTGATATGATCAAACACTAGGGGCGGCAAAGACTTTTGGGTTTATCCAGTGTTGGCGCTACCTATGTGGATTTTTGAGGAACTCTCATATAATTGGATTAGATGACATCATCCCATCAATCAAATTTAGATCTGATTGAATGAAGGCCTCTGATTGGCTGGGATGATGTGGCACTGCACGGTGCAATAGAATCTATTTAAACCCTATCTGCGCCTAGAGTTATAGAGCTTTTTTTTTTCATCACGTTGCAAGACTACCCTCCTCTATTTCACACCTCTCTCTAATCCTTTCTCTCTCCTCTCCATGTCCAAAGGAGTTGGGCACAAGTTCAAGTGCAATCCAAGGAAGAAAGGCACCCAAATCATGAAGAAGGCAACATTGTTGAAAGAGACGACCGCTGCTTCTTCAAATAAGTTTTGAGAACTTCAAGATCAGATCTAGATCTAATTTTTGAAGGGATGATTCAGAAGGAAAGAAACTCTAGATCCTATCCGAGTGGACACTAGTAGGGGCCAGGCACGTGTGTGGCTCCTTTTAGAATCTCAGGATCAATCAAGATCATCATAGGATAATCTGATTACCCAAAATAAAGGTATAAAATTAAATTAGATTTAATTTTATTTTTAATTTTTAATATCAAATTTTTAAGATTAGATTCAAGATATCTGAGATCTAATTAGGATCATAGAAAATTTTTTTAAAATATTCCTTTAGATCCAATCAAATCTGAACGATTCTGTACAAGAAAAATAGGATTTTTTCTTCAACTGGTATCAGAGCTAGGTTGGCTGTTCATTAGATCTATTTTAGATCTGATTTAATTCTTATTTATGATTTGATATTAAAGAATTTTAGATGTCACATAAGATGTGATTAGATCTGAAATCAGAAAATTAAAAATATTATGATTTAGATCTATAATGTATGAGATGCATGACTAGACTAAGAATAAAATAGTTCTATGTGTAGTCTAGTATAATCATATTGTTAAATTAATTTTAGATCTAATTTATTTTTAATTTTCTAATATTATAATTATTATTATCAGAGCTAAAAATAAAAAATAAAATTTTTAATTTTTATTTTATTCATATGAGATATGAAAGATGTATGCTTAGACTAGTTATAGAATAGTTCTATAAAATATCTAGAATAGTTTTATTTTTGATATGATCAAATTTAAAATTTTATTTTTTAGATTTAATATGTGATATTTCAGATCTAAAAGTATGCATGATTGATTTAGTTATGATACATGAGATGTATGCAAAACATGTATAAGTTAAATTATTAATTATATATGTGATATATGATTTAGATCTAACTAGTTTTGTAGTAGAAATTATATTTCTGATTAAGACATTCTCCTTGATCTTTCAATCATAAGAACAAAGTAGGGTTTAAAAGTCCTCTCCTTTCATTCGATGGGGTGTTCTTATGATGTGTAGGGATGCTGTCCGTTCGTCCTTAATCAGAAATCAGAACTTATTTTTTTGCAAAATCCTAGATCTAAAAATTCTAGGATTTTATTACATGTTTTGTTCATGAACCCAAAACTTAATTAAGAATTAAGATTATAAAATTAATTAGGTCTAAAAATTAAAAATTTTTTGATCTAAGACATATTCATAAAATTGGATTTGAGCTTGGGTAGCTCAATTAGATCTAGCAATTGATCAAATTGAATCAAGAGTTGGTTAGGTGGGATCAAAGAAAGCTTAGATTTGACCAGCCTAATAGGATTAAGTCTGGGTCAAAATCGAATCACATTGAGATGTGACTCGATCAAGTTAAGATCTAATTTGGCTCCATCGTTTGAGCCTGGATTGTAGGCTAACCCAATTGATTTTGATTCGATAATTTGGTGCCTAAGGTAAGTCTGACAGATATGACTGACTAATTTTTAATTGGGAGCTACTCAACCTGAATGCGTTCTTATTGAGTTAGTGGCATATCCCTTCCACCGGTCTCACTTACCTAGCTATTTGTGTCAACCCAGATCTAATTTAAGGTGGCTAAAAATTTGAGCCAACCCATGCCACTAGATTAGTCATAATTATTATGACTAAGTAAAGTCAAGTTTAAAGAGACCTAAATTAAATATCCCTAAGAAAATATTAAGTCTAAGATCTTCCACCATTGTAGATGTGCGGGCCCTTCTCAGAGTTGATTGTTCTCGATTGGATATAGTGGTTCAGTTGCACGGGAAAGATGCAACCATGTCTATTAGGCATTGCATGCTATGGGTTGGAGGATGGATTGGGCTCAATATTCTGAATATGGTGAGGGACCCAATCAAAAATTCAATTCATGCAAATGGTGGATCTGACTTAACTAAGAAGTGGATCAATATTTCAGATATGGTGAGATTCATAAATTAGAGACCAGGTTTGGGTGCATCATGATTAAAGAGAATCATTGGACAAGAGTTGTTCACTCATCGATTGACCCATCACTAATAACTGTAAGGTGAGGTGATGTGCCAGTCGGTGGGACCGTACCATCCATTAGAAATCAATAATCATGGAGATTTTTACATCTCTACCAAGAGAGTGTAGGGATCCGAGAAAATAGTGAAAGTCTAATTTGTTTAAAAATGAAACTTCTAAATAAATTGATTAAGTCTAATTATAAAATCTAATTGACTCTCTATAGGAAGATGTCTATGTCTAACCCACTAGCCCGTATCCTGGACACCAATAGACTGACGAACCCAACTACATGGATTGGCTCCGAAACTTCAAAATTATTTTGGGTTCTGAGAAGTTGACTCATGTGTTGGAATAGGATCCTCCCACCTTACCAGCCCATCCATCCACTGATCAAAGAGCATCTCTCGAGAAGTGAACGGATGAAGATAATAAAGCCAGGTATTACATGTTGGGCTCGATGTCTTATGAGCTCCAGTGCCAACATGAAGACATTAAGACTAGCCATCAAATATTGGCTCACCTGCAAGAGTTGTTTGGTGAACAGAGTCATGCAGTCAAATATCAAGTCACTAACAAATTGTTTAAGGCTCAGATGCATGATGGGCAGTCGGTCCAAGATCATTGTCTGATGATGATCAAGGACTTAGAAGAGCTTGAGAAGCTCGGTGTCAAGTTAGATCAGGATCTGTAGATTGATATAATTTTACAGTCCTTGACTGGTGTGTTTGGGCAGTTCATCATGAACTACCATATACATAAACTTTAGAATACCTTGGCTAAGCTCATGAACATGCTGGTTACTACTAAGCTTTATATGAAAGGTTCTAAAGGCTCAGTACTTGCTATGGAGTAGACTTCTTCTAAGAGAAAGTCTTTTGGAAAGAAGAAGTCCGTGAAGAAGCAGAAGATGGATGGTGGGAAGAAGAAGAAGACAGAGCCAAAGAAGAAGGCCGACAAGAAAAAATATTTTCATTGTAATACTGGCGGCCATTAGAAGCAGAACAACCCTTTGTACCTAGCCAGCCTGAAAAACAAGAAGGAGGTAGGTCCTTCTGGAGGTATGCTCATTATAGAATCTAATCTTATGATTTCTTCTACATCCAGTTAGATGCTTGACTCTAATTCTAGTGCTCACTTGTGCACTTCTATGTAGGATCTTGAGGATAGCAGGAGGCTGAGGATAGCAGAAGGCTGAGAGATGGTGAGATGATCCTACACATCTAGAACAGAGCAAGACTTGCTACTGTAGCCATGGGAATCTACCTTCTGTGATTACCATCAGGATTAGATTTAGTTCTTAGAAACTATTTTTATGTGCCTGCAACAAGCAGGAATTTGATTTTTGTTTCATGTTTAGCATAAGAAGGCTATGTAATTAATTTTCTTAAGGACCATTATAATATTCTTTATGAAAGAAATAAAATTATAAGTTGTTTCCGTATAAATGGTCTCTACTAGTTACAATTGATGTTTCTATTTTTAATATCGAGCAAAATGTGAATGCCATTGGATCAAAATGACTTAGGGATAGTCTAAATGATAGGTATCTATGGCACCTTCGGCTAGGTCATATAGTTGAAGATAGGGTTAACAAATTATAAAAATCTAGACTGTTGAGTCCATTGACTTTTGAGTCATATCCGATTTATGAATCATGTCTTCATGGCAAAATGATCAAGCTTTCTTTTGTAGGACATGGTGAAAGGGCCACAGACCTGCTTGCCCTAGTATATACTAATGTATGCGGCCTATTTGATGTGCCAACCAAGGATAATTATGTCCACTTCATCATCTTTACCGATGATTTATCTCGGTATGGATATGTGTATTTGATGCGATATAAGTTTAAAGCTTTTGAAAAGTTTAAGAAATTCAGACTCAAAGTAGAAAAATAAATAGAGAAACCCATTAAGATTCTTCGATTAGATCGAGGAGGTGAATACCTTAGTCAAAAATTCCTATACTATCTTAAGGACAATGGCATAGTCTATCAATAGACTCCACCTAGAATGTCTCAACTCAATAGAATTTTAGAACGAAAAAATTAGATTCTGTTAAATATGGTCCGATCCATGATGTGCTTCATGGACCTTCTTGAGTTTCTCTAGGGATATAGTCTGATGACTGCTATATATTTACTAAATAGGATTCTCTCTAAGACCGTTCCTACCATTGTATGAGATATGGCATGGTAAGAAACTAAGTCTGAGTCATCTTAGAATTTGGGGTTGTCTAGCCCATGTCAAAAGACAACAGGCATACAAATTAGAGTCTAGATCCTTTAGAGCTCAGTTTGTTGGATATCCTAAAGAGTCATTAGAATATTATTTCTATCTTTCGAAAGATCATAATGTGATTATGAGTCGACACCATTTTTCTTGAAAATAGTTTGTTCAAGATAGTGGCATCGGAAGATAGATTAGACTTGAGGAGAAAATCTCCGATGAGAAATGAGCTAGGAAACCTATGGAACCCAATCAAATTGAGCCAACCCAAACACTACCTCCTCCACCTCATAGATCAAGTAGAATTTTTCATCCTCCTAAAAGGTACTTAGGTACTCTATCAAAAGACGTAGAAAAAATGTTCCTCATAGAAAATGGGATTCATAGTGATGATCCCAAAAACTATGATGAAGTGATATTAGATATCGACTCTGAGAAATGGTTAGAGCCAATGAGGTCAGATATTGATTTAATGCGTTCGAACCAAGTTTGGATCTTGGTAGATCCACCTGAAGGTATAGTACTTATTGGGTGTAAATCGATCTTCAAGAGAAAGATAGGTACCGATGGAAATGTAGAGACATTCAAAGTAAGGCTCGTAGTGAAAAGATATAGTCAGCATGAAGGCATTGACTATCAAGATACTTTTTCACCAGTAGCCATGCTCAAATCCATCCATATATTGATTGCAGTTGCAGCCTATTTTGATTACGGAATATGGCAGATGGACGTGAAAATGATATTTTTAAATGGATATCTTGAGGAAGATATCTATATAGAACAGCCGCTGGATTTTACATCTAGTGATAATGATCACAAGGTATGCAAGCTGTAAAGGTCCATATATGGACTTAAGCAAGCATCTCGAAGTTGGAATGCTCGTTTCAATAATGTAATCAAATTCTTTGGATTCATCAAGAATGAGGAGGAGTCCTGTATTTTCAAAAAGATCCATGGGAGCGCCGTTGTCTTTCTTGTACTGTATGCCATGCTATGTCCATGACCTGATATTGCCCATGTTGAGCATTACGAGTAGGTATCAGTCGAATCCAGACAAAGAGCATTGGACTTCTGTGAAATGTATCCTTAAGTACTTGAGAAGGACTAAGGATATGTTTCTAGTCTTTGGTAATGAAGAACTATGACAATAATGGCATCCCTCTGTACTGCGATTAGATGTCGTGAAATCCAGACAAAGAGTTTGGAGTGATGCCATTAGATGTCGTTCCTCTGTACTATGACAATAATAGCACCATAGCCCAAGCTAAGGAGCCGAGGTCTCACCAGAAATCCAAGCATATTAAGCAGCAATACCACCTCATTCGCGATTACCTCGAGAAGGGATACATTGAGATCAAGAGAGTCGACACTACAAATAATGCAGCTGACCTACTGACAAAGCCATTAAGCTAGTAGAAGATCGAAGCCTACCTTGAGAAGATGGGACTTAAATTTATAGCTAATTGACTTTAGGTCAAGTGAGAGTTTGTTAGATGTGTGCCCTAGAAGTCAAATTGACCGACACTTATAATACGCTTTTAAGAATAATTTTATAATTTTGATTATAAATTAATAAATGAATTATTTTTTATTATAGTGTATATTTAAAGTATCTATGATACATTCTTTGAGTGTAATGATAATTCATATTTTCAAAAGTTAAAAATTTAAGACATGAATTTTCATAATTAACTCATAAATAGCTTCCAACTATAGAATCATCATGAGAATGGTGATTGATCTGAAAGGTTGGTGTACGATCACTTTCTTAGGATAAGATGTGTCTTGAGTCTACGATGTGGAAACACCAGAGTAAGAGTATAGGTACTCGTTAGAGAACGAGGACACTGAGCGTGACCACCTCGAGCAGTCATAAGGAAGTCTACCTTCTCATCGATGACTGACTCGTTGATACAGTGGTGTATTTGATTCTTTGACCTGAGGAGCATCGGCAGTTTTCCTTGAGCATATTATAATTTGACACACTATAACTCAGTCTCCTAGCCATTTGGAATCCTGAGATGTATGTTGGCTATAACATGTTCATTATAGAAATTGGATCGCACTAATAGAGAATCTATCTACCTTGATAGATGAGTAGCCTTATGATAATCATGAGACTGAGTCCTTAAGCCCATGACCATGGTAGAGTGAAGTGTTAGATATATCTGCCCTAGAAGCCAGAATTGGCTGACACTTGTAATACACTTCTAAGGGCAAAATTGTAATTTTGACTAATATCAATAAAATGGATTATTTTCTATCACATATGTGTTTTTAGTGTCTGTGATACATCCTTTGAGTTAATGGTAATGATAATTCATATTTTCAAGAGTTGAAAATTTAAGACATGAATAATCATTATTAACTCATAAAATGCTCCCGACCATAGGATCATCATGAGGATGGTGATTGATCCGGAAGGTTGATGTACAATCGCTTCTCTTTAGTAGATGAGTCTTAAGTCTACGGTGTGGAGATACCGAAGTGAGAGTACAGATACTCGTTAGAGAATGAGGGCACTGAGCGTGACCACCTCGAGTAGTCATTAGGGAGTCTACCTTCTCATCAATGACTGACTCGATGCTGTAGTAGTGTATCTGGTTCTTTGACCTGAGGTGCATCGAGAGTTTACCTTGAGGGTGTTATAGTTTGACTATACCATTACTCGATCTCCTAGCCATTCGAAACCCTGAGGTGTATGTTGGCTATAGCATGTTCATTATAGGAACTGGATGGCATCAAGATGGAATCTATCTACCTCGGTGGTAGAGGAGTAGCCCTATGATGATCATGAGAATCAAGTCCAGAAGATCATGGCCATGGCAGAGTGAAATAATAGAAAGAGTTTCTATTTAGATTTTCACATCGGACTCGAGTCGAATGATTACATCATATGACAGAAACTAGGGTTTGACGAGTTCACCTTAACCCTAATCTAATTGGGGCTCAAGATAGAAGAACTTAATCACACAGGTAGCTGCACCAAGAGGTTCACATTCAGCTCTGATGGGTTGCCACCATATACTGCTAGGTGTCACTGGTGGATTTTGGGAGCAATTAGAATGATTTAGATGATCGATCATTCTAGCTGTTCGAATCAGAAGAGTTCTGATCCATCAAAAGGAGTTTCGATGATGTCGATGATAGAGATCATGACATATCCCATTACCATACAAAACTGAACCTAACTGGGTCACACAAACAAGGGTTTGAATCTGGTGATCATCAATTGAACTGGTCTAGTTCAATTGATCTGAATGAGATTCAATTAGGTTTAAGAAAATCGTGCTAGCACTTGATTGAACCTAACGTTCTTCTTTTACTATCATAAATAAGTTGTCCTACCCTGAGCCAAAGGAGTTTGTGCTCAATCAGAGACCTTCATATGGTTTGACTGGAGGTTGTCCAAGTTAGAAAAGGTTGTCTTATTTTGTAAGATATTACCTACCATTTTTGGTCACCTGCCATTTTTTGTTCTTTGACTTTGGTTAAAAGTCTACCTTTGACTGGTCAAATGTTGACCATTGACACTTTAACTTTTAACCACATGTCACGCACCTATTGGAGAGCTGGTGGGGGCTTGTCCCCCTACTAGAACCTGGCAAGGAAGAGGGCGCATGCCACCCTTGGCATGTGCCCAAGTTGGAGGCGCCTAGGAGTCCTTGTTGGACTAGGACTCCATCTCCTTTTTGGAATCCAATTAGAGTTCTCCTAAGAACCAACTTTGACTGGTCTTAAGCACCCTCTAAGGAGGAATCTAGGGGACTCTATTTCCACCAATCAGATTTAGATCTGATTTCATAAAGAGTTGTGATTGTTGGGAAGAAGAGGAGTTGGATCACGCTTAGTCTATAAATAAGACCCTGCGCCCAACTCAAATTAAGTTTGAAAAATTCAAACCCCATGCCCCAAGGCTGCCTCTCCCCTCTTTCTCCATGCCAAACCACCTTCTTCCTCTCCTCTCCACGTTCAAAAGAAGTTTTGGATTTTTGGTTGGTGCGATCCAGATCAAAGAAAGGCGACTGAAAGCTAGAAGGCTGCGCTGCTGCAAAGCATGACTGCTGATCTTCAAAAGGAGTTTTGAAGATCCTCCAGATCTGATCCAGATCTGATTTCTGGAGATGTGATAGAGAAGAAGAGGATCTCCAGATCAAGTCTGAGTGGATACCGGTAGAGACCAGGCGCTTGCGTGGCTAGATCCAGAACCTTCCGCTGCATACAGGATCATCAATGGGTAATTGGATTACCCAAATCAGGTAAATTAAATTTGATTTAATTTATTCTTATTTTATTTTATTAAAATAATAAGAATCGGATCTGAAATATTTCAGATCTGATATAGATCAAAGAGAAAAATTTTTGAAATATATCTCTTGATCTGATCAGATCTGAACGAACCTGGACCAAAAAATCAGGATTTTTCTTCATGAAGATGATAGAAAGAGTTTCTATTAGAATTTTACATTGGACTCGAATCTAATGATTAATTTATATGATGGATATTAGGTTTGATAAGTCACCTTAACCCTAATCCAGTCGGGGCTCAAGATAGAAGAATCAAAGCACACAGGTAGCTGCACCAAGAGGTTTGCTTTCAGTTCTGATGGATTGCCACCATATACTATTAGGTGTCACTTATGGATTTTGAGAGCAATTAGAATGATTTAGATGATCAATCATTCTAATTGTATGAATCAAAAAAGTTCTGATCCATCGAAAGGTGTTTCGATGATGTTGATGATAGAGATCGTGACATATCTCATTACCATATGGAATAGAATCTAATTAGGTCATACAAATAAGGATTTGGATCTAGATGTCATCAATTGGACTAACTTAGTTCAATTGATATAGATTAGATCCAATTAGATTCAAGAAAATCATGCTAGCATACGATTAAGCCTAACATTCTTCTTTTGTAATCATTTTGGTTCATCTTGACTGAGCCAAATTTATTTGGGATCACTAAAGAATCTTATCTTAGTTTGACTGGAGCTTATCCAAATCAGAAAAGGATTGTCTTAATTCATTAGATGGATTTAAGATAGCACCTGCCAATTCCTATCACCTACTAATTCCTATTTTGGACATTGGTCAATAGTTGACCCTGGACACCTGGACATGGGGCCATATGTCATGCACCTATAGGAGAGCACCTGGGGCTCTTGTCCCCTTGCTAAAAGAGGCAAGAGAGAGGGTGGATGCCACCCTAGGCATGCACCCGACGTGGATAAGGGATGGAGTCCCATACAACTGGGACTCTAGTCAGCTTTAGTATGGGATGTCTCAAATCTAATTAGGATCATAGGAAAAATTTTTTAAATATTCCTTCAGATCCAATCAGATATGAACGATCCTATGCAAGAAAAACAAGATATTTCCTTCAGAGCCAAGCTAGATTGACCCACTTTTTGCTTATCTCAAAGATGGTGTTCTTCCTCTAGATTTGAAGGAAGCTCAAAAACTAAAAAATCAAGCCATCCGATATATTCTGTATGAGAACAAGTTGTATAAAAGATCATACTCTTTACCATTACTGAAATGCCTCTGACCTTCTAAAGCTAACTACGCTCTATGGGAAGTGCATGAAGGAATATGTGAAAGTCATTTAGGGACTAGATCTTTATCTCACAAGCTACTTTGGCAGGTATACTATTAGCCAACCATGCATTAAGACTCCATGGAGTATGTTAGAAAATGCAATCGGTGTCAAAGGAATGCAAGTATCCAAAGACAACCGACCTTTGAACGTACACCCCGGAGTGCCCCATGGTCATTCGCACAGTGGGGGTTGGACATACTTGGGCCCTTTCCTATGGCATCTGTATTGGAAAACATGCAGGATTTCATGCATAGATTTTAAAATTTTTTTGAAATATAGAGCAGCGAAAGATATAGATTAAACTATTTAATCTACAACATGCATGTAATCAAATTAGAAAACCCTACATCAAGGATCTATAACATGTTATGATACAAATATAAATCTAAAATTAAATTAAACATAAGTGATATTGATCATATCAATACCAAGATCTAGAACAATTCTAGATCTAACCCTAGATCGCATCTAGGTCACCAAGAGATCAGATCTCTTACCTTTGCGTGGGTTGAGAACTCCATGGTTGAATCCGTTGTTGTCTTTGGAGCTGCACAAGCATCCGGCCTCAATAGGTGATCTACACAAATCTACAACACAGATCGAAAGTTCGTCGAACGAAGATCCGCTCGAAGTGCTAAAAATATCTCTATGCTAGGATCAAAGGATACCTTCTCCTCTATTTTTTTTTAATTTTTTTAGATCTCGCACCCTCTAATTTTTTTCATAAAAATCTCACAAAATGATGAAGAAGAAGGGCTCTCAAGGGAACCCTAAGAGAAGATCTTCTTCTCTTCTTCTTCTCGCATCAGAACATGAACAGATCATGTCAAAAAATTAACACCATGCCCCAACAACTTGGAGCACTCATCCCCACACCCAAATCTTCTCTCTCTCTTAAATTTTTATTATATAAAAATTATAAATAAAATAGAAAGAGAGAAACATAAAAGAAAAATATAAGAGAAGACAATCTTCTCTTACCTTATCTCTTCAAGACATCAACCTTTGATATCTTAATTGAAGGTTTTTCTCCATAAATCATGGTGCTACAAATCTTCCAAGCCTTCTTCTCCTTTTCCTCTAATCTTTTATGATTTTTTTATGATTTTTTACATCCTAAAATCATCTCATAAGAGGCATCCACCATTTATTGCAAGACTAGGTCAAAACCTAGTCAAAGGAGGACTTCTATGGGATGTCCAACTCTTGGATGCCCCTCCCTTGATTTTTGGCATGTGAAACAAAAAACCAATGCACAAAATAAAGGGAGAAAGGGTGGAAATCAAAAGAAGGGCATAGGTAGAGGTCGCGCATAAGGGAGAACAGAGTTTGGTTAAAAGGGGACTCTTGCAAGAAGGAAAGAAATCCCAACTCTTTCTTGTTTTGACCAAGTCATAACAAACTCTCAAAAAAACTGATATGTGAGCATGGATACTCCTCTTTGGCAAGGGATTTCACATAGAAAAAATCAGGAATTAAAATAATGGGCGTGGGGTCTTAGGTGCAAGAGAGAGAGAGAGAGTCCCAGTCCAACTGAGACTCCTCTTGTTTGACTAGGTCAAAATAGATTTGAATCTGATTTAAATTATATTTAAACTAGATTAAATATAACCCAATTAAGGATGAACCTTGTCCAACTAGGAGCCCATTAAATCAGATTAAATCAAGATTTAAATCTGATTTAAATCCTAAATCAATTAGGTGCACCCAAGTCCTAATCAAATAAGAAATTGTTCTTTCTTACAATTGGCTTATCGAATAAACCAACTAGACTTAATCTAATTAAGTCCAAATTAATTTTAATTAAATTTAATTCAATTAGACTTGAATTCAGCTTGATTACTCAATCAGATTGAGCCAATTAGCAATCCAATTGCTAATCGATCCTCTTGCAACACTTGCATATTAGGTCAAACATCAATCGTATTGATGGATTGACCTTAGAATGATTCTCAATCATTGATTAACCATTTGATTGAATTACAAGCTCTAATATGTGTGACCACATAGGTTCAAACCTAAGTCAGTGGCATAAAAACTAATTTTTGTATCAATCAAAGTTATCATCTAGCAATGGTTCCGACGTCCGGATAGGTCGAATGTATGCAAAGCAACATTCTTAGAATCCTGGACTATGGTTACCATATAATTTATCCCTATGATCAATAATGCTTAAGAAGACTTTGAGTATACTATCAAATACTCATACAAGTCACCTCTATTGTGTCTCAAAATTTTACAAATCCCGTGACACCTCACGAGAATTACCGAGGCCTAGGTTTTGCTAAATTGAAACACAACGAGTCATTCTCTTCCTGAAGTTAATCAAGAGTGGTCAATCTCATCTTGACTCATACACCGACTTTACAAGTACTTAACTATACCCAAAAATCTTTCGAACCTATATTAAAAATATAGACAGTCCGGCACCAAAGTATAGTGAGTTGCTTGCAAGTCACCATGGTGATCTCAGGTTGGTAGGACACTTATACCCATTGGCCTTAGCTAGCTACTCTTGATAGTAGAGTACTACATTGGTCATGTTTAATATAGATGTACTCATACATCTCACCTGGATGCCATACCAGTATCTCCATACCACTTGATTATGAGGACAACCAACACATATGGCATACAGCGACCTACACTCGATAAGTTATCATCCTTGTTAATAACTTATCATTTGATCATGAATAATTTAAGAACCATCCGATAAATCCTCCTTTATCAATTGATCATGGTTCTAAGGATTTCATCATAATTTAAGAGTTTATTTAAGGAAGATAGAATTTTTATGATGAACCAACCAAATAACTATTATTATTAGATAATTTATATACTAATTCCAATCACCTACTACTTAGATGATTGGCTTTAGGACACATTTTCCAATAACTCCTACTTGGAATAAAGCCAATCAGAATGATATCAAATATCCTATCTTCCACTTGAGTTTGTAGAACTCCTTAGTTCCAAGGCCTTAGCAAATGGGTCGGTCAAGTTCTCCTTTTCCATCGATCTTCTAAAGATCGACGTCACCTGATTAAAAATCAAAGATGATAGCAATGTAGGATATGCTAGTCCTTGGATTCTTTAGCCTGAGCTATGGCTCCAGTGCTATAATAGGACTAGATCATTGGTGGAGGGTGCCACTCCTAACCCGCTAATGAACCTTAGCAACTACACAGCTTACGTGGTAGCATCATATGCCACAATGTCTCTACATCACTAACTGAATAGGCTAAAGTATCTTGTTTGGAACTTTTCTAGCATATTGCTCCTATAATTAGGGTATGAGCCAATATTCTCTAGTTGTCATCTTGTTCTGACTAAAATTAAAACATCCATATGTTCTAAGTCAGTACTTTCATATTTGAGTCACTGGATCTTAGTATTTTTTAAATACTTAAGGATTGTCTATACAATCTTCCAGTGGCTCTCATTTGGATCAGATTGATATCTGCTTACTACCTCTAGTGAGTATACCATGTCTGGTTATGTACATGGAGAAATAAGATGATAGCTAAATCTTTATTCTTTGCAATGCTGGGATGTCATTCTTGATTAAGAGAATTTCATCCATAGATAATACAAGGAATAACACTATAGAATATTTTGTTCAATTACAAATGCAGAATTTATCTTTGTTCATAACAAAGGCATACGTTCAAAATATATGCTCTAATTCTGAGGTAATAGCCAAATGGGCTTTAAGGTCTTTACCTTCCCATCTGTGCTATTCTGATCCTTTTGAAAATCCATTCACACCCAATGAATTTTATCCCTTTAGGTGAATCAACTAGTGTCCATACACTATTGATTTCCATGGACTTCAATTTGGATCATGTGGCTCCAGATCACTGCATTGTATCCCTATAGGTGATCGGATCCTTGTTGTTCTCATCGAGCTCAATAGGATCGCCATCTCGGACCTAGATACTAAAGTATCTATCCAACTGATGCAATACTCTATCCGATCTCCTTAAAGGTGACACTTTAATGGGCACCAAATTTGATCTGATCAAATCCGATTCTGTAGGTTTACTAGATTACATCGATTCTTTCCTACCAGTCGAGCTTTTTTAAGTTCAACTTGATAGGCATCAGTTTCTTCTCTAAGAAACTTCTTTTCAAAAGAAATGCCCTACTGCTGATGAACATCTTATATTCTTTAGCATAGTAGAATTAATAACCCTTAAATACTTATTGGACCAGGATCTAAGTTTATCTGTGTGCAAATATATGACATAGACAGATCAACTACAAATCCAAAAGTGAGAGAGTCTAGGTCTACGTCCTATCCATATCCCATATGGAATCTATGCGACAGATTTACTTAAAACCTTTTTCAGAGTAAAACTAGTTGCCACATTAGCACAACCCTAAAATAGGCAGACAAGTAAACCCTATAGTGGATTGAACTATGTCTAATAAAATTCAATTTCTTCTTTCAAATACACTGTATTTCAAAAAGAAATCCACTTGAGAGAGAATCTAATTCTCTCTTAGATATGTCAAAAACTCACTGAATAAGTATTCGCCTCCTTGATCTGATCAAAGAGTTCTAATACCTTTTCAATTTATTTTTCTATTTCATTATTGAATCGTTTGAACATTTCAAATAATTCAGACTAGATGCACCCATGTCCTAATAGGTCATCTATAATGAAATATTAGTATCTTCCTTTGGCACTTAAGTTCATAGGTCCATATACATCACTATGTATGAGACTTAGAACTTTATTGGCTCCTTCACCTTTTTCAGTAAAAGATGATTTTGTCATCTTTCCAAGAAGACAAGATTCATAAGCTATCAATGATTCACAATCATTGATGTCGAGGTTTTTCTCTCAAGCTAACCCATTTATCCTATTCTTGTCAAGATGACTAAGCCTATAATGCCAAAGATAAATATCCATGACATAATCTAACTTGGATGTGTACATTAAACTTAACAGGCTGTATAAATATTAAATATCATTTCTTCATTATTCATGTATTACTATAATATTATTCATAATAATATCACAATAATCTCCTTTATTGATAAATGATAACTATCTCTGACTAAAAGGCCATCAGAGATCACATTTATCATAAACGATAGACAATAGTGATAATCACTCAAAATAACATCTATTGAAAATAATCTTGACAAATCCTAAAGCTAGGATTGGAACAAGACTTCCATCGCTACGTTTAGGTATTTCTCACTATTTTCAAATATCCCACTTACTTGTAGTCTTTGCAACAAATTGCATAAGACTACCGACATCTAATACCCATATAGTAGAATTATTTATAAAAAAATTTTAAGGTATTATCATATAACATCTTTAATGAGCAACTTTTGCTCATTTCTCTTGTTCAGTCTGTTATGGTTAAATGAAGCAAGATAATTCTTCTTCCTATGATCCTGCTTCTAATATTAGAAGCACTATGTTTGATTTGAATTAACCTTGGACTAATTATTTTGACTGGGCTTAGAAGACCAAGTACGAACCTATTCATACTGCTGAACCAAATTCAACTCTCGATACTAATTATCGAAGTTGGGTCCCATAAGTCATCACTATCTAATAGTGATAGGGCAATTAGAGTTTAGCCTTAATATGAGAATAGAGAATAATGACCTAAGTATATGAATTATATTAAGCCTAAAGACTTGGACTATAGTCTAAAGATTCTCCCACTATTTTATTTGAATTGGTAGCCTTTACCTCCAATTCGGGGAATTACTTTGGTTCCCTAGTAGGTACTAAAATCCACATAGACTGCACATGAGCCCAACTTTGGTTGGCCAACCCATGTACATTTAAGAATAGGTTCATAATCAATTATTTCTCCAAATAATTTTTAGTAATTTAATTTTGCCCTAGAAATCTAATTAGTAGGCTTTGGCCTCCATTGTAAGGATCCGATTAGGTCCAACCATTAACATGATTATACTTGGTGCATCTAACCAATGAATGATTAGGCCCAACTTTGGTTGGTTAACCTAACCACCATTAGAGAGACACATTCAAGTCATCATATGATGAATGATAATTCCATTAGTCAACAAGCACAAGGCCTTTGGGCCTCCAATGATTATTGAGTTAATGGACTCATTATCAAATACCTTAATGAAAGACTATGACTCGATTATCTTCATAACTTCATCATTTTAAGGATCTAATAATTTGAGAGAATTTAAATTATTAGTGATTTAAGGATAGAAAGGACATGGACCAATTTGCTCTCATTGACTTCACCAAGTCGGGTCCTCCCATTGACTTCATAAGTCACTGATGAGAATTAGGATCAATTTTGATCCATGGACACCTATATCAGTCTTACCGAATGAAATCAATCTCACTAATTTTCTATGTGACATGGGTTAGCTTGAATCAATAAGCAACCTAATCAAAATTCGATTAACCACATTGGCCAGGTAAGTGAGATCGGTGGGAGGGTCTGCTAAGGCTTGCCTTAGACACCATCAAAAATGGTCAGATAAATAGGCTGTCAATTAAAACCACCGATTTGGAATGCCAGACTTATCTTAAACATCAATTGGTTTGTTAGTTTTGATTTGGTCTGCCTAAAGACTCGAGCTCGATCACTAAGCCACGATCAAGTCCATTTATTAGATATATGGACTTTGATCAACTATAACTATTGAATTGATCTATAAAAAAGAAATAACATAATTCTAGTTAACTATTATTAGGTTCGATCAACTTTTTAACTAAGTCCATATTTAATCTAACCTTAGATCTAACCTAGTTGCTGACCTGATCAAAACTAACCCATTTAACCTTTAACCCAAGTTTTATGAAATTATCTTAGGATCTTCAAATCATAAACCTAGATCCTAAACAATCACTTAATTCTCAATTAAGTTCAAAGTTTGGATTTATGAAACCTCAGAACTAGTTTCTGATTTTATTATTTAAAATATTTTCAAATTATAAATAATTTATATTGAATCATATTTTTTAGATCTATGTTTAGATCATGTCCTAGGGTTTCAAATCTAGGATTTTGTAAAAAGTAAGTTCTCAATTTAAATTCTACAAAATAAATGTCATACATATACATTCTAGATTCAAAACAAAAGTTACATATCAACATATGCAATAAGAGGATCTAGATCTAAACATAAAACACATCATGTGGATCAAATCATAAATCATTTAAAATTAGATTTAAAATCTAAAAATAAATTATAAATTATTTTAGATCTCATCTAACATATTTATGACTTAGGCTTCTCGGATCAGCATATACTAGGACAACCTTTCCACTGTAAGGGATAAACCTTACAGCAGGACAACCTTATGGCAGTATGTGCAATTCTGATATTATTTAGGTCTAATCTAAATAATCTAAAATAGATTAAATATTTATTTAATTTTAGATTTAAATCAAAAAATTAAATCATAAATTTTTTTAGATCTAATCTAAATTATTCATGATTCAGATTCAGATCAGTACATACTAGGACAACCTTTTCATTGTAAGGGGTTAACCTTACAACAGGACAACCTTATGGCAGTATGTGTGATCTTTAATTAATTTTAATTTTCAAATTTAATCTAATATAAACTTGATCATGTTATAAAAGAATCTAGATGCTCTAACACCACTATTGGAAAACATGCAGAATTTCATGCATAGATTTCAAAACTTTTTTGAAATATAGAGCAGTGAAAGACATAGATTAAACTATTTAATCTACAACATACATGTAATTAAATTACAAAATCCTACATCAAGAATCTATAACATGTTATAATATAAATATAAATCTAAAATTAATTTAATCATAAGTGGTATTCATTATATCAATACCTAGATCTAGAATAATTCTAGATCTAACCCTAGATCGCATTTAGGTCACCAAGAAATCAGATCTCTTACCTTTGTGCAGGTCGAGAACTTCGTGTTTGAATCCATTATTGTCTTTGGAGCCACACAAGCATTTGGCCTCTATAGGTGATCCACACAAACCTATAATATAGATCGAAGGTTCGTCGAATGAAGAACCGCTCGAAGTGCGAGCTTCTCGCGGATCCCTTCTGATGGTTAATCAAATAAGTATTCTTCAGATCTCTTGGACTCTCCAGGAGATGAAGAATTCACAGAGGATCGAGAGAGAAATCCAACTTTTGGATCTTCCAAAAAAATATAAATAAAAACTTATGGAGAAAATCCTAGGAGAAGATAAAACTTCTCCTTCATAACATCAACGGTTGATGTCCTGAAAACATCTCTATGCTAGGATCAAAGGAGACCTTCTCCTCTAGATTTTTTTTTATTTTTCCAGATCTCACACCCTTTTATTTTTCTCATAAAAATCTCACAAACTCATAAAAATCTCACAAAAGGATGGAGAAGAAGGGCTCTCATGAAAACCCTGAGAGAAGACCTTCTTCTCTTCTTCTTCTCGCATCAGGACATGATCAGATCATGTCCAAAAATTAACATCATGCCCCAACAACTTGGAACACTCATCCCCACACCCAAATCCTCTCTCTCTGTGTCTCAAATTTTTATTATATAAAAATCATAAATAAAATAGGAAGAGAGAAACATAAAAAAAAAATATAAGAGAAGACAATCTTCTCTTACCTTATCTCTTCAAGACATCAACCTTTGATATTTTAATTGAAGGCTCTTCTCCATGAATCTTGGTACCAAAAATCCTCCAAGCCTTCTCCTCCTTTTCCTTTGATTTTTCATGATTTTTCTAGGATTTTTCACATTCTAAAACCATCTCATAAGAGGCATCCACCTTTTATTGCAAGACTAGGTCAAAACCTAGTCAAAGGAGGACTTCTATGGGGCGTCCAACTCTTGGACGCCCCTCCCTTGATTTTTGGCATGTGAAACAGAAAACCAATGCACAATAAAAAGGCAGAAAGAGTAGAAATCAAAAGGAGGGCATGGGTAGAGGTGGTGCATAAGGGAGAAAGGAGTTTGGTCAAAAGGGGACTCTTGCAAGAAGGAAAGAAATCCCAATTCTTTCTTATTTTGACCAAGTCATAACAAACTCCCAAAAAAACTGATATGTGGGTGGGGATACTCCTCTTTGGCATGGGATTTCATGTAGAAAAAATTAGGAATTAAAATAATGGGCGTGGGGTCTTAGGTGCAAGAGAAAGAGAGAGAGTCCCAGTCCAATTGGGACTCCTTTTGTTTGACTAGATCAAAATAGATTTGAATCTGATTTAAATTATATTTAAATTAGATTAAATACAACCTAATTAAGAATGATCCTTATCCAACTAGAAGCCTAATTAAATTAGATTAAATCAAGATTTAAATCTGATTTAAATCCTAAATCAATTAGGTGCATCAAAGTCCTAGTCAAACAAGGAATTATTCTTTCTTGCAATTATCTTATCCAATAAATCAATTAGACTTAATCTAATTAAGTATAAACCAATTCTAATTAAATCTAATTCAATTAAACTTAAATTCAATTTGATTGCTTAATCAGATTGAGCTAATTAGCAATTCAGTTGCTAATCGATCCTCCTACAATACTTGCATTAGGTCAAACATCAATCATATTGATGGATTGACCTTATAATGATTCTCAATCATTGATTAACCATCTGATCAAGTTACAAGCTCTAATGTATATGACCCTATAGGTTCGAACCTAAGTCGATAGCATAGAAACCAATTTCTGTACCAATCGAAGTTACCATCTAGCAATGATTTCTGATGTCTGGATAGGTCGAATGTATGCAAAGCAACATTCTTAGAACCCTAACCTATGGTTATCATATAATTCATTCCTACGATAAATAATGCTCAAGACGACTTTGAGTATGCTATCAAACACTCATACAAGTCATCTTTATTATGTCTCAAAATTTTGCAAATCCCATGACACCTCACGAGGATTATCCAGGTCTAGGTTTTGCTAAATTGAAAGATAGTGAGTCATTTTCTTTCTGAAGTTAATCAAGAGTAGTCAATTCCATCTTGACTCACACATCAACTTTACAAGTACTTGATTGTACCCAAAAATCTTTCGAACCTATATTAGAAATACAAGCAGTCTGGTACCAAAGTATAGTGAGTTACTTGCAAATCACCATGGTGATCTCAGGTCGGAGGGACACTTATATCCATTGGCTTTAGCTAGCAACTCTTGATAGTAGAGTGCTACATTGATCATGTTCAGTGCAAATGTACTCCTACATCTCACCTGGATGCCATACTAGTGTCTCCACACTATTTGGTTATGAGGATAACCAACGCATATGGCATACAACGACCTACACTCGATAAGTTATCGTCCTTGTTAATAACTTATCATTTGGTCATGAATAATTTAAAACCATTTGATAAATCCTCCTTTATCAATTGATTGTGGTTCTAAAGACTTCATCATAATTTAGGAGTTCATTTAAGGAAGATAGAACTTTTATGATGAACCAGTCAAATAACTATTATTATTAGATAATTCATATACTAATTTCAATCATCTACTATTTAGATGATTGGCTTTAGAACATATTTTTCAATAATCTGAACAGCAAAAGTTTCTCTTAGTGATAATTGATTATTTTGCCAAATAGGTCAAAGCTGAACCTCTAGCCAAAATCACTAAAGTTAAAGTACAGGACTTCATCTAAAAGTCGATAGTCTGAAGATTTGGCCTACCTCGAACTCTTATAATAGATAATGGGCGCCAGTTTGTAGGGATGAGATTTACCGAGTTCTGTGGAGACCTAAACATCTCCCATAATTTTACATTAGTGGCTCATTAACAGGCAAATAGAGAGGCCAAGGTGACCAATAGGACTTTGTTGCAAGGCATAAAGGCAAGGCTTAAAAGAGTGAAGAAAACTTGGATAGACAAACTTTATCATGTACTCTAGGCTTAACGAACTATCCAAAGGTTGTTGACTAGGGAGACACCATTTGCTCTAACTTTAGAATAGAAGCAGTCATCCTGATAGAGCTCAAACTTCTATCAGCATGGGTCATGGCATTCAATGAGCAGAGAAACTTATAAGAACTTAAATCCAACCTCAACTTATTAGAAGAAAAATGAGAAAAAGCTCAAGCTCGGATAGCGGCCTACAAGCAGAAGGTAGCTCGCTACAATAATTCTAGAGTTTGGAGTAAAGAATTCAAAGTGGGAGACTTGGTACTTCGAGGAGCGACTGTCTCACAATCTCAGAATCAAGAAAAGCTTGTCCTAAATTGGGAAGGCCTTTATGAGATCAAGGAGGTTATCTAGCTTGGAACTTATCACTTGAAAGAACTTGGAGGAGCTGAACTTCCACAATCGTGGAACTCAAAAAACTTATAGATGTACCATCAATAACTTCATTTTAATAATTTTTTTTATTTTAATATCTTCGCCTCTAGTATAAGGATGTGATGATAGGGGATTGCCTCCCAAGCTTAGTAGATAAATAAAACTAATCATGAGAGAAATAGGAGGAGAATCTCGTCCTAAGATAGATGAAAACCTTCAATTATTTAAAACAGAAGGAGGAGAGAGGCCCTTACAGCTGTCCTTTTGTGCCTCGATGATCTTATTAGGGATAGGAGGAAGACCTCATCCTAACAAAGGTAAAGGCCAATTGTGTCAGAAATAGAAGGAGAACCTCATCCTAACAAAGATGAAGATCTTCAATTATTTAAGATAGAAGGAGGGAAGAGGCCCTTACAACAACCCTTTTGTGCCCCTATGACCTTATTAAAGATAGGAGGAAGATCTCATCCTAACAAAGATAAAGGCCAACCAAGTCAGAAACAGGAGGAGAATCTTATTCTGACATGGATGAAGACCTCTGATTATTTAAAATAGGAGGAGATAGGCCCTTACAATGGCCCTTTTATGTCCTAATGACCTTATTAGGGATAGGAAGAAGACATCATCCTAACAATGATAAAGGATCAACCGTGTCAAGAACAGGAGGAGAACCTTGTTCCGACATGGATGATGACCTTCGATTATTTAAGACAGGAGGAGGGGAGAGGTCCTTATAATAGCCCTTTTGTGCCCTAATGATCTTATTAGGGATAGGAGGAAGACCTTGTCCTAACAAATGTAAAGGCCAACCTATCAGTATTGAGAAATGTGTTCCAAAGTCAATCATTAGCCTATTGACAGTTGAGCTACTTTATATTTATAATTGATTCTTTAATAAATAAAATATATTTTTAATATTTTTCATCACAAGTATTCATCTTCTAATGAACTTCATTATTGTGATGAAGTCCTTAAGACTACATAGCTTCGATAAAGAGAGGATTTATCGATTAGTCCTTAAATTTGTTTACGACCAAATGATAGGCTATTAATAAGGACGATAGCATCTATCGAACATAGGTCGCTGTAAGCCATATAGGTTGGTTGTCCTCTTAACCAAGAAGTGTGGAGATATTGTTATGGCATATAGGTGATATGTATCGATACATCGTCATTGAACGTGACCAACTCTAGAGCATTCTGTAGTCGAGAATGTTTCTAATGAGATATAGGTATAACTGTCTCTTAGACCTGAGATCATCTCAGTGACTTGCAAGCAACTCACTATGCTTTGGTACCAGACTAATTGAATTTTTAATTCAGTAACGAAAGGATTCTGGGCATAGTTAAGTACTTGCAAAGTCAAAGTGTGATCAAGATGGGATTGATCACTCTAAGAGTTGGAGAAGAATGTATCACTGTATTTCAATATAGCAAAACCTTGGCTAGAATAATCCATCAGATGGATTTGATATTTTGAAATACAGTGTGGACAACTTGATCAGATTTAACAATTAAACATTAAGGTATCCTATGAGCATTTTGATCAAGAAAATGAATTATATGAAAACTATATCCGCATGGATTCTAAGGATGTTGTTCTACACATTCGACTTATTCGATCGTCGGGTACCATTGCTAGATGGTCACTTCGATTAGTATAAAAATCTATTCTTATGCAATCGACTTAGGTTTAGACCAATGAAGTCATAAATATTAGAGCTCATGATTTGATCAGATGGTTGATCAATGATTAAGAATCGTTCTAGAGTTAAACAATCAATACGATTGGTGTTTAACCTAGTGCAAGTATTATAGGAGGATCAATTAGCAATTAGATTGCTAATTGACTTAATTTGATTAAACCAGTGAGTTGAGATTAAGTTTAATTAAATATAATTTAATTAAATTTAGTTTGGTCTTGATTGGATCAAGTTCAATTGACTTATTGGATAAGCCAAGTGCAAGGAAGAACTAGTCCTAGTCTAACTAGGACTCCGGTCAACCCAATTTTCTAATTTGTTTAGAAAATTAAATCAAAATTAAATTTAATTTAATATAATTTAATTAAGTTTTTAAATAGGTTAGGGCCTTATTTAATTGAGTTGGTTTACTCTTGATTTTATTTGGTTAAAAGATCTTGTTTGACCAAGTCAAAATAGGAGTCCTTGTGTGACTAGGACTCTCTAACCTTGTGCCACCTTAGCCCATGCCCCCCATGCTCATTTTTCTTTATTTTGTGCATGAGATCTCCTCTCCCTAATCATCACACATGCCCCTCTCTTCCTCCTTTTCTCATAAGGCAATTTGTTGGAAGACCAAGTCAAAAGGGTAGTTAGTTTTGCTTTAGGATTCTATGAGACAGAATCCTTGTTGACCAAATCTTCTCTCCCTTGTGTGCCACCCCCTCTCCTATTTTTTCTCCACTATTTCCATGATGAGAATGGAGAATTTTATGCATTCTCCCTTTTTGGATTCTCAAAAAAAATTAGAGGGGTGCCCAACTCTTGGGCGCCCCAACCACTTGCTAAAGCTAGTCCTACCTTGTCTAGTTTTTGACCTAGGCAAGGACTCTTCTTTTTCTATAAATTTTAGATAAATTTTGGTCTAATTTTTTTATAAAATATAGAGCTTTGGGAGAGGTTTGAGGTGTCAAAAAATTAGAGGTAGAGGATCCTTGGGTGTGTGGGTTCCATAGGCACCAAACTAGGTGTCTAGGTGAGGGAAAAGAGAAGAAGAAGAGGGTCTTCTTCTAGGGCTGTTTAATTCTTCATCTCTCCTCCTTCTTTTGAGTTTTTTTTAAGAGAGTCTCAGATAAAAAAACTCTTCTCTTTCTTCTCATATTTTGGAGAGTTTGGATTTTGAAGAAGAAAGCATCGGATGGACCATCGAAGAAGGATCAGCACGGTACTAGCATGCTGTGCTGATTTCCTGCATCGAACTTCAAATTAAAGTTCGTAGGCTCGTGTGGATGACTCCTGGAGGCCGGACACATGTGCGACTCATGACTTCATCCTCAAGCCTGGGTCAGCAAGTTAGAACATCTAACTTATATGAGTAATAGATCTGATCTATTGATTTCATACCTACATTAGATGTAGTGTAGATCTAGGTTGATGTGATCAACTTTTTCTTCTCCTTTATGTTTTTAATTTTTGATTTAATATCATGCCTTGATCATGTAATAGACCTGAGATCTAGGTATTTATATATTTATTTAAATAAATATTTAATTTATTTAAGTCTTTCACTGTCTGATCCTAAAAAAGTTTCAAGATCTACCCGTGAAACCCTAGATCTGGTTCCTTCAATTGGTATTAGAGCCTAGGTTCTTATTACATGAGTTTTATACATGTTTAGATTATTTCTTAGATTAGATCTAATTTATAATCTAATTATTAAATATAAAATTAAAAATCTAGATCTTACAAACTACCATAAGGTTGTCCTGCTGTAAGGTTTATCCCTTATAATGAAAAGGTTGTCCTGCTGTAAGGTTTATCCCTTACAGTAAAAAGGTTGTCCTAGTTTGTGATGACCTAACTCTAACCATAAATTTATTATATTTAATTTAATTTTATTTATAATTTAATAAATTTAAAATAATTTTAGATCTAAAAATAAAATATTTTAGATTGTACGGACTGCTATAAGGTTGTCCTGCTGTAAGGTCTATCCCTTATAGTAGAAAGATTATCCTAGTATGTGCTGATCTAAAAAAAATGATCATAAAATTTTAAATTAGATCTAAGAGATTTTATGATTTGATTAAAAATATTTTAATCTAATTTTAATCATCATAAATATGTTAGATTTGATCTAGGAAGATTTATGATTGATTTTTATTGAAACTATTTCAATTATATGAACCTGTTTAGATTAGATCTAAAGTAGTTTCATGTTTATTTTACTTGCATATTGACTATGAATCAAACATGCAACTTGGTTGATAGAACCATGTTGTAAAAATATTTTACAAACATGAAAATCATTTTCGAAAAGCCAAACTCCAACCCTTAGCCCAAAACTAAGAATTAAGAAGTTGTTTGATTAGATTCTAAGACTGTAAATTGAAGATCCTATGACACGAATCATTAATTGGGTTAGTGGGGGTTAGGTCTATTAATTGGGTTAGATTGAAGGTTGGATTAAAGAATGGACATAATTAGAGAATTGACTAAATCAATTGTTGTCTTAAATTAGGTCAAGGATTCTCTAGATCAATAACAATAGTTGTAGTTGGTCAATTCCATGTCTTTAACAAGAATCAAATGAACTTGATTCTTGGCTAAGAGGTCTAGCTCGAACTGTTAGGTTGATCTAATCAACACTAATTAAACTAGTTGGTGTCTAAGGTAAGTTTGGCACATACGATTGATGGTTTTTAATTGGCAGTCTGCTTAGCTGGCCATTTTTGATGGTATCTAAGGCAAGCTTTGGCAGACCCTTCCATCAATCTCACTTACCTTGCATTCTTGGTGAGATTGAGTTTTGATTAGATCACTTGACAATTTGAGTTGACCCATGTCGGCTAGGTAAATAAGTGTGACTGATTTAGGTGCTCCTAGACTAGCCTGTTAGTGGTCTCCCTTAAGCTGACTTGGTAAAGCCAGTGGGAGGATCATGATAAGCTAGTTAATCTGATCTACTCACTTCTATAAATAAATCCTCTAAAATTATTAGATTTCTAAAATAAAATAGTTATATGATAACTAGATCATAGCCTTCCATTAAAGTGGATGATAATGGATCCATCAGCTGGATAATCATTGAAGGCCTAAAGGCTTGGTGCTTATTAGTTGATGGAATTATCATTCATTATATAATCTCTTGGATACATTTTTCTAAATGATGGTCAGGTGGGCCAACCAAAGTTGGGCCTGATCATTTATTGGTTAGATGGGCCAAGTATGGTCATGTTAATGGTTGGACCTAACTGGACCCTTTTTTGAGAAGGCCAAAGTAAACTGATAGGGGCTGGGGCAAAATTTAATTATTAGAAGTTGTTTGGAGAAATAATTTGTTATAAACCTACCCTTAGACGTACATGGGTGGGCCAATCAAAGTTTGGCTCGTGTACAGTCTATGTGGATTCTAGTATCCACTAAGAAATTATGATAATTCCTCGGATTGGAGGTGGAGGCTACCAATTTGAATAAATAGTGGGAGAACCTTTTGATTAAAGTCCAAATCTTTAGGTTTAATGAATCAATTACTAATTAGATTTTTTTTTTTGTGCAGATATGGCCACTTTCTTATCGCTCCGATCATTATTGAAAAATGATAAGTTGATGGTACCCAACTTCGGTAGCTGGTACCAAAAGTTGAAGATAGTCCTAGAGCATAAATGGATCCTATATGTGTTGATGGATCCTGCACCTGAGGAGCCATCTACTAATGCACATGGAATAATCAGAGACACTTACCAGAAGTGGCTTAGTGATCGGACCATGGTGCGCTGCATCATGCTGGCTACTATGCGTGATGAGTTCAGTCACAGATTTGAGATGGCTCAGCCAATGGATATGCTTCAAGTGTTGGAGGATTTCTTTGGCACACCCGATAATGTGGAGAGGCACAAGACTAGTTGTGCCATCTTCAATGCCAGAATATAGGACAGTGCCTCTGTCACTGATCATGTATTGTACATGATCAAGCTAATATAGCGATTGAGTAAGCTTGGCTTTTTCTTACATTAATAGCTTGGAAAAGATGCAATACTAAACTCATTACCCAAGTCGTTTCTTCCATTCCTTACTCATTTTAGAATGACAAAGCCTGAAGTAGACTACCACGGGTTACTGGGGTTACTTCAAAACTTTGAGAAGGATCACCAACTCCATAAAGAGTCAATGATCTTTGTGGGAGGTTCATCTTCTGGCTCTTGATCCTTTAGAAAAGAAAAGAAGAACAAGAAGAAGAAAGCTAAGAAGGTGCAAGTTCAGGCTGGAACATCTGTGCAAAGCCAGACCAGGAAGATCAAGCCTGATAAGAGTGAAGCTGAATGCTTCTTTTGCAAGAAGCAAGGGCACTAGAAAAGGAACTGTCCTCGGTACATTGCCTCTCTAGATCTGAACAGGCAGATAAAGAAGCAAGCTATTTCTGGGCAAGGTATTTATATGATAACTCCTCATAATTTCTCTATTTTTTATATTACTAATTGGGTATTGAATATCAATGGTCCTTATCATATTTGCAATTCATTGCAGGGGTTGTAGGTCAGTAGGAGATTCGAGTAAGATGAAAGATTCCTGAACGTTGGAGATAGAAAACCAGTTCTAGTTCTAGCTTTAGAAATTTTGAAACTTGTATTTGAGTTCCATACCATTGTTCTTAGTGATTGTCACTTCTATCCCAATTTCTTTATAAATATCATTTTTGTAGGCCTTTTGGCCAAATATGATTATGAAATTTCAATAAAAAAATAAGTTTGTAGTATCATTATGAATGGTGTTACTATTTTCTGTGGACATTTGAATAATGGTGTGTATATGCTATTACAACCTGTTAACGTAGTCTATTCAACCAGCAAGCATCCTAGATTAGATAGTGTGTCAGATATCTACTTATAGCATTATAGACTAGGTCACATAAACAAGAATCAGATAGATAGGTTAACTTAAGAGGGAATCCTCAAAGTTAGTAAATCACTTCCAACCTGTGAATCCTATATTCTTGGTAAAATGACCAAGTCACCTTTTATTGAAAAAGATGAAAGAGCCACTGATCTCTTAGGTCTAGTACATACTGATGTATGTGGACCAATGAGCACAAGTGCCAAAGATGGATATGTCTACTTCATTACTTTCACAGATGATCTTTCCAGATATGGATATGTCTATTTGATGAAACATAAGTCGGATTCTTTTAAAATGTTCAAATGATTCCGAAGTGAAGTAGAAAAATAAACTAGAAAGAGCATTAAAACTCTTCGATCTGACCGAGAAGGAGAATACCTTTTTGGTGAGTATCTCACATATCTAGGAGAGAATAGAATTCTCTCCCAATGGACTCCTCCAGGAACACCACAACATAATGGTGTGTCTGAAAGGAGGAATCGGACTCTGTTATGCGTGGTCCGATCCATGATGGATTTTGCCAGCTTGCCGATATTCTTCTAAGGATATTCACTCAAATCAACTTGTTATCTATTAAATAGGGGTTTCAAGTAAGTCTGTAGTTACAACTCCATATGATATATGGATAGGATGTATGCCAGCACTTTCACACCTTAGGGTTTAGTGGTGCCTAGCTTATGTCAAACGGTTAGTTACAGATAAACAAGGACATAGGTCTGACAAGTGCACATTTATAAGATACCCAAAAAAGACAAAAGGATACTATTTCTACCATGCTGATGAATAAAAGGTGTTCGTCAACCTTAGGGAAACCTTTTTGGATAAGAAATTTCTTGGTGAAGAAACTGTTGCCTCTAAGATTGAACTTAATGAAGTTCAACAGGTAGAAAAATTGACACCTATAGCTGAACTAGAACTGGATTCGATTAGATCAAATTTGGAGCCTAGTGTACCTGCAATATTAAGATGTTCTGATAGAGTACTGCATCAGTCGGATAGATACTATAGTTTCTTAGCCCAGGATGGTGATCCCATCGAACTCATTGAAAATGATGAGGATCCGATCACCTATATGGATGCTATGTAGAGATCTAATTTTGAGAAATGGCTTGAGACCATGAAATCCAAAATGGAGTCCATGAAGGTCAATGATGTGTGGACATTGGTTGACCCACCCAAAGGAGTTAAACCCATTAGATGTAAATGGATCTTCAAAAGGAAGAGAGGCGCAGACAAAAAGGTGGAGACCTACAAAGTCCGTCTGGTTGCCAAGGGGTTTCGTCAATGTTATGGTATTGACAATGATGAGATGTTCTTTCCTGAGGCAATGCTCAAGTCCATTCGGATTATGCTTGCAATTATTGTCCATCTAAACTATGAGATCTGGTAGATGGATGTGAAGATAGCTTTTCTGAATGGAGAATTGACTGAAGAGGTATATATGATACAACCTGAGGGATTCACATCTACAGATGAGTCCAAGGGGTGCAGGCTTCTAAGATCTATTTATGGACTAAAGCAGACATCTCAGAGTTGGAACATGTATTTTGATAAAGTGATCAAAATGTATGGCTTTGTTAAGAATGGAGAACCCTGCATTTATAAATGGGCAAATGGTCCAATAGTGGTATTTCTTATTTTGTATATGGATGACATTCTCTTAATCAGAAATGACATCCCTGCACTGCAGGAAATAAAAGTCTGGTTGTCATCATAGTTCTCTATGAAGGACTTAGGTGAAGCATCCTACATCCTAGGGATGAAGATCTATAGGGATAGATCTAAAAGGATACTTGGATTATCCTAGTCTACATACATAGATATTGTGCTGAAGAGGTTCATCATAGAAAATTCCAAAAAAGGCTATCTCCTGATAGGCCATGGAATTTTTTTCTCTAAGAAGGATTGTCCGACAACTCCTGAAGAGAGAGAGCATATGAGTAGAGTCCCATATACTTTGATAGTGGGATCTATCATATACGCCATGACATGTACGAGATCGGACATGGCATACTCACTAGGAGTAGTGAATAGATACCAGTCTGACCCTGAAGAAAATCATTGGAAAGTGGTTAAATCCATACTTAAGTATTTAAGAAATACTAAGGATCAATGGTTGGTTTATGACAAGTCAGATCTGAAACTTATGGGATTTACAGACTCCAACTTTCAATCTGACCATGATGACAGTAGAAGCGTGTCGGGATATATCTTTACTCTGAATAGTGGAGCCATCTACTGAAAAAGTTTCAAGCAGCATATTGTGGCAGACTCTGTTTGCGAAGTAGAGTACGTGGCAGCATCAGATGCTGCAGAGGAAGCTATGTGGCTGAGGAAGTTAATCATCGAGCTTGGAGTAGCACCCTTCCTTGATGGTTCGATCCTGCTCTACTACGACAGCACTGGTGCCATTACTCATACGATAGAACCAAAGGCACACCAGCGGACGAAACATATTCTACGCCACTTTCACCTGGTCTAGGAGATCGTGGATCGAGGGGACCTCGACCTTTAGAAGATCAACAAAAAGAAGAACCTAGCCGACCCCATCACTAAAGCTCTGGCAATAAAGGAGTTCGACAACCATAAGTTGAAGATGGATATTAGTGAAGGAAAATCCTGATTTCTCGGTCCAGGTTCGTCCAGATCTGATCAGATCAAGAGATATATTTCAAAATTTTTTCTCTTGATCCCAATCAGATCTTGATATGTTTCAAATCTGATTCTTATTATTTTAATAAATAAAATAAAATAAGATAAATTAAATCAAATTTAATTTACCTGATTTGGGTAATCCTATTACCCTGTAGATGATCCTGATTGCAGCAGAAGGTTCTGGATCTAGCCACGTAAGCGCCTGACCTCTATCGGTATCCACTCGGATTGGATCTGGAGATCCTCTTCTTCTCTATCACGCCTTCAAAAATCAGATCTGGATCTGATCTGGAGGATCTTCAAAACTCCTTTTGAAGATCAGCAGTCGTCCTTTGCAGCAGTGCAGCCTTTTTCTTTTGATCGCCTTTCTTTTGATCTGGAATGCACCAACCTAAGTTCCAAAACTCTTTTGGACGTGGAGAGGAGAAGGAGGAGAAGTTTAGGCATGGAGGAAGAGGGGAGAGGCAGCCTTGGGCGTGGGAAATCTCTCTCTAATTGCATTCGCATAGAATCTGAGTTGGGCGCAGGGTCTTATTTATAGACTAAGTGTGATCCAACTCCTCTTCCTCTCAACCAATCACAACCCTTTGTGAAATCAGATCTAAATCTGATTGGTGGGAATAGAGACCCCTGGATTCCTCCTTAGAGGGCGCCTAAGACCAGTCAAACTGGATTCTTAGTAGAACTCTGATTGGAATCCAAAAGGGAGGTGGAGTCCTTGTCCAACAAGGACTCCTAGGCGCCTCCAACTTGGGCTCACGCCACCCTTGGCGTGCGCCCTTCTCCTTGCCAGGTTCTGGCAGGGGGACAGGCCCCCACCAGCTCTCCAATAGGTGCGTGACACATGGACAAAAGTCAAAGTGTCTATGGTCAACATTTGACCAAGTCAAAGGTCAACTTTTGACCAAAGTCAAAGGACCAAAAATGGTAGGTGACCAAAAATGGCAGGTCATGTCTTATAAAATAAGACAACCTTCTCTAACTTGGACAACCTCCAGTTAGACCATATGAAGGCCTCTGATTGAGCACAAACTCCTTTGGCTCAGTCAGGACAACTTATTTGTGATAGTAAAAGAAGAATGTTAGGTTCAATCGAGTGCTAGCACGATTTCCTTGAACCTAATTGAATCTCATTCAGATCAATTGAACTAGATCAGTTCAATTGATGATCACCAGATTCAAACCCTTGTTTGTGTGACCCAGTTAGGTTCAGTTCTGTATGGTAATGGGATATGTCATGATCTCTATCATAGACATCATCGAAACTCCTTTCGATGGATCAGAACTCTTCTGATTCGAAGCAGCTAGAATGATCGATCATCTAAATCATTCTAATTGCTCCCAAAATCCACTAGTGACACCTAGCAGTATATGGTGGCAACCCATCAGAGCTGAATGCGAACCTCTTGGTGCAGCTACCTGTGTGATTAAGTTCTTCTATCTTGAGCCCCGATCAGATTAGGGTTAAGGTAAACTCGTCAAACCCTAGTCTCTATCATATGATATAATCATTCGATTCGAGTCCAATGTGAAAACCTAAATAGAAACTCTTTCTATTATTTCACTCTGCCATGGCCATGGGCTTCAGGACTTGATTCTCATGATTATCATAGGGCTGCTCCTCTACCACCGAGGTAGATAGATCCCATCTTGATGCAATCCAGTTCCTACAATGAACATGCTATAGCCAACATACACCTCAGGGATTCCATATGGCTAGGAGATCGAGTAATGGTGTAGTCAAACTATAACACCCTCAAGGTGAACTGCCGATGCATCTCAGGTCAAAGAACCAGACACACTACTGCAGCATCGAGTCAGTCATTGACGAGAAGGTAGACTCCCTAATGACTACTCGAGGTGGTCACGCTCAGTGCCCTCGTTCTCTAACGAGTACCTGTACTCTCGCTCTGGTGTCTCCACACCGTAGACTCAAGACTCATCTACTAAAGAGAAGCGATCGTACACCAACCTTCCGGATCAATCACCATCCTCGTGATGATCCTATGGTCGGGAGCTGTTTATGAGTTAATAATGATTATTCATGTCTTAAATTTTCAACTCTTGAAAATATGAATTATCATTACCATTAACTCAAAGGATGTATCACAGACACTAAATACACAGGTGTGATAGAAAATAACCCATTTTATTGATTATAATCAAAATTACAATTTTGCCCCTAGAAGTGTATTACAAGTGTCAGCCAATTCTGGCTTCTAGGGCACATATATCTAACAATTAGATACTATGCCGAGTGGCTTTAGGACAAGTGGGAGTTGTTGAAAAATGTGTCCCAAAGTCAATCATCAGTCTGTTGATCGTTGAGCTACTTTATATTTATAATTAATTCATTAATAAATAAAATATATTTTTGACATTTTTCATCATAAGTATTCATCTACTAACAAACTTCATTGTTGTGATGAATTTCTTAGGACTTTTTAGCTTCGATAAAGAGAGGATTGATCGATTAGTCCTTAAATTTATTCACGACCAAATGATAGGCTGTTAATAAGGACGACAGCATCTATCGAGCATAGGTCGCTATATGCCATATAGCTTGGTTGTCCTCTTAATCAAGGAGTATGGAGATACTGGAATGGCATATAGGTGAGATGTATGGGTACATCATCATTAAATATGACCAATTCTAGAGCATTATGCTATCGAGAATATTTCTGATGGGATATAAGTATAAGTATCCCTTAGATCTGAGATCATCTTAGTGACTTGCAAGCAACTCACTATGCTTTGGTACCGGACTAACAGAATTTTTAATTCACTAATGAAAGGCTTCTGGGCATAGTCAAGTACTTATGAAGTCAGAGTGTGATCAAAATAGGATTGACCACTCTAAGAGTTGGAGAAGAATGTATCACTGTATTTCAATATTGCAAAATCTTGGCTAAGGTAATCCATCAAATGGATTTGGTATTTTAAAATATAATGTGGACAACCTGATTAGAGTTGATAGTTGAACTCTGAGATATCCTACAAGCATTTTGGTCAAGGGGATGAATTATATGGAAACTATATCTTCATGGGTTCTAAGGATATTGTTCTACACATTCGACCTATCCGATCGTCGGATACCATTGCTAGATGGTCACTTTGATTGATACAAAAATCTATTCCTATGCTATCAACTTAGGTTTGGACCTATGAGTCACACACATTAGAGCTCACGATCTGATCAGATGGTTGATCAATGATTAAAAATTATTCTAGGGTTAAACAATCAATACGATTGGTATTTAATCTAGTGTAAGTATTGCAGGAGGATCGATTAGCAATTAGATTGCTAATTGGCTTAATTTGATTAAGTCAGAGGGCTGAGATTAAGTCTAATTAAATATGATTTAATTATATTTGGTTTGAACTTGATTGGATCAAGTCTAATTGACTTATTGGATAAGCCAAGTGCAAGGAAGAACTAGTCCTAGTCTAACTAGGACTCGGGTCAATCTAATTTTTTAATTTAATTAAAAAATTAAATTAAAATTAAATCTAATTTAATTAAGGATTTAAATAGATTAAGGCCTTATTTAATGGAGTTGGTTTACTCTTGATTTTATTTGGTTAAAAGATCTTGTTTGACCAAGTCAAAATAGGAATCCTAGTGTGAATAGGACTCCCTAACCTTGCACCACCTTAGCCCACGCCACCTACGCCTATTTTTCTTTATTTTGTGCATGATATATTCTCTCCCTGATCATCACACATGTCCCTCTCTCCCTTTTTTTCTTATAAGGCAATTTATTGGAAGACCAAGTCAAAAGGGGAGTTAGTTTTGCTTTAGGATTCTATGAGATAGAATCCTTGTTGACCAAATCTTCTCTCCCTTGTGTGCCACCCCCTCTCCTATTTTTTCTCCACTATTTCCATGATGAGAAAGGAGAATTTTATGCATTATCCCTTTCTATATTCACAAAAAAAATCAGAGGGGTGCCCAAGAGTTGGGCACCCCAACCACTTGCCAAATCTAGTCCTGCCTTATCTAGTTTTTGACTTAGATAAGGACTCTTTTTTTTCTATAAATTTTGGATGAATTTTGATCTACTTTTTTCATGGAATATAGAGCTTTAGGAGAGGTTTTGGGTGTGGAAAAGTCAGAGGAAGAGGTTCCTTGGGCATGTGGGTTCCATAGGCACCAAACTAGCTCTCTAGGTGAGAGAAAAAGAAGAAGAAGAGGGTCTTCTTCTAGGGCTATTTTATTCTTCATCTCTCCTCTTTCTTTTGAGTTTTTTCTGAAAGAGTCTCAGATAAAAAAACTCTCTTCTTCCTTCTCATATTTTGGAGAGTCTAGATTTTGAAGAAGCTCTATCGAATTGATCGTCGAAGAAGGATCAGCACGGTACTAGCATGCTATGCTGATTTTCTGCATCGAACTGTAGATCAGAGTTCGTAAGCTCGTGTGGATGACTCCTAGAGGCTGGACATATGTGCGGCTCATGACTTCATCCTCAAGCTTGGATCAGCAATTTAGAATGTCTAACTTACACAGGTAATAGATCTGATCTATTGATTTCATACCTGCATTAGATGTAGTGTAGATCTAGGTTGATGTGATCAACCTTTTCTTCTCCTTCATATTTTTAATTTCTGATTTAATATCATGCTTTGATCATTTAATAGATCTAAGATCTAGGTGTTTACATATTTATCTAAATAAATATTTGATTTATTTAAGTCTTTTACTATCTGATTCTGAAAAAGTTTCAAGATTTACCCATGAAATTCTAGATCTGGTTCCTTTAGTCAGGAACAGGAGGAGAACCTCATCCTGATATGAATGAAGACCTTTGATTATTTAAGATAGGAGAAGGGGAGAGGCCCTTACAAGAGTCCTTTTGTGCCCTAATGATCTTGTTAGGGATAGGAGGAAGACTTTGCCCTAACAACGGTAAAGGCCAATCATGTCAAGAATAGAAGGAGAATCTTATCCTGACACGGATGAAGACCTCCAGTTATTTAAGATCGGAGGAGGGGAGAGGCCCTTAGAATGGCTCTTTTATGCTCTAATGATCTTGATAGGGATAGGAGGAGGATCTCGTCCTAACAAAGATAAAGGCCAACCATGTCAGGAATAGGAGGAGAACCTCATCCTGACATGGATGAAGATCTCTGGTTATCTAAGATAGGAGAAAGATATTTTGTCAATAGCCATTCTACCAAAAGATGAAGTGAAGAAAATAGAAAAATCAACAAGCATCAAATCCACACAAAATAAAAAGACAACTAAGAAAAACATCATTTCATTATGGTTGAAGTTTATTACAAAATAAATGTCCATAAGACTTGTTACAAAAAAAAAAGGAAAGAGACATGAGTCCTATTTGTGAGGATTTGTGGTGCTCCCAAGCCTTGGGAGGCCACGGAAGGAGTCAGGGGGTTGGCTTCATGGATTCCATGGGCTTGGTTGGTGCTTCAGAGATCTAAGACACAAGATGAAGTAAGAAACCAAAGTTGGGGAATCAAGACTACAGAAAAAAAAATTTCTGCAGGTTAGCCGGCTCAGTCCAAAACTGGGTCGGCTAAGTCTCAGTACACAGACAAAATAGAGAGCTGCACGTTCGAAATTGCTGACACAACATAGGACTGGGTCGGCTCACTTTTAGACTGAGCTGACCTAATGAAACTTAGTCGGCTCAGTGTTGAGACTGAGCCGGCTTAGTGCGTGGGCAGAGTTGTCGCCCTAGGGTTCTTGAAGAAGCCCTAAAGAAGGAGGGCATCTCCCTCAAGCCCAAGGAGGGAGGCACCCCATCATAGATCCAGGTGGAGGATCGATGGTTTGCTGCCCATAGAGAACGTCACAGATTTTTTCAGATCCGTGCTAAAGATCAGGGGCTTCTGCAATATGGTATCAGAGGTTGTGATGTCAAGGATGATCGACGTTCGAGCGATATCATAGTGTGCCACATTTGGTACCAAAGCTAGGTGATGCTTGGAACGTTGTGCGCTTACATTTGGTATCAGAGTTTGATGGTACATGGAAGGGAAGGAGAAGTCATACAAGGTAAAATCAGAAATCTGCACAAGAATTCCATGGTATGTCTCAAATCTATCTTTGTTATTGTTGTGGTTTGGCCAATCGAGAGCAACAAGTTGAAGATGGAGGTTAAAAGGATTAACGGGAAGGGATTTCTCTGGAGTGGAAGGATTTGGTGCATGATTTGCTGATCGGTCTTGGTGAAAAGGTTGGGGTGTATGATAGTTATGTGATAGATAGAGAGCGCTAGAGTGCTACAATAGCGCTTCCTTGAAGATGCAGGATTGAGAGAGGCTTGGAGATGCAGCAGCTAAGGGAGGTATCCCAGTAGAGAGCATCAGGATTCTCTAAGAAGATGGGCAGTGTAGGGCTGTTGAAGAGAAATTTTTCAAGGAGTAATGGTCGAAGGAAGGTTGAACAAATGACTATACATCCTTCGGTGTTAGAAAGGCAGGGAAGTAGTCGGAGATGTATTCAGTGGTTCGATCAAAGCATGGATTTGCAGAGCTTTAGGGATGATGGAGATGGATGATCCTTGGAGGTCCAGTAGGTTAGGGCTAGATGGCTGTAGAGTGGTGTAGAGATGAGTCAGAGAGTGCTAGAGTGCTGCAGGAGCATTACCCTGAAGGCACAGGGGCTGAGAGAGGCTCGGCGGTGCAGCAGTCGAGGAGTGTATCTCAGCAGAGAGTGTTAGTAGTATCTCAGGGAGATCAGGTGCAGATCTCAGGGAGAGCCAGAAAGTCTCAAGGAGTGCTAGGAGGTCTCAAGCAGTCAGGAGTATCATGGATTAGGTTTTTCCTGTAGGATCTTTAGGAAGAGTCATGGTTCAGGTGGAGGATGGTTCTCTGGGCGCAATTGAAGCAATGGCTGGTGTAGGGGCAGAAGAGGACTAGGATGGAATTTCTTAGGGTTCAGTCACTGATTTCAGAAGAGTTGGATGAGCTCTTGGGTATCGGAGGTGCCCATAGATTGCGGAGGTATCCGAGATGGCTTCGAAAGGGTCTACGGAGTACGGAGGGTTCGAAGGGCAGCGATGATGTTTCAGGTGCATTGGTAGGCTCAGTAGTGCAGCATTAAGTGGTTGGCCTTGAGGGACTCGGTGACAGAGTCGGCTTCTGCAACATTAGGTGGACTTCGGATATACGTGGAGCTTCGAAGTGGTGGCTTCATGATTGGAGAGGAATTTGACATGAGTTCAGAGTAGAGGGGTGTGGGAGGATCGATATCCTAGCACCAGTACCGATGATGCATAGTTTCAGGTGGAGCATCATGTGCAGGAGGACAAACGTAGTTCTGAGAAGACCATGTCAAGGTTTGCAGCGAGTGCCAGTACAGGAAATGTTGTAGGTTCTCCAAGAAAGTCCAAGAAAAATGATGTAGCTGCTAAGCAAAAGGAATCCTATAATTTCAGGATGGTGCAGAGGTGCAAGCCAAGGTCTTCAGTGGTGGAGGCGGTCATCCTAAAGGCCTCAAAGATGCACAATAGCTGAAGAAGATTGGCGGAGGCAATGATTGCACAAGGGGCTGTCAAGTTTTTAAGAACAGCAAGATCGTTCAGGAGGGCATTGTCGAGAGGTTTGCAATGGCTTGGGAGCACCAAGGTGGAGATTATGAGGATTTGTGGTTCTCCTAAGCCTTCGAAGGCCACGGGAGGAGTCAGGAGGTTGGCTCCAGAGATTCTAGGGGCTTGGTTGGTGCTTTGGAGATCTGGGACATAAGGTGAAGCAAGAAATCAAAGCTGGGGAATCAAGACTATAGAAAAGAGATTTTCTATAGGTTAGCCAGCTCAGTCTAAAACTGGATCGGCTAAGTCTCAGTGTATAGGCAAAACAGAGAGCTGCGCGTTCGGGACTGCTAGCATGACACACTGAGCCGGCTCAATGCGTGAGCAGAGTTGCCACCCTAGGATTCTTAAAGAATCCCTAGAGAAGGGGGGCATCTCCCTCAAGCCCAAGGAGGAAGGTGCTCCATCACAGATCTAGGTAGAGGATCAGTGGTTTGCTGCCCATAGAGAACATCACAGGTTCCTTCAGATCTATGCTAAAGATTAGGGGCTTCCGCAACATGGTATTAGGGCTTGTGATGTCAAGGATAATTGATGTTCGAGCGATATTATGGTGCACCAACATTTGGTATCAGGCTAGGTGATGCCTAGAACGTTGTGCACTTACACTATTTGGAGTCGAACTTCGGACCAACTCTAGCCATCACAAGAAAGAGTTTTAGACCTTTAACCTCCTCCTCGAATCTCTATTGAGCTGCCAAACTCTTCCTCAGCATTCTCTCCCACCTACGTGACTCCTCCTCCATCTCCCTTAGCCTCTTCCTTAGAACTGCAGATTCGATTTTGGCATCCTTCATGATGTCCTTCTGGTATACCATTTGGATCTTTAATTTACACAGCTCGATTTTGTAATTTTCGTGCATGGTGGATAGGCTCTCCAAAGTGCCTCTCAAAGAGAGAATCTCTTGTGAATCTCTACTCGAGCTAGCTTGAGCTCTATCTGATAATTGCTACCAAAGTCGGGTAATCTCACCGTCAGCCTTTCGGAGTTTATATTGAAGGTCGGCAACTTGACCACTCCAACCTCGCCTATAATCAGTATATGAGTCTTCGGCTGCTTGTAACTAGCCCTATAATTTAGAGAATCTTTTCAACCAATCCCAGCCATACTCAGTCCGATTGGTGGACCATGCCGAACTTTCTTTGAGTATTCAAATCTTCTCTTATGCGGCCTTCAGTTCGATTTTCAGAGAACTTGCCTTGGCAGTCAAAGTCCAAGCTTTCTCGCTACTGAGCTTCTTCGCCCATTCTAGTTCTTCAATCAAATGGCACTTGTTATTGATATAATCTATGAAATCCTTCTTATGAACTTGGCGTAAGCGAGTAACCTTGATCGTCAACTCTGAACAACTTTTCCTCAATTTTTGAAGCTCATCTTCCATCTTTTTCAACTTGTTTAAATGATGAGCTTCTTTTTTCAAGTTTTTGACTATGGACCTCAAAGGAACACCCTGAGATAGTGGCTCGACCTTGGCTAGAAATGATAGATCATGGCTTCGATCACTAGAAGGATTCTGAATGACACACATCACAGCACAAGTATAAAGAGAAGAAATATATTTTCATTGCTCAAAATAATTTGCGTACATCAGAAGAAAAAAAGAAAAAATACAATTATCAAAAGTTTTTGACCTCAGAGGGTGCGACAGCAAATGAGGTCGGTGCATTCTCCACAACCTTGGGTTCGAAAGCAGACTCGAGAATGGCAGCCATAGGTTTTGAAACTTCAGGAATAGGATCGACGATGGGGGAGGCAGCATCAACATTGGAAGGACCTGCTTCATCGTCAGGCTCATCCATCAGAAGATCGAGATCCACATTCAAAAAGTTCTTTGCAACTCTCCTCATGCAGATCTCAAACCCCTTCAGGAAAGCTTTTCGAACAAAAGTGATCTTGATGTCCTCCATAGCCTTGGAGGACTTGAAGGCTTCGATAGCTTGCTCTTGCTTCGCACTGACCTCCTCTTCTTCTCGTCCACAAGAGTCAAAGCAGCCTTCAGCCCTACCGCTGCTTCTTCTTTCTGCAGCGCCTCCTAAAGGTGCTCAACTTCTATAGATTGAACCTTTGAGGCCACCTTCAAACAATCAACCTCTGCTCGAACCTTTTCATTCTTCGCCTGGGCCTCACAGAGGGCTCTGGAAGCCTCAGCCTGGCAAAAATTTGCTGCCTTCGAGGGGGCAAAGAGGGAATGCCCCAACTGCAAAATAGAAACCAAGTCAGAACTTCAAAAGTACATTCTTTATTCGAACAAGTTTGGAAAAGTTGTTTACCTCAAGGTGGCGGTGAAGGACTTATACAACCTCTCCACAATCTTCTTCTGGACCATCCCGTCAACAATATGCGGAAGGATGCTTCCCTCCATCAGAGATTGGATGACTTTCCAGTCGTCTAAAGGATCCTGCTTCTGACCGAAGCTCTCACCACTAGAGCGCCCGACCTTCCTCCTGACCTTTTTGGCAATGGCATTTTTCTCCTCCTTCTTCCTCTTCTCTGCAACTTCTTGCTGCTTAAGAGGTAGAGGGGGAGCAACTTCATCGGGCATGGTTGGACTCGGTGCTGTCATGTCGATTTCTGGGGTAGGCACTGCCTAGATCGACACAGTCGAGCTTGGCTCTTCAATGTGAGCCTTCTTCAATGGTTCTCCGGCAGAACTGCCCTTCCTCTTGAGGAACTTAATCCCTTTGGACAAGTGATTTTGCTCTTCTGGAGTCATCTCTGTGATAGAAAAGTTAAAGTGAGAAGAAAGAACAATGCATGATTTATTAGTTATGGAGCACTACCTATCGGATCAAGAGAACTAAGACTGAGGTTAAACAAGGTTTGATCATCCAAAAGTCCAAAAATCAGAGGGGCATGATAGTTCTTTAATTTTTTTGCTAAGTCTCAATCTTTTTTCTCTAACCAGGGAGCTCAACAGATCAAATCTCTCATGTCCCCCCAAGGAGAAAGTCCTAACTCTAAGGAGGAACACGAAACAAAGAAGAATTTCTCCTTTCAATTGTGAATGGAAGAAGGAGCGCCCTTAAGCAACCCCTTCTTATCGAATTAGGGAGAGACATACCACCAATCTTTGGCAGTGGGATGATGTTTAAAAGTGAAGAAGTTGTGGAATAGAAAGATGGTAGGTTGGACATCGACCACATACACAAAGAAAGAAATTCTATGACAAATCTAAACGAGTTCGGCACCACGGAAGCAAAGGAGATATTTAAGAATCTAAACAAGGCTACTACAAAAGAAGGGATTGGAAGCCGAAGTCCAGTGTGAAAGGCCTCGGTATATAAGCAAATGCGGCTCGGAGGAGGGGAGCAAGCTCGATCACTGGAAATAGGGAGTTCGAGCTCATATTCAGAAGGGATCCCAAACTAGATTTTGATTAAAGTAAGATCTTCATGCCAAAGTTTACAGGGGATGGTGTCAAGAATGAAAGGAGGTCAGGATGCTTTTATAGGTTTGGTGTCCTTATAGGATGGATCCATCTGTGCTAGATGGACCAAACTCTCAAAATAAATTGACCAAGATTCTATGGCGGACATATGGATCAAACTAAGTTCGAAAAAACCCCCAAAAAATCAAGAAAAATAAGATTCAAGACTTCTTCAAAGAAATTGAATGGACGAAGATGCAAAAGATGTAGGAATAATCAAAAGAAGGATTTTAGAAATAACCTAAATTGATTGAGAAGAGCGAGGACGAAGGGAAAACCTAGTTTTTTGGATCAAGTTCGTTCAGATCTGATTGGATCAAGAGAGATATTTCAAAATTTTTTCTCTTGGATTCAGATCAGATCTAAGACTTTTCAGCTCGAATATTATTAATCTAATAAAAGAAAATAAAATAAAATAAAAAATAAATTAAATTAAATCTAATTTAATTTTATCTTATTGCGGGTAATCTAATTATCCTGTGATAATCTTGATGTCTGCTTGAGGTTCTGGATCTAGCCATGCAAGTGCCTAGCCTCTACCGATATCCATTCGAAAAGGATCTAGAGATCTTCTCCTTCTTTATCACTTCTCCAGAAATTAGATCTAATTTTAAAGATCTTCAAAACTTCTTTTGAAGATGTGAGTTGTCTCTTGCAGCAGTGCTGCCTTCTTCTAATTGCTCTCAAAATCCATTAGTGACATCTAGCAGCATATGGTGGCAACCCATTAGAACTGAAAATGAACCTCTCGGTGCAGTTACCTATGTGATTAAGTTCTTCTATCTTGAGCTCCGACTGGATTGGGGTTAAGGTAGTCTCGTCAAACCCTGATATCCATCATATGATTAATCATTCGATTCAAGTCCAATGTGAAAACCTTAATAGAAACTCTTTCTATTATTTCACTTTGCCATGGCCATGGGCTTATGGACTTGATTCTCATGATCATCATAGGGCTACTCCTCATCTACCAAGGTAGATAGATTTCCTATTGGTGCAATCTAATTTCTACAATGAACATGCTATAGCGAACATACACCTCAGGATTCCGAATGGCTAGGAGACCAAGTCATGGTGTAGTCAAACTATAACACCCTCAAGGTGAACTACCGATGCACCTCAGATCAAAGAACCAGACACACAACAACAGCTTTGAGCCAGTCATCGATGAGAAGGTAGACTTCCTAATGACTACTTAAGGTGGTCATGCTTAGTGCTCTCATTCTCTAACGAGTACCTGTACTTTCGCTCTGATATCTCTACACTTAGACTTAAGACTCATCTACTATAAAGAAGCGATTGTACACTAACCTTCCGGATCAATCACCATCCTCTTGATGATCCTACGATCAGGAGCATTTTATGAGTTAATAATGAAAATTCATGTCTTGAATTTTCAACTCTTGAAAATAAGAACTACCATTGTCATTAACTCAAGGAATGTATCATAGATACTAAATACACATTATGATGGAAAGTAATCTATTTTATTATTTATAGTCAAAATTATAATTTTGCTCTTAGAAGTGTATATAACAAGTGTCAGCGAATTCTGGCTTCTAGGGCACACATATCTAACAAACTCTCACTTGACCTAAAGACAATTGGCTACAAATCTAAGTCCCATCTTCTCAAGGTGGTTTTCAATCTTCTGCTGGCCCAATGGCTTTGTAAGTGGATCTGTCGCATTATCTGTGGAGTCAACTCTCTTGACCTTGACGTATCCTTTCTCGAGGTAATCGTAGATGAGGTGGTATCGTCGCTCAATGTATTTGGATTTCTAGTGAGACCTCAACTCCTTAGCAAGGGCTATGGTACCATTATTATCGTAGTATAGAGGAATGGCATCTGATGGCATCATTCTGATCTCTACGGTGAACTTCTTATACTAGAATGCCTTCTTCGCAGTTTCTGACGCTGTGATGTATTCTGCTTTCATTGTGGAATCTGCTATTACTATCTATTTGAAACTCTTCCAATTGACAGTACCATCATTACACACAAATAGATTTCCAGATATTGACGTTCGATCATCTATATCGGACATAAAATCCGAGTCTGTATACCCTTGGACTTTGAGTTCTCCAATACCAAAAATCAAGAACATATCCTTAGTTCTTCTTAAGTACTTAAGAATACATTTCACAGAAGTCTAGTATTCTTCTCCTGGATTTAACTGATATCTGCTGGTGATACTCCCAGCATGGGCTATATCAGGTCGTGTACATAACATGGCATACATGAGGCTCCATATTGCAGAAGCATAAGGAATCTTGCTCATGTATTCAATCTCCTCTGGTGTGTTGGGACACATTTTCTTAGAGAGATGAATGCCATGTCTAAAGAGTACAAATCCCCTCTTAGAGTTTTTCATGCTAAACCTCGTTAGCACTTCCTCTATGTACATCTTCTGTGAAAGACCTAGCATCCTATTCAGTCTATCCCTATAGACTTTGATTCCAAGAATGAAGGATGCTTCTCCTAGGTCTTTCATAAAGAATTCTTTAGATAACCATATTTTAACTACGGTCAACATGGGAATATCATTTCCAATAAGGAGGATATCATTCACGTACAGTATGAGGAAGACAATAGCGCTCCTACTGATCTTTCTAAAATTACATGGTTTCTCTTCATTCTTGATGAAATCAAATAATTTGATCACATCCTTAAAACGAGTATTCTAGCTCCAAGATGCTTGCTTAAGTCCATATATAGACCTTTGCAGCTTGCATACTTTGTGGTCAGTATCACTGGATGTGAAACCCAGTGGCTGTTCTATATAGATATCTTCCTCAAGATATCCATTTAAGAATGTCATTTTCACGTTCATTTGCCATATTTCATAATCGAAATAGGCTACAATAGTAAGCAACATACGAATGGATTTAAGCATGGCTACTGACAAAAAGGTATCCTGCTAGTCAGTGCCTTCACGCTGACTATAACCTTTTGCCACTAATCTAGCTTTGTATGTCTCTACATTTCCATCTGCACCAATCTTTCTCTTGTAGATCCATTTACACCCAATAGGTACTATATCTTCTGGTGGATCTACCAATGTCCAGACTTGGTTTGAGTGCATCGAGTCAATTTCTAATTCATTGCCTCTAACTATTTCTCGGAGTCAATATCTGATATCGCCTCGTTATAGATTTTGGGATCATCAACATGAACTCCATTACCTATGAGGAATATTTCCTCTACTTTCTCTGAAATAGTACCTAAGTACCTCTCAGGGGGATGGGAAACCCTTTTCGATCTTCTTGGTGGAGGAGGTAGTGATTGTATTGGCTCAACTTGATTTGGTTCCAAAGGATCCTTAGCTCTTTACTCTTGGGAGACTTTCTCCTCTAGCTTGATCTGCTTTTCAATGCCACCATCTTGAATAAACTATTTTTCAAGAAAGATGGCATGTCGACTCATAATCACATTGTGATCTTCTGGAATGTAAAAATAATATCCTAATGACTCTTTAGGATATCCTATGAATCGAGCTCTAAAGGACCTATAGTCTAACTTATCCGCTTGTTGTCTTTTGACATGAGCCGGACAACCCCAAATTCTAAGATGACTCAGACTTGGTTTCTTACCATGTCATATCTCATACGGTGTGGTAGAAATGGTTTTAGAAGAAACCCTATTCAGTAAATATATAGTAGTTAACGAATTGTGTCCCCAAAGAAAATCATGGAGGTCTGTAAAGCTCATCACGTATCAGACCATATCTAATAGGATCCGATTCCTCCATTCTGAAATCCCATTGAGTTGAGGTGTTTCAAGTGGAGTCCATTGAGAGACTATGCCATTCTGCTTGAGATAGTCCAAAAATTTCCAACTAAGATATTCACCTCCTCGATCTGATTGAAGAACCTTAATAGATTTTCTAGTTTGCTTTTCTACTTTATGTCTAAATTCTTTAAACTTTTCAAAGGCTTCAGACTTATGTCTCATAAGATACATATCCATACCGAGATAAATCATCGATGAAGGTTATGAAGTAGATAAAATTGCCTCTAGTCGGCACATCAAATGGGCTGCACACATCAGTATGTACTAGGACAAGTAAATCCGTGGTCCTTTCCCCATGTCCCACAAAAGGGAGTTTAGTCATTTTGCCATGAAGACATAATCCACAAATTAGATATAACTCGGAAGTCAATGGACTCAATAGCCTGATTTTCTCCAATTTGTTAATCCTATCTTCTGCTATATGACCTAGTCTAAGGTGCCATAGATACTTATCATTTGGACTATCCTTGGGTCATTTTGATTTTATGGCATTCATATTTTATTCGATATTAAAAATAGATACATCAATATGTAATTGGTAAAGATCGTTAATAAGGAAACCACTTGCAATTTTATTTTCTTCATAAAGAATGTTACAACGGTCCTTAAGAAAACTAATTACATAGCCTTCTAGTGCTAAACATGAAATAGAAATCAAATTTCTACTTGCTGCAGGCACATAATAACAATCCTTAAGTACTAAATTTAAACCAGATGATAGTCAAAGAGCGTAGATTTCCACGACCACAGCAGCAACCCTTGCTCCATTTCTAATGCATAGGATCATCTCACCATCCCTCAGCCTCCTGCTATCCTCAAGATCCTGCATGCAAGTGCATAAATGAGCACTAGAACCAGAGTCAAGCATCCAACTTGATGCAGAAGAAATCGCAAGGTTAGATTCAATAATGAGCATACCTCCAGAAGGACCTGCCTCCTTCTTATTCTTCAGGATGGCTAGGTATGTAGGATAGTTCCGCTTTCAATGGCCATCAGTGTTGCAATGAAAATACTTTTCTTTGTCAGTGGCCTTCTTCTTTAGCTCTGCCTTCTTTTTCTTTCCTTCTATCTTCTACCTTTTCACAGACTTCTTCTTCTTTCTGAAAGACTTTCTCCTGGAAGAAGTCCATTCCATAGCAAATACTGAGTCTTTAGATCCTTTCATTGAAAGCTTAGTAGTAACCAGCATGTTCATAAGCTCGGCCAGAATATTTTGAAGTTTATGCAAATGGTAGTTCATGATGAACTGTCCATATGCATCAGTCAAGGATTATAGAATTATATCATTCTATAGATTCAGATCCAACTTCACTTCGAACTTCTCTTCCAAGTCCTTGATCATCATCAGACAATGATTTTGGACTGATTGTCCATCACGCATTTTAGCCTTGAATAGTCATTTAGTGATCTGATATTTGGCTGTGTGACTCTATTTACCAAACTCTCTTGCAGATGAGCCAATATTTGACGGGCAGTCTTGATATCTTTATGTTGGCACTAAAGCTCATTAGACATCAAGCCTAACATGTAGTATCTGTTCTTATTATCTTCATCCATCCACTTATCAAGAGACGCTCTCTATTCAGCGGATGGATGAGCTGGTAAGGTGGAGGGATCCTGGTCCAATATTCTTGAAACCCAAAACAATATTGAAGTTTCAGAGCCAATCCTTATAATTGGATCTGGTCAGTCTATAGGTGTCCAGGATACGTGCTAGTGGGTTGGATGCAGACATTTTACTTTTTCTACAGAGAGTCAAAGTTTTTAGTTAGATATTATAATTAAGACTTGACCAATTTATTTAAAAATTTAATTTTTAAATAAATTAGCTTCCATTATTTTCTCACATCCCTATACTCCCTTTGTAAAGATGCAAAAATCTTTACGATTATAGATTTCTAATGGGTGGTGCAGTTCCACCAACTGACTCATTACCTCACCTAACAGTTATTGATGATGGGTTAGCCAATGAGTGGATAACTCTTATCCAATGATTCTCTAATCATGGTGCATCCAAACTTGATCTCTAATTCATGAATCTCACCGTGCTCAAAATATTGATCCACTTCTTAGTTAAGTCAGATCCACCATTTGCACAGATTGGATTCCTAATTGGATCTCTCACCGTATTCAAAATATTGAGCCCAATTTATCCTCTAGCCCATAGCATCTAATGTCTAATAGATATGGTTGCATCTTTCCAGTGCAACTGAACCACTATGACTAGTTGAGAACAATCAACCCCGAAAAGGGTCCGCATATCTACAATGGTGGAAGACCTTAGACTTAATCTTTTCTTAGGAAGATTTGATTTAGGTCTCTTTAAACTTGACTTACAATAGCCATAACAATTATGACTAACCTAGTGGTATGGGTTATCTTGGATTGTTAACCACCTTAGATCAGGACTGGATCGACAAATATGGCCAGGTAAGTCAGACTGATGGAAGGAATATGCTATTAACTCAATAAGAACGCATTCGAGTTAAGTAGCTCCCAATTAAAAACTAGTCGGTCGTATCCACTAAACTTACCTTAGATACCAAATTAATGAGCTAGAACCAATCTGGTTAGCCTATAATCTAGACTCTAACCACTGAGCCTAATTAGGTCTTAGCTTGATCGATCACTCATGTGATTCGATCTCAACCTAGACTTAATCCTGTTAGGCTGGTCAATTTAAGCACTCTTGATCTCATTTAACCAAATTTTGATTCGGTTTGATCAACCGTTAGATCTAATTGAGCTACCTAAGTCCGAACCCAATTTTATGAATATATCTTAAATCTAAAAATTCTTAATTTTTAGACTTAACATATTTCATAATCTTAATTCTTAATTAAGTTTAGGATTCATAAATAAAATATATAAATAAAATTCTAGGATTTTTTTTGTAGAAAATAAGTTTTAGATTTTTGAATAAGGACGAACGTGTAGCATCCCTACACATCATAAGAACATCCCATCGAATGAGAGGAGAGGGCATTTAAACCCTACTTTATTCTTATGATCGGACGGCCAAGGGGAATGCCTTAATCAAAAATATAAAAACTACAAAACTAGTTAGATCTACATCATATATCTTATATATCAAAAATTGATCTAACTATAAACATATTTTGCATACATCTTCATGTATCATATCATGCATGTTTTTAAATCTAAATTATCTCATAATCATCTAAAAAATTAAATTTAAATTGATCATATCAAATTAAAATCTATTCTAGATAATTATGTAGAACTATTCTATAACTAGTCTAAACATGCATTCATCATATCTCATATGAACAAAAATTAAATAATTTTATTTTTTACCTTTGAGATCTTATTATAATATTTATAACATCAAAAAATAATAAATAAATAGATCTAAAAATTATAACTAATCAAATTAAATTATGATCATGCTAGACTATACATAAAACAATTCTATTCTACAACTAGTCATTCATCTTGTACATCTTAGATCTAAATTATTTAATTTTTTAATTTTTAATTTTAGATCTAATCATATCTTATGTGACATCTAAAATCATCAAATTATTAGATCAAAATTAAAATAAAATTAGATCTAATGAAAAATACAATCTGGCTCTAATACCAGTTGAAGGAAAAATCTAGTTTTTCGGATCAGGTTCATTCAGATCTGATTTGATCAAGAGAGATATTTCAAATTTTTTTCTCTTAAATTTAGATCAAATTTGAGATTTTTTAGATCTAATATTATTGATCTAATAAAAGAAAATAAAATAAAATAAAGAATAAATTTAATCTAATTTAATTTTATCTTATTGTGGGTAATCTGATTATCCTATGATGATCCTGAGGTTCTGGATCTAGCCACGCAAGTGCCTGGCCTCTATCGGTATCCACTCAGATAAGATCTCGAGATCTCCTACTTCTTTATCAGTTCTCTAAAAATTAGATCTAGATCTAATTTTGAAGATCTTCAAAACTCTTTTTGAAGATGTGAGTTATCTCTTGCAGCAGTGCCGCCTTCTTTCTTTTTCTGTCGCCTTTCTCTTGCTTGGATTGCACCAAACTTGTGCCCAAAAATTCTTAGGTGCAGATAGGAGAGAGAACACCTAAAGGTGGCATGGAGGAGGAAGTGGGGTAGCCTTATGGCATGGGCAATGGGTCAAGCATCTTTGATCTTGTCGCAGATAGGGTTTTTATAGACCCTGTTGCGCCATGCAGTGCCACACATCCCGGCCAATCATGACTTTTTATGCAATTAGATCTAAATCTGATTGGTAGGATGACATCATTTGATCCAATCAGATGAGAGCCCCTTTGAATCATCCTTAGATGGCACCAAGAATGGGTCAAAGCAGTCTTCTAGGCACCATCCAAGTAGAATCCCTGAAGCAATTGGAGTCCCATCTGTATGGGACTCCAGATGCTTTATCCATGAGTGCATGCCTCCCTAGGCATGCACCCCTTATCCATCTACTTTTTAGTAGGTTGATTGATCCAAGAACTCTCTCCTATGATGGCTTGACACATGGGCAGATGTCTAAGTATCAAAGGTCAATGTTTGACCAAATGTCCAAAATAGGATTTAGCAAGTGACGAAAATGGTAGGTATTGTCTCAAATTCATCTCATAAATTAAAACAATCCTTTTCTGATCTAGACAGACTCAAGTCAGATCAAGTAAAGATACCTGAGTGAGCCCAGACATATTTGGCTCAGTCGAGACAAACTTTAATGATAATTAAAGGAAAATAATAGGCTCAATCGTGTGCTAGCATGATTTCTTTGAGCCTAATTGAATCTAATTCAAATCAATTGAACTAGATTAATCCAATTGATGATATCTAGATCAAAACTTTTATTTGTGTGACCCAGTTATGTTCAATTCCGTATGGTATTGAGATATGTCGCGATCTCTATCATCGACATCATCAAAATACCTTCTAATGGATCAAAACTTTTCTGATTCAGACAACTAGTATGATTGATCATCTAAATCATTCTAATTACTCTCAAAATCTACCAATGACACTAGCAGCATATGGTGGCAACCCATCGAACTGAAAATGAATCTCTCGATGTAGTTACCTGTGTGATTAAGTTCTTCTATCTTGAGCCCCAATTGGATTGGGGTTAAGGTAATCTCGTCAAACCCTAATATCCGTCATATAATTAATCATTCAATTCAAGTCCAACCAAACACACAACTACAGCTTCGAGCCAGTCATCAACGAGAAGGTAGACTTCCTAATGATTGCTCGAAGTGGTCATGCTCAGTACTCTCATTCTTTAACGAGTACCTGTACTCTTGCTCTGGTGTCTCTACACTATAGACTCAAGACTCATCTACTATAAAAAAGTAATTGTACATCAATCTTCCAGATCAGTCACCATCCTCATGATGATCCTACGGTCAGGAGCATTTTATGAGTTAATAATAAAAATTCGTGTCTTAAACTTTCAACACTTGAAAATAAGAACTATCATTGCCATTAACTCAAGGGATGTATTACAGACACTAAATACACATTATGATAGAAAATAACTCATTTTATTATTTATAATCAAAATTATAATTTTGCCCTCTGAAGTGTATAACAAGTGTCAGCCAATTCTAGCTTCTAGGGCACACATATCGAACAGAGGAGAGGATGAGCTCAATTAAAATCAAGTGAGAGAATGACTGGGATCGAAGAAGATGGTGGAAGAAGTTGGAACTCTTGAGCAGGAGGAAGGTGAAAACTAGAGAAAGAGGAAAAAGATCTCGATTGAAATGAGGCCCTGGAGGAAAAGGATGAGCTTAAATATCCCAAAGAGCCTGAGGTAATTATGATTGCAGGTCTTCTTCAGTCGAGCTTTGATTGACACGTGTTCTACTCATCATGGCAGAGGGCTGATAGTTGATAGATCCTTAATTACACCGTACTTTAGGCAGAGCTTCGGTAAGAGTTTCGATAAATTATCTTTTCGGGTAGCCTTGTATTGAAAAAGCTTTGGTGCCAATGCAGTAAATGTTAAAACTTTCTATCCAACGAACGTGGAAAATTGGAAAAGGACTTTGGCAGTCATCATTCTTTATACTACCTTCCTTCGATCTTCAAACTCGAGAGTAGGAGGACTTTTGTTGGGGTTAAATCCGCTCTTACCAAAGTTTGACCTAATATTTGTCCCAAGGTAGTCCCACGATAGTCAATCTTCAACTCACTAGCTGATCCTCTAGATTGCATAAATAAATTCTAGAGCCTGCAAAAGCATTACAGCTGTCGTCCGAACGAGCTTGAATAGTAAAAATGATTAATTTTCACTTGATAGTAAAGCTTGAGTAGTAGAACCCAATCGGTCCGACTCTATGACAAATTGTGAAGGCAGTCGAATTCCTCCATTATAAGTGGCTGGCTCCTGTCGAACTCCTTTTGAATAAGCTTGAATAGTGAAAGCGGTCGTCTAAGTAACTGACTAAGCATTCAATCCCTACGAAACCCAGTTTGGCCAATCTTGAAGCCGACCAAACTCCTTCCTAATCAAATCTCCTTCAACCCGGTATGATTGAAGGAAACTCCTTCAGCATGGTAGAAATAGTAATCCTAACTTTCTTTAGGATATCCTATAAACACTTACTTATCAGACCGGGGTCCAAGCTTATCTGTATGCAAATATTTGACATAGGCTAGACAACCTCAAACCCGTAGGTCAGAGAGTGTAGGCCTACGCCCAGTCCATATCTCATATGGAGTCTTTGCAACAGATTTACTCAGTATATTGTTCAATATATAACATGCAGTTTGAAGAGCATAACTCCAAAATGAAATAGGCAGACTAAAAAATCCCATCATGGATCGAACAATATCTAACAAGGTTCGATTTCTCCCTTTCGGTATACCATTATGCTACAGTGTTCCTGCAGGAGTCTACTGTAAAAAAATTTCATTCTCTCCTAGATATATCAAGAACTCACTGGATAGATATTCACCTCCTCAATTCGATTGAAGAGTTTTAATACTCTTTCCAATTTATTTTTTTATTTTACTTTGGAATCTTTTGAACATTTCAAATGAATTCGACTGATGTTTCATTAGATAAACATATCCATACCTGGATAGATCATCTATGAAAGTAATGAAGTAGAAGTATCCACCTCTGGCACCTATGCTCATTGGTCCACATACATCAGTATATACTAGACCTAAGAGCTCAATAGCTTTCTCACCTTTTCTAATAAAAGGTGACTTGGTCATTTTACCAAGAAGGCAAGATTCATAGGTTGAAAGTGATTCATAATCATTGATATCTACCTATGGCCTACAATGCTATAGGTAGATATCAGAGACATTATCTAATCTAGGATGTTTTCTAGAAATGTATATTACACTCATAAGCTGTGATAAAATGTAAATATCATTTCTTTATTGTCCTTGCATTATTGTAATATCATTTATAAGGATATCACAATAATCTTTTTTTATAGATAAATGATAACCATCTTTGGCCAAAAGGCTAACAGAGATTATATTCATCAGAAAGGAAGGACAATAATGACATTCATTTAAAGAAATGATATTAGTATTGAGAATAAGTTGAACTATTCACATAGCTAGAATTGGAACAGACCATCCATCCCCAACATTTAGGAATTGCTCATTATTTTCAAATCTTCACTAATTTGAAGTCCTTACAACATATTGCAAATATGGACTAGACTTGTGGTATCTAATACCCAAGTAGAAGTATCACAAACAGAGAAATTATAAGAAGTCATCATATAATATCCTTGATCAGCAACTACTTGCTCATCTCTCTTTTTTAGCCTATTGGGGTCATGGGATTCAAGATACTGAGGATAATTCCTCTTCTAATGCTCCTGCTTCTTATGCTGGAAGCATTCTTCCTGATCTAGATTATTCTTGGACCTTATGTTTAAACTGAACATAGAAGTCCCAACCCGAATCACTTTGTGATGCTTAACAATATTCAACTTTTGATACTTATTATCAAAGTTGGATCCCATAAGTTTATCACTATCTAACAATGAATAGAGCAACTATGAATAGGGTTTAACTCTATAAAGGATAATCAAAAGCCTAATTAGTAATTGATTCATTGAATCTAAAGATTTGAACTTTAATCAAAAGATTTCTCTCACTATTTTATTCGAACCAGTAGCCTCTACCTCTAATTCGAGGAATTGCCTTAATTTCTTAGTGGGTACTAGAATTCACATAGACTGCACACAAGCCTAACTATGGTTGATCAACCCATGTACATCTAAGGATAAGTTCATAACCAATTATTTCTCTAAATAACTTCTAGTAATTTAATTTTGTCCTAGGTATCTTTTTAGTAGGCTAGGACCTTCACCGAAAGTTCTGGTTAGGTTCAACCATTAACATGATCATACTTGGTCCATCTAACTAATGAATGATTAAGTCCAACTATGGTTGGTCAACCTAACCATCATTTAGAGAGATGCAGCCAAGAAATCATATTATGAATGATAATTTCATTAGCAGATAAGCTCCAAGCCTATGGGCCTCTAATGATTATCCAACTATTGGACCCATTATCATCCACTTAATGGAAGGCTATGATTTAGTTATTATCATAATTATTTTATTTTAAGAATCTAATAATTTTAAAAAATTTAATTAATTTAATTTAAAAAAAGAATGTCAGATGAACCAGCTTGTCATGATCCTCCCATTGGCTTCACCAAGTCAGATTAAGTGAGATCACTAACAGCCTAATCTAGGAGCACCTAAATCAATCATACTAATTTACCTGGCTGGCATGGGTTAGCTCGAATAGTCAAGTGATCAGATGGAGGGTCTACTAAAGCTTATCTTAGACACCATCAAAAATTATCAGATAAGCAGACTGCTAATTAAAGACCATCGGTCTAGTTTATCTTAGACATTAATTAGTTTAATTAGTTTTAATTAGATCAACCTAACAGTTTATGCTAGACCGCATAGCCAAAAATCAAGTCCATCTTGGATCTCATTAAAGACATGAACTTGACCAACTACAACTATTGTAATTGATTTAGAGAATCTTTGACCTAATCTAAGACAACAATTGATTTGATTTAGTCAATTCTCTAATTAAGTCCATTCTTTAATCTAATCCTAGGTCTAATTCAATTAATGGACCTAATCCCTATTAACCCATTTAACCCAATGTATTATGATTTATGTCTTATGATCTTCAATTCACAATCCTAGATCCTAATCAAACTTCTTAATTCTTAATTAAGTTTTGGACTGAGGGTTGGGGTTCGGCTTTTCGAAAATGATTTTCATGTTTAATATTTTTATAACATGGTTCTATCAACCAAGTTGCATATTTGATTCATAATCAATATAAAAGTAATGTAAACATGAATCTACTTTAGATCTAATCTAAACAGGTTCATGTAATTGAAATAATTTCAACTTTAATTAATTATTAATTACCTTAAATCAAATCTAATATATTTATGATGATTAAAATTAGATTAAAATATTTTTAATCAGATTATAAAATCTCTTAGATCTAATCTAAAATTTTATGATCAATGTCTTAAATCAGCACATACTAGGACAACCTCTCCACTATAAGGGATAAACCTTATAGCAGGACAACCTCATAGCAGTCCGTGCAATCTAATTTCTTTTTTATTTTTAGATCTAAAATTATTTTAAATTTATTAAATCATAAATAAAATTAGATCATATCTAATAAATTTATGATTAGAAGTAGATCAACACAGAATAGGACAATCTCTTCACTGTAAGGGGTAAACCTTACAGTAGGACAATCTTATAGCAGTTCGTATGATTAAGATTTTAATTTTAGATTTAATAATAAGATTATAAATTATACCTAATCTAAAAATAATTAAAATATATATACATAATCATGTAATAATCAACCTAGGATTTGATACCAATTGAAGGAACCAGATCTAGGGTTTCAAGATTTGATCTTGAAACTTTTTGAAGATCTGACAATGAAAAACTAAAACTAATCAAAATTAATTTTAAATATCAAAAAATATCCTAGATCTAAGATCTATTACATGATCATGGCATGTCATTAAATCAAAAATTAAAATATAAAAAAGAAACTAAAACATGTTGATCACATCAACATGTATATATACTACATCTAATGCAGCTATGAAAATAATAGATCAGATCTATTACCTATGAAAGTTAAACATTCTAACTTGTTGATCAGACTTGAGGATGAAGTTATGAGCCGTACATATGTGTGGCCTCTAGCAGTCATCCATACAAGCCTACGATCATGATCAGAAGTCCTGATGTAGGAAATCAGCATAGTATGCTAGTACTGTGCTGATCCTTCTTTGACGGTCGAGTAGATCCCTCCTTCTAGATTTGAACTCTTTCAAAGAGGAGAAGGAAGAGATGAGTTTTTAGATGTGAGACACTCTCAAAAAACTTAAGAAAGGAGGAAGGAAAGAGGTGAACACAACAACCCTAGAAGAAGACCCTCTTCTTCTTCTCTTTGCTCTCACCTAGACTCATCATGGTTCAGACCATATCTAATAAGGTCCAATTTTTCTATTCTAAAATTTCATTGAGTTGAGGTATTCCAGGTAGAGTCCATCGTGAGATTATGTCATTATTCTTAAGATAGTCTAAAAATTTTTGACTAAGGTATTCGCCTCCTGGATTTGATCGAAGAATCTTAATGGGTATTCCTATTTACTTTTTTACTTCGAATCTGAATTCTTTGAACTTTTCAAAGGCTTCAAACTTATGTTACATCAAATATACATACCTATACCGAGATAGATCATCAATAAAGGTGATGAAGTAGATATAATTGCCTCTGACTGGCATATTAAATGAGCTGCACACATCTGTGTATACTAGATCAAGTAGGTCTGTGGCCGTTTTTCCATATCCTACAAAAGAAAGCTTGGTCATTTTGTCATGAAGGGATGATTCACAAATCAAATATGACTTGAAAGTCAACGGACTCTATAACCTGAATTTCTTCAATTTATTAATCCTATCTTCAGCTATATGACCTAGCCTAAGGTGCCAAAGATATCTATCATTTAGAGTATCCCTAAGTCGCATTGATCTTATGGCATTCATGTTTTACTCGATATTTAAAATAAAAACATCAATATGTAACCCATTGTATTATGATTTGTGTTTTATGATCTTTGATTTACAATCCTAGATCCTAATCAAATAATTTCTTAATTCTTAATTAAGTTTTAGACTGAGGGTTATGGTTCAACTTTTTGAAAATAATTTTTTTATTTATAAAATATTTTTACAACAAGATTCCATCAATCAAGTTACATGTTTGATTCATAATCAATATGCAAGTAACATAAACATGAATCTACTTTAGATCTAATCTAAACAGATTCATGTAATTGAAACAATTTCAACTTTAATCAATTATAAATTATCTTAGATCATATCTAATATATTTATGATGATTAAAATTAGATTAAAATATTTTTAATTAAATCATAAAATTTTTTAGATCTAATCTAAAATTTTATGATCAATGTCTTAGATCAGCACGTACCAGGACAACCTCTCCACTATAAGGGATAAACCTTACAGTAGGACAACCTTATAACAATTCGTGCAATCTAAATTTTTTTTATTTTTAGATCTAAAATTATTTTAAATATATTAAATTATAAATAAAATTAGATCAAATCTTATAAATTTATGATTAGAAGCAGATCAACACGAACTAAGACAACCTCTCCACTGTAAGGGGTAAATCTTATAGCAGGACAACCTTATCGCAGTTCATGTGATCAGGATTTTAATTTTAGATTTAATAATGAGATTATAAATTAGATATAATCTAAAAATAATTTAAATATATATATAAAATTATGTAATAATCAACCTAGACTTTGATACCAATTGAAGCAACCAGATCTAGGATTTCAGGATTAGATCTTGAAAAAGTTTCAAGATCTGACAGCGAAAGACTAAAATTAATCAAAATTAATTTTAAATATCAAAAAATATTTTAGATCTAAGATCTATTACATGATCATGGAATATAATTAAATCATAAATTAAAATATAAAAAAAAAACTAAAATATGTTGATCACATCAACATGTATATACACTACATCTAATGCAGGTGTGAAAATAATAGATCAGATCTATTATCTGTGCAAGTTAGACGTTCTAACTTACTGATCTAGGCTTGAGGATGAAGTTGTGAGACGTACATGCGTGCGGCCTCTAGGAGTCGTCCATATGAGCCCACGATCATGATCAGAAGTCCTGATGTATGAAATTAGCACAGTATGCTAGTATTATGCTGATCCTTCTTTGACGATCGATCAGATCCCACCTTCTTCTGAATTTGGACTCTTCCAAAGAGGAGAAGGAAAAGAGGAGCTTTTAGATGTGAGGCACTTTTAGAAAACTCAAGGAAGGAGGAAGGGAAGAGGTAAACACAGCAACCCTAGAAGAAAACCCTCTTCTTCTTCTCTTTGCTCTCACTTAGAAACCTAGTTTTATGTCTATGAAAATCCAACACCCAAGAACCATTTTCCCCTAATTTTTTCACACCCAAAACCTCTCTCAAAGGTCTATTTTTCATAAAAATTTTAGGTCAAAATTTATCCTAAATAAATAGATATGAAAGAGCCTTGTCTAGGTCAAATTTCTAGACAAGATAGGATGATATATAGCAAGTTGTTGGGGCACCCAACACTTGGATGCCCCCTCCTCATCCCATGCCATGGACCACCTAGAATGTGCACACAAATGGTCTCTTTTTATCATGGAAATCAGAGAGGAAATCAGGTGGGGGGCGGCACAAAGGAAGGAATATAAGTTGGTTGGGATTCCATCATATAAAGTTCAATTACACAACAACTTGCCAACTATTTTGATTGGGTCCATAACTTATTCTAAATAAGTAGGAGAGGGAGAGAGAGGGGACATCTGAACATCAATATAAGAAGGGATTCCATGAAAAAATCCTAAAAAATAGGTGCGGGGGTGTGGGGTGGATGTGAGATATTAAGTGGCGCAAGGAATGAAATCTTAGTCATACTAGGATTCTTATTTTGACTTGATCTAATATGATTTCTATTACAAATATACGCTCTTCCCACATGGATCGGCGTGGCCGTCGATGATTAGCTAAGCAATCAAGGAAGTACTTCTTAGAGATCTCTATGGAAGCACGATCAAATAAATCAAGGAATAGAGAAGAAGAGAAGAAGAGATTTTTGAAAGAAAAGAGTTTTTATTCAGTATATTTCAGTACACTTACAATCTTGACCTATTTTCAGTATATATACTTTATAAAGGGTCAAGCCCAAGCTCATAGAAAAACTCTCCAAATCCAAACAACCCACGTACACAAAATAATAACCCACGAAAATTGAGCCGGCTAACCTACGACTGAGTCGCTCATCCCAAACTGAGCCGACCTAGTTATGTACCATGCCAATAGTTCGAAAATGCTGCTCTCTATCTAGATTTTCCTCTGAGACCTAGCCGACCCAATCTTGGACTGAGCCGACCCAATTTGCATTTGAGCCAGCTCAGTCTTAGAGTGAGCCGGCCCAGTTTCTGAACTTTACTATTGAGACTCATTCTTCTTCCAGCTCGCTTCCATCTTCCTATGACCTATCTTCTCATGTTTTCAAGACTTGGGAGTGCCACTTTTGAGCTCACATTCTCCACCTTGGTGCTTCCAAGTCCTTGTGAACTTATCTTTTCTCAACAGACCCATCCATGCCACACATCTCTGAAAGCTATCTCTGGGGAGTACCTTCGTGAGTGCATCAGACTGATTCTCCTTGGTATGGACCTTTATTAGTTCCACTTCATCTTCCTCCATCGGCTCTCTAATCCTATGGTACCTCATGTCTATATGCTTTGTGCGCGCATGATAGACTGGGTTTTGTGCCAACAATAGAGCACTCTAACTATCACTGAATAGTGTAACCTTGCTCTGCTCCACTCCCAACTTATCAATCAGCCTCCTAAGCCAAAGGGCTTCCTTTGCAGCCTCCGTTATCCCAATGTACTCGGTCTCTGTGGTAGATAAGACCGTGATTGGCTAAAGGGTTGATCTCTAAGACACCGACCCACCATATACACAGAAGAGGTATCCAATAGTAGACCTCCTTATATCAAGATCACCAGCATAATTTGCATCAACAAACCCTTTCAGAGGACCTGAACCTTCACACATCTTCATAGATTGTTCTCCAAATCCTCTCGGCTATCCACCAAATATCAAACCGTAATTCCTTGTTCCATGCAGATATCTCAATATCTATTTTAATGCTTTTCAGTGTTTCTTCCCAGGGTTAGCCATGTATCTACTAACCATGCTCACAGCATGTGCTATCTCATCTACAGTACACCATAGTGTACATCACACTACCTACAGCATTTGCATAAGGGACTCGTTCTATGTACTCTCTCTCCTCTTCTGATTGGGGGCACTGTAACGTGGAGAGAGACATATGGCTGGACAATGGTGTCTCTACAGATTTAGCCTTCTCCATCCCAAACCTCTCCAGAACCTTCTAGACATACTTTCCTTGTGACAAATGGAGCACTTCTTTGCACCTATCTCTGCAAATCTTCATTCCAAGGATTTTTTCAGCTAGACCTAAATCTTTCATCTCAAATTCAGATGATAATGCCCTTTTCAACCTTTTCACAGCATCCATGCTTCTACTAGCTATGAGCATAACATCTACATACAATAATAAGTACAGGACATCCTCCTTATCTACATCCTTGACATAGACACAACAATCATATTTACATCTGCTGAAACTCGGGCTCAAGACAAAGCTATCAAACCTTCGATACCACTGACGAGGGGATTGTTTTAAGCCATACAAAGACTTTCTGAGTAAACACACCTTTTCTTCATGTCCCATCTCCATGAAACCATATGACTACTTCATATAAATTCTTTCCTCCAAAGTCTCATGAAGGAAGGCCATCTTCACGTCCATCTGTTCCAATTCCATGTTATGCTATGCCACCAGTGATAGCAAAACTCGAATAGATGTATGATGCACCATATGAGAGAAAATTTTTATGTAGTCAATCCCCTTTTCTTTGAGAGTATCCTTTTGCTACCAGCCTTGCTTTGAATTTGACTCCACCTTATTTTGAAGGTGCTTCTTTCTTTGTGAGCACCCACTTTGAGCCAATAGGTCGAGCACCCTTTGGAGGATCCACCAGCTGCTATGTTTGATTCTTCTCAAGTGATTCCATCTCCTCCATCATAGCCTGCATCCATGAATCATGATCCTCACTCTCCATGGCCTCTACATAATTCTCTGGATCTCCATTAGCAGTGATGAGTGCATAGGAGATAACCTCATCAATGCCATATCTGATCGATCTCCTAATAGTATGCTGGAGCTTATGTAAAGCCACTCCCACTGGCACATCTCTATCTAATGTCTGTGGCTGCTCCTACACATCTGTCTGAACTATTTGCCCTCCATGCTAATTTTCAATCTGAGATAATACTTTTCTGCCCAGCTCCACCTCAATAGGAACACTCCTGTAAGTGGATGTAACCTGCATGCCATCATTCTCTGACTGGCCACCGCTGTTCACCTTTGTTTCTCTAATTTTATCTATCCCAGACCTCCTCAGGATGCTCTTCTTATCAAAGATAACGTCCCTACTGATCACTGACTTTTGTGACTGAGAGTCCCACAGCAAGTACCCCTCGACTCCTTGTGGATATCCTATGAATGTCATCTTTTGAGATTTTGGGTCCAAATTGTTCCTCTCGGTTACCTCCACATATGCATAGGCTGTGCAACCGAAGACTTTCAGATGGCCAAGCTCCACCTTTTTTCACTCCAGATCTCTTCTAGAATGCCTACATTCAGCTTATAATGAGGGGATCTGTTCACAAGAAAATAAGAAAAAGCTAGAGCATTATCCCAAAAGGACTTTAGGAGTGATGTCTGCAGCCTCAAACTCCATGCCTTCTCGATCAGTGTTCGGTTCATCATCTCTATGATACCATTCTACTGGAGAGTCCTCCTCACCATGTAATGGCGTTTGATGCCATTTTCCTCATAATACCTCCTGAACTCCAGGCTAGTATCCTCCCCTCCATTGTTTGACCTCAGATAATTTACCTATTTCCCCGACTCCTTCTCTACTTCAACTCTTCAGGCTCTGAATCAGGCAAACACCTCTGATTTTTCTTTGATCAGATAAACCCACACCTTTCTTGAGAAATCATCAATAAAAGTAATAAAGTATTTTGCCCCACCTCTAGCTGATATAGGAGCTGGTCCCCACACATTCGAGTGCACTAAATCCAGCACTTCCTCACTGCGCTTGATACTTCTAGCAAACTTCATCATATATTGTTTGCCAAAGATACATGACTCACAAAGATCTATGTCCTCCTTCTTCAGGACTATGATCATACCTCTTCTGCTTAGTTCTATGAGCCCATGGTCACTCACATGACCCATCCGATAGTGCCACAGTCGATATAAAATCTATTCCTCCTGTGCCGCTGCTAGCACCTCTGTACTATCATTTACCACTAAGTCTTCCATTCTGTAAAGATTGTTGCTCAGTCTTCTACCTCTCATCACCACCAAAGCTCCCTTGAAAATTTTCAGACATCCACTCCCAGCCTGGCTACTAAAAGCATAACCCTGCTCCTCCAAGTAGTCCAAAGAAATCAAATTCTTTTTCAACTCTAGTACATACATGACATTTGATAATGTATGAATGATGCCATCATACATCCTCACCCTGATAGAGCCAATTCTAGCTGCTTTGCATGGATGATCATCTCTAAGACTGACACTTCCACCATCGGCCTTCTAGTAGGTAGCAAACTACTTTCGATAAGAAGTATAATGGTGCAAGCATGCTAAATCTAATATCTATATAGTATCGTACTCTATGAATCCATCTGATACAACTAGCAGATCTTCTCCACTGCTCACAGAAGCTGTATCATCTCCCTTACTGGCCTTTTCTTTTTTTGATCTTAAAAGGGGACAATCTCTTCTCAGGTGTCCAAACTGATGACATTTATAACATTTCAATATCATCTTCCTTTGATCATAAGACTTTGACCTACCCTTGGATTTCCCTTTTGTCTTCTACTTTGATCTTCCCTATCTTTCGTTCACAGTCAAGATCTCAGACTTAGGATTTTTCTTATAGATCTTCTTCCTTTGCTCATTTGATCTGAGCACACCAACAACCTCTTCATAGTTTAGGATCTCCTTTCCATAAACTAAAATTATTATGAGACAATCATACGAACCTGGGAGAGAATATAATAGCAGCAATGCCCGATCCTCCTCGTCGATCTTCACATCCAAACTCATCATCTCAGAACACACCTGATTGAACCTTTGGATATATGCAACAAGATCTCCACCTTCGGACATCCTCAGACTATAGCTGTTTCTTCAACCATAGCTTATTCGTTATGTTCTTATCCGTGTATGTGTTCTCCAGTCTCTTTCAGAGCCCCTTTGCCATAGCCTCTATGCAAACCTCGAGCAATACCTGATTGGCCAAGCACATTCGAATTATGCTAAAAATAATTTCCTCTAGCTCTTCCCAATCCTCAGCACTGATCTTTATCGACCTTTTTTTTGTCAAGACCTTGTAGATCCTCTACTGAACCAACAAGTCCTTTACTCTTTGCTGCCATAGGGTAAAGTTTTTCTTATCATTGAACTTCTCAAAATCCATCTTGAATCCACTTGATCCCATACTTCAAACAAGTCAAGAACAGATCTCTAACAACTTTCACGATCACACACCAGTAAAACTACCCTTCATAGAAGATCTAACTAGCCCTAGATCCTCTCTCCAAATTTTTGTATCATCGTTCCTTTGTGTAAACAATCTCCACCTCAATCTAGAGATAACCATGAAGCAAACTAGATGTTTTAGGATAAAATCTGATGCAATAGATCCTGGATGTAGTAAATCTTAGGTGTCTTCCTTTCTTCCATGCAACACCACTCTGATACCAAATGTTGGGAATATGTGCTCTTCCCACATGGATCGGTGTGGTTGTCGGTGATTAGCCAAGCAATCAAGGAAGTATTTTTTAGAGATCTTTATAAAAGCATGATCAAATAAATCAAAGAATAGTGAAGAAGAGAAGAAGAGATTTTCGAAAGAAAAGAACTTTTATTCAGTATATTTCAGCACACTTACAACTTTGATCTATTTTCAATATATATACTTTACAAAGGGTCAAGCCCAAGCTCATAGAAAAACTCTCCAAATCCAAACAACCCACGTACATAAAATAATAATCAACAAAAACTGAGTTGGCCCGTTCCGATTGAGCTGGCTAACCTACGACTGGGTTGGCTCAGTCCTAGACTGAGCCAATCCAGTTGTGTACCGTACCAACAGTCCAAAAATGCTGCTCTCTATCTAGATTTTTCTCTAAAATCTAGCTGACCCAGTCCTAGACTGAGCCGACCCAATTCCTAACTGAGCTGGCTCAGTCTCAGAGTGAGCCAGCCCAATTTTTGAATTTTACTATTTATTGCATCCCAACGGACTGGCACATCATGACAATAGACACCACCCTCCGTAACAAACTCCATGTAGCTCCAAATGGCCCACTACTTGACAGTTACGGCTGTCACCATCAGTTTATTATAGGCTCCGTCTATAAAAAAAATCCTTCAAATATGTTTTTCTTGGGCACTCTTCTCCCTCTCGATACTCTGCCATTTTCTTTTCTAAGCATCCCATTTTTATTGGCCGAAAGAGCTGACTTGATCATCAGATGGTTTTGTCGAAGCCACCACCTTCGACTTCGAATGAAACTTATTTTGCAGGTCACCGACGGCGTCCTCGTCTTCTCCGACTCCAGCCTCGAATTCGACATCAACCAGATTTCGTACCAACATTAAACATGCGTATGCAAAACAAATCCACAATCAAATGTTTCCTGTATAGACTCTCGGGCTCCTATGCATCAAGCAATGTTAGAGGACATTTATGTTAGATATATGTGCCCTAGAAGCCAGAATTGGCTGACACTTGTGATACACTTCTAGGGGCAAAATTGTAATTTTGACTATAATTAATGAAATGGGTTATTTTCTATCACACATGTGTATTTAGTGTCTGTGATACATCCTTTGAGTTAATGGTAATAATAATTCATATTTTCAAGAGTTGAAAATTTAAGACATGAATAATCATTATTAACTCATAAACAGCTCCCGACCATAGGATCATCACGAGGATGGTGATTGATCCGGAAGGTTGGTGTACGATCGCTTCTCTTTAGTAGATGAGTCTTGAGTCTACGGTGTGGAGACACCGGAGCGAGAGTACAGGTACTCGTTAGAGAACGAGGGCACTGAGCGTGACCACCTCGAGTAGTCATTAGGAGTCTACCTTCTCGTCAATGACTGACTCGATGCTGCAGTAGTGTGTCTGGTTCTTTGACCTGAGATGCATCGGCAGTTCACCTTGAGGGTGTTATAGTTTGACTACACCATTACTCGGTCTCCTAGCCATATGGAACCCTGAGGTGTATGTTGGCTATAGCATGTTCATTGTAGGAACTGGATTGCATCAAGATGGAATCTATCTACCTCGGTGGTAGAGGAGTAGCCCTATGATGATCATGAGAATCAAGTCCAGAAATCCATGGCCATGGTAGAGTGAAATAATAGAAAGAGTTTCTATTTAGATTTTCACATTGGACTCGAATCGAATGATTACATCATATGACAGAGACTAGGGTTTGACGAGTTCACCTTAACCCTAATCTGATCGGGGCTCAAGATAGAAGAACTTGAATCACACAGGTAGCTGCACCAAGAGGTTCGCATTCAGCTCTGATGGGTTGCCACCATATACTGCTAGGTGTCACTGGTGGATTTTGGGAGCAATTAGAATGATTTAGATGATCGATCATTCTAGCTGTTCGAATCAGAAGAGTTCTGATCCATCGAAAGGAGTTTCGATGATGTCTATGATAGAGATCATGACATATCCCATTACCATACAGAACTGAACCTAACTGGGTCACACAAACAAGGGTTTGAATCTGGTGATCATCAATTGAACTGATCTAGTTCAATTGATCTGAATGAGATTCAATTAGGTTCAAGGAAATCGTGCTAGCACTCGATTGAACCTAACGTTCTTCTTTTACTATCATAAATAAGTTGTCCTGACTGAGCCAAAGGAGTTTGTGCTCAATCAGAGGCCTTCATATGGTCTGACTGGAGGTTGTCCAAGTCAGAATAGGTTGTCTTATTTGTAAGACATTACCTGCCATTTTTGGTCACCTGCCATTTCTTGTTCTTTGACTTTGGTCAAAAGTCTACCTTTGACTGGTCAAACGTTGACCATTGACCCTTTGACTTTTGACCACATGTCATGCACCTATTGGAGAGCTGGTGGGGGCCTGTCCCCCTGCCAGAACCTGGCAAGGAGAAGGGCGCACGCCAAGGGTGGCGTGAGCCCAAGTAGGAGGCGCCTAGGAGTCCTTGTTGGACAAGGACTCCACCTCCCTTTTGGATTCCAATTCAGAGTTCTACTAAGAATCCAGTTTGACTGGTCTTAGGCGCCCTCTAAGGAGGAATCCAGGGGTCTCTATTCCAACCAATCAGATTTAGATCTGATTTCACAAAGGGTTGTGATTGGTTGAGAGGAAGAGGAGTTGGATCACAAGAGGTCTATAAATAAGACCCTGCGCCCAACCCTAATTCTAATGCAATTAGACCCACGCCCCAAGGCTGCCTCTCCCCTCCTTCTCCATGCCATAGTCTCTTCTCCCCTTGCTCTCCACGTCCAAAAGGTGTTTTGGATTTAGGTTGGTGCGATTCAGATCAAGGAAAGGCGATCAAAAGCAAGAAGGCTGCGCTGCTGCAAAAGGACGACTGCAGATCTTCAAAAGAGTTTTGAAGATCCTCCAGATCAGATCCAGATCTGATTTTTGGAGGTGTGATAGAGAAGAAGAGGATCTCCAGATCCAACCCGAGTGGATACCGGTAGAGGCCAGGCGCTTGCGTGGCTAAGATCCAGAACCTTCCGCTGCAATCAGGATCATCTACAGGGTAATAGGATTACCCAAATCAGGTAAATTAAATTTGATTTAATTTATCTTATTTTATTTTATTTATTAAAATAATAAGAATCAGATCTGAAATATATCAAGATCTGATTGAGATCAAGAGAAAATTTTTGAAATATATCTCTTGATCTAATCAGATCTGGACGAACCTGGACCGGGAAATCAGGATTTCCCTTCAACTGGTATCAGAGCCATGGTTCTAAATTGTTTAGATCTGATTTTAATTTTATTTTAATTAGAAAATAAAGTGATTTCAGATGTCACATGAGATGTGATCAGATCTGAAATCAGAAAAATTAAAATTAAATGATTTGGATCTAAGAACATGAAGATATGCATGACTAGTTCTAGAATAGAATAGTTCTATAGAATAGTTTTGCATGTCTTTGATTTAATCTGATTAAATCATATTTTAGATCTTCTTATTTACTATTTTTTGATATTATAAGTGTTATAATAACATCTAAAAAATAGCAAATAAAAATTATTTAATTTTAAATATCATATGAGATATGATTGATGCATGTCTAGACTAGTTGTAGAATAGTTCTACATAATTATCTAGATTAGAATTTATTTTGATTAGATCAATTTAAATCTAATTTTTTAGATTATTATGAGATAATTTAGATCTGAAAACATGCATGATTATGATACATGAGATGTATGCAAAATATGCCATGATTAGATCTACTTTATATATGAGATATATGATATAGATCTGATATTATTTTGTAGTATTGAATGTTCCTGATTAAGGCGTTCCTCTTGGCCGTCCGATCATAAGAACGAAGAAGGGTTTAAAGGCCCTCTCTTCCCATTCGATGGGGTGTTCTTATGATGTGTAGGGGTGCTGCGTGTTCGTCCTTAATCAGAAACCCAAAACTTACTTTCTGCAAAACCCTAGATCCTGAAACCCTAGGATTTATTGTGCATATTTTGTTTATGAACCCTACTTAATTAAGAATTAAGTTTATGGAATATTAATTAGATCTAAAATTGAGAATTTTAGATCTAAGACATATTCATAATACTGGGTTCGGGCTTGGGTAGCTCAATTAGGTCTAAGCGGTTGATCAAACCGAATCAAGAGTTGGTTAGAGGGGATCAACAATGCTTAAATTGACCAGCCTAATAGGATTAAGTCTGGGTCAAGATCGAGTCACGATCAAGCAAGACCTAATTAGGCTCAGAGGTTAGAGTCTGGATTGTAGGCTAACCCAATTGCAAAACTAAAAAAAAAAAAAGGTACAAGTATTTCAGTGCAAGATTCAGGTTCTACGTGACGGTGTACGTTAGACGGATGGGCTACATTCAAAAATTATTTTGAAGGATCTATAGACTAGATTTAGATCTGATCTTTGGAGGAGAGATTTGTGAGGAGATGATGTTCAGATCCTACTTGAGTTGATATTGGTAGAGGCCAGGCACATATGTGGCTCCTTCTAAAACCTCAAGAATGATTAGGATCATCGTAGGATAATTAGATTATCCAATCAGGTACTTGAAATTAAATTTGATTTAATTTTATTTTAATTTTTAATATCAAATCATTATAATCAAATCTAAGAACTCTTAGATTTGATCAGATCATAAAATTTTTTATAGAAAATTCCATCTTAGATCTGATCAGATCTAGACAATCCTACGATGGAAAATCAGATTATTCTTCAACTAGTATCAGAGCTGCGTTAGCAGTTCTTCAAATCTATTTTAGATCTAATTTAATTTTTATTTATGATCTGATATTAAAAAATTTTAGATGTCACATCAGATATGATTAGATTTAAAATTAAAAAATTAAAAATTATATGATTTAGATCTATAATGTATGAGATGCATGACTAGACTAGAAATAGAATAGTTCTATGTGTAGTCTAATATGATCATGTTATTAATTTAATTAAATATAATTTTAGATTTATTTTATTTTTATTTTTTTGATATTATAATTATTATAACTAGATCTAAAAAATAGAAAATATAATTTTTAATTTTTAATTTTTAATTTATTCATATGAGATTTGAAAGATGCATGCTTAGACTAGTTATAGAATAGTTCTATAAAATATCTAGAATAGTTTTATTTTAATGTGATCAAATTTAAAATTATATTTTTCAAATTTATTGTGTGATATTTCAGATCTGAAAGTATGCATGGTTGATTGAGTTTTGATACATGCGATGTATGCGAGGAATGTATAGATTAGTTCTTTGATTGTATATGTGATATATGATTTTGATCTAACTTATTTTATTTTAGAAACTATATTTTTGATTAAGGCATCCCCCTTGGCTGCCCAATCATAAGAATAAAGTAGAATTTAAAGGCCCTCTCTTTTCATTTGATGGGATGTTCTTATGATGTGTAAGGGTGCTACGCGTTTATCCTTAATCAGAAATCAGAACTTATTTTCTACAAAACCATAGATCCTGAAATTCTAGAATTTTGTTACATATTTTATTCATGAATCCAAAATTAACTAAGAATTAAGATTATAAAATTAATTAGGTCTAAAAATTATGAGTTTTTAGATCTAAGATATCTTCATAAAATTGGGTTCAAGCTTGGGTAGCTCAATTAGATCTAGTTGTTGATCAAACCGAATCAAGAGTTAGTTAGGTGGGATCAAAGAAAGCTTAGAATTGACCAGCCTAATAGGATTAAGTCTGGATCAAGATTAAATCACATTGAGATGTGACTCGATCAAGTCGAGACCTAATTTGGCTCCGTGGTTCAAGCCTGGATTATAGGCTAACTCGATTGATTCTGATTCGATAATTTGGTATCTAAGATAAGTCAGGCAGATACGATCAATTGATTTTTAATTGGAAGCTACTCGATCTGAATGCATTTTATCGAGTTAATGGCATATCCCTTCCATCGATCTCACTTACCTGGCCATTTGTGTTGACTTAGTTCTAATTTGAGGTGGCTAACAATTCGAGCCAACCCATGTGATTAGGTTAGTCATAAATTGTTATGACTAAGTCAAGTCAAGTTTAAAGAGACCTAATTTAAATATCCTTAAGAAAATATTAAGTCTAAGATCTTCCATCATTGTAGATGTACGGGCCCTTCCCAGGGTTGATTGTTCTCGGCTGGATATAGTAGTTTAGTTACATCAGAAAGATGCAACCATTTCTATTAGGCATTGAATGCTACTGGTTGGAGGATGGGTTGGGCTCAATATTTTGGATATAGTGAGAGATCCAATCAAAAATCTAATTCATGCAAATGGTGGGTCTGACTTAACTAAGGAGTGGAGCAATATTTTGGGCATGGATAGCTTCATGAATTAGAGATCAGGTTTGGATGCACCATGATTAGAGAATCATTGGACAAGAGTTGTCCACTCATTAGTTGACCCATCATCAATAACTATTAGGTGAGGTGGTGAGTCAGTCGGTGGGATCGCACCATCCATTAAAAATCTATAATCATAGAGATTTTCACATCTCTGCTAAGAGAGCATAGGGATCCAAGTAAATAGTGGAAGCCTAATTTATTTAAAAATAAAATTTCTAAATAAATTGATTAAGTCTAATTACAAAATCTAACTAGAAACTTTGACTATCTGTAGGAAAATATCTGCATCCAATCCACTAGCCTATATCCTGGACACTCATAGATTGATCAGATCCAACTACAAGGATTGGCTCTAGAATTTTAAAATAGTTTTGGGTTTTGAAAAGTTGACTCATGTGTTGGAATAGGATCCTTCAACTTTACCAGCATGTCCATCCGCTGATCAGAGAGCATCTCTAGAAAAATAGATGGATGAAGATAATAAATCTAGGTATTATATGTTGGGCTCGATGTCTGATAAGCTACAGCATCAATATGAAGACATTAAGACTAGGCACCAAATGTTGGCTCACCTATAAGAGTTTTTTGATAAATAGAGTCACACAGCCAAATATCAAGTCACTAAAATATTTTTTAAGGCCTAGATGCGTGATGGGCAGTCGGTCCAAGATCATTATCTAATAATGATCAAGAACTTTAAAGAGCTTGAGAAGCTTAGTGTCAAGTTAGATCAGGACCTATAGATTGATATAATTCTATAATCTTTGACTGATGCGTATGAGCAGTTCATCATGAACTACCATATGCATAAACTTTAAAATACCTTGGTTGAACTTATGAATATGCTGGTTACTGTTGAGCTCTCTATGAAATGTTTAAAGGACTCAGTGCTTGCTATGGAGCGGACTTCTTTCAAGAGAAAGTTTTTTAGAAAGAAAAAAAAGACCGCAAAGAAGCAGAAGGTGGAAGGTGGGAAGAAGAAGAAGGTAAAGCTGAAGAAGAAGGTCGATAAGAGAAAATATTTTCATTACAATACTGATGGCCACTGAAAGTGGAACTGCCCTCTTTACATCACCAGCTTGAAGAACAAGAAGGAGGCAGGTTCTTCTGGAGGTATGCTCATTATAGAATCTAATCTTATGGTTTTTTCTACATCTAGTTGGGTGCTTGACTCTGATTCTAGTACTCACTTATGCACTTCTATATAGGATCTTGAAGATACCAGAAAGCTGAGGGATGGTGGGACGATCCTACATGTCGAGAATGGAGCAAGATTTGCTGTTGTAGTCGGAGAACCTATCCTATTCGACTACTGTCAGGATTAGATCTAATTCTTAAAGATTATTTTTATATGCCTATAGCAAGCAAGAATTTGATTTCTATTTCATGTTTAGCACAAGAAGGCTATATAATTAGTTTTCTTAAGGATCATTGTAATATTTTTTATGAAAAAAATAAAATTGCAAGTGATTTTTTTATAAATGGTCTCTATCTATTACATATTAATGTTTCTATTTTTAATATTGAGCAAAACATTAATGCCATAGGATCAAAGTGACCTAGGGATAGTCTAAATGATAGGTATCGTTGGCACCTTAGTCTAGGTCATATAGCTGAAGATAGGGTTAATAAATTGGAGAAATTCGAACTATTGAGTTCATTGACTTTTGAGTCATATCCGATTTATGAATCATGCCTTCATGACAAAATGACCAAGCTTCCTTTTATAAGACATGGAAAAAAGACCATAGACCTACTTGTCCTAGTACATACTGATGTATGCAGCCCATTTGATGTGCCGGTTAGGGGCAATTATATCTAGTTCATCATCTTTACCAGTGATCTATTTCGGTATGGATATGTGTATTTGATGTGACATAAGTCTAAAGCCTTTGAAAGGTTCAAAGAATTCATACTTGAAGTAGAAAATAAATAGAAAAATTCATTAAGATTCTTTGATCAGATCGAGGAGGTGAATATCTTAGTTGAAAATTTTTAGACTATCTTAAGGACAATGGCATAGTCTCATAATGGACTCCATCCGGAACACCTCAACTCAATGGGGTTTCAGAATGGAGAAATCAGATCCTATTAGATATGGTCCGATCCATGATGAGTTTCATAGACCTTTCTAAGTTTCTTTGGAGATATAGTCTGATGACCGCTATATATTTATTGAATAGGGTTTCCTCTAAAACCATTCCTACCACACCGTATGAGATATGACATGGTAAAAAATTAAGTCTGAGTCATCTCAGAGCTTGGGGTTATATGGTCCATGTCAAGAGATAATAGGTAGACAAATTAGAGTCTTGATCCTTTAAAGCTCGATTTATTGGATATCCTAAAGAGTCTTTAGGATATTATTTCTATCTTCTAGAAGATCATAATATGATTGTGAGTCAACATGCCATCTTTCTTGAAAAATAGTTTATTCAAGATGGTGGCATCGAAAGATAGATTAGACTCGAGGAGAAAGTCTTCGATAAGAAACGAGCTAAGGAACCTATGGAACCCAATCAGATTAAGCCAACCCTGACACTATCTCCTCCACCTCGTAGATCAAGTAAAATTTTTTATCCTTTTGAAAGGTACTTAGGTACTATCTTAGAAGATGTAGAGAAAATGTGCCTCACAGAAAATGGAGTTCATGGTGATAATTCCAAAATCTATGACGAGACGATATCAGATATCAACTCTGAGAAATAGTTTGAGGCAATGAAGTCAGATATTGACTCAATGCGCTCGAACCAAGTCTGGATCTTAGTAAATCCATCTGAAGGTATAGTACCTATTGGATGTAAATGGATCTTCAAGAGAAAGATAGGTGCTGATGGGAATGTAGAGATATTCAAAGTAAGGCTTGTAGCAAAAGGGTATAGTCAACGTAAAGGCATTAGCTATCAGGATATTTTTTTGTCGGTACCTATGCTCAAATCCATCCACACATTACTTGCTATTGCAGTCTATTTTAATTATGAAATATGGCAAATGGATGAGAAAATGATATTCTTAAATGGATATCTTGAGAAAGATATCTATATGGAACAATCGCTAGGTTTCACATCCAATGATGATGATCATAAGGTATGCAAGCTACAAAGGTCCATATATGGACTTAAGTAAGCATCTTGGAGCTGAAATGCTCATTTCAATGATGTAATCAAATTATTTGGATTCATCAAAAATAAGGAGGAGCTCTGTATTTTCAAAAAGATTAGTGGGAGTGCTGTTGTCTTTCTCATATTGTATGTGGTGTGAGGATTTATGGTGCTCCCAAGCCTTGAAAGACCATGAGAGGAGCCAAGGCGTTGGCTCCAGAGATTCTAAGGGCCTGGTTGGTGTTTCGAAGATCTAGGATGGAAGGTGAATTAAGGAACCAAAGTCAAAAAATCAAGACTGTAGAAAAAAGATTTTCTACAGGTTAGTCGGGTCAGTCCAAAACTAGGTCGGCTAAGTCTTAGAGCACAGGCAAGATAGAGAGCTGAGAATTTGGGATTGTAGGCACGGCATGGGACTGGGCCGACTCAATTTCAGAATGAGCTAACCCAGTAGAACTTAGCCGGCTCAATGCTAAGACTGAGCCAGCTCAGTGTGCAGGCAGAGTTACGTGAGGGTCTATTTTGGGCTAAGGTCTGGGTTGATCCTAGGGTCTTAAGGCCTGGTTCAAGAGGTCTTAAAGAAGCTAACTCATATATGGGTCGGGTCTAAATCTAGAGGATGAGAGCATGGAAGATATGGGTGTACATGGGCTCAATGAGTGCTTTCATGTATTGAGTTAGCTAGGAGAGTTTTTAGTCGAATCTAATGGCTATGTATAAATACGTAGGTTGTATTAGGGTTTTAAAGAGTGAAATCAATATAGACCTTTTCTCCCTCAATTCTTTCTTCCTCTCTTCTCTCTAGAGTTGCCATCTCAGGATTCTTGAAGAAGCCCTAGAGAGAGGGGGCACCTCCCTCAAGCCTAAGGAGGAAGGTACCCCATCATAGATCTAGGTGTTGGATCTATGGTTTGCTGTCCATAGAAAACATCACAGATTCCTTCAAGTCCGTGCTAAAGATTAGGGACTTTTGCAACATGGTATCAGTGCTTGTGATGTCAAGGATGATTGGCGTTCGAGCGATATCATGGGTCTATAATTTGATATCAGAGCTAGAGGATGCCTGGGACGTTGTGGATGGCAATATGGTATCAGAGCTAGATTTCAGAACCTGATGGTTCGTGGAAGCGAAGGAGAAGTCATACAAGGTAAAATTAGAAATCTATATAAGGATTCCATGGTATGTCTCAAATCTATCTTGTTGTTGCTGTGGTTTGGCCAATCGGGAGCAGCGAGTTAAAGGTGGAGGTTGAGAGGATTAACGAAAAAAAAAATTTCCATGGTGGAAGGATTGGGTGCATGATTTGTTGATCGATCTTAGTGAAAAGATCGGGGTGTATGACGGTTATGTGACAGGCAAGGGTGCTGGAGTGCTGCAGTAGCATTTTTTTGAAGATGCAGGTCTGAGAGAGACTCGACGATGCAACAGCTAAGGAAAGTATCTCAGTAGAGAGCATCAGGATTCTCTAGGAAGATAGGCAGTGTGGGATTGTTGAAGAAAGGTTTTTCAACGGATAATGATCGAAGGAAGGCTGAAGAAGCGACTATACATCCTTCAATGATGGGAAGGTGGGAAAGTAGTCAGAGATGTATTTAACGGTTCAACCGAAGCATGGATTTGCGGAGCCTTGGGGATGATGGAGATGGATGATCCATGGAGGTTCAGTAGGTTAGGGCTGGATGGCTGTAGAGCGGCATAAAGATGAGTCAGGGAGCACTGGAGTGTTGCAAGAGCACTACCCTAGAGGCACAGGGGCTGAGAGAGGCTCGACGATGTAGCAGCCAAGTGTATCTCAGTAAAGTGTGTCAGGGGTTTCTTAGGAAGATCGAAAGTAGGTCAGGGAGAACCAGGGGGTCTGAAGGAGCTCCAGGAGGTCTTTAGCAATTGGAAGTATCATGGATTAGGTTTCTTTTATAGGGGCACTAGAGAGAGTCATGGTTCAGATGGAGGATGGTTCTCCGGGTGCAACTAAAGTGATGGCTATTGTGGGGCAAAAGAGGACTAGGATGGAATTTCCAAAGGTTCAGTCATTGAATTCAGAAGAGTTGGATGAGCTCTTAGGTTTTGAAGGTGCCCATGGGTTGTGGAGGTATTTGAGATGGCTTCGAAGAGGGCCACAGAGTGCGGAGGGTTTGAAAGAGCAGTGACGATGTTCGAGGTGCAGTGGCAGGCTCAGCAGTGCTGCATTGAGTGATTGGCCTTAAGGGACTCGATGATAGAGTCAACTTCTACGGCATCAGGTGGACTTTGGATATAGATAGAGCTCCACAGTGGTGGCTTCACAAGTGGAGAAAAAATTTGGCATGAGTTCAGAGCGATGGTGATGCATAGTTTTAGGTGGAATGGCGTGTGCAGGTGGACAGGCATAACTCTGAGGAGATCGTGTCAAGTGGTATAGCATGTGCTGGTGCAGAAATGCTATAGGTTCTCTAGGAAAGTTTAGAGAAAGTGATGCAGCTACTAAGCAGAAGGGATATTACAATTTCAGGATGGTGTCAAGAAGCAAGCATAGGTCTTCAGTGGTGGAGGTGGTCATCCCAAAGGCCTCAAAGGTGCACAACAGCTGAAGAGGATTGATGGAGGCAATGTTTGCCCAAGCACTATCGAGTGCGCAGGGATAATGGGATCGTGCAGGAGGGCATTGCCGAGGGATTTGCCAAGGCTTGGGGCACCAAGGTGGAGATTATGAGCATTTGTGGTACTCCCAAGCCTTGGGAGGCCAAAGGAGGAGCCAGGGCATTGGCTCCGGAGATTCAAGGGGCTTGGTTAGTGCTTCGAAGACCTGGGACATAAGATGAAGCAAGGAACCAAAGTCGGTGAATCAAGACTGTAGAAGGAAGATTTTCTTCAAGTTAGCCAACTTAGTTAAAAATTGGATCGGCTAAGTCTCAGAGCATAGGCAAAATAGAGTGCTCAGCATTCGAGACTACAAGCATGGCACAGGACTTGGCCGGCTCAGTTTTAGACTGAGCCAACCCAGTGGAACTTAGCCAGCTCAATGTTGAGACTAAGTCGGCTCAGTGCGCGGGCAGAGTTATGTGAGGATCTATTTTGGGCTAGGATTTGGGTTGATCCTAGAGTCTTAAGGCCTGGTTCAAGAGGTCTTAAGGGAGCTAACTCATATATGGATCGGGTCTAGATCCAGAGGATGAGAGCATGGGAGATATGGGTATACTGGACTCGGTGAGTGCTTTCATGTATTGGGTTAGCGAGGAAAGTTTTTGGTCGGACCTAATGGCTATGTATAAATACATAGGTTGTATTAGGGTTTTAAAGAGTGCAATTAATACAGACCTTTTCTCCCTCAGTTCTCTCTTCTTCTCTTCTCTCTAGAGTTGCCACCCCAGGGTTCTTGAAGAAGCCCTAGAGAGAGGGGGTGCCTCCCTCAAGCTCAAGGAGGGAGGTGCCCCATCATAGATCTAGGTATTGGATCTATGGTTTGTTGCCCATAGAGAACATCATAGGTTCCTTCAGGTCTGTACTAAAGATCAGAGGCTTCCGCAATATGGTTTCAGTGCTTGTGATGTCAGGGATGATTGGCATTCGAGCGATATCATGAGTCTTCAATTTGGTGTCAGAGCAAAGTGATGCTTGAGACGTTGTGGACGGTAATACGTGGATGACATCCTCCTAATTGGGAATAATATTTTCATATTGACTACAGTCAAAATGTATTTGTCTAAAAAGTTCTCTGTGAAAGATCTAGGAGAGGCAACCTTTATTCTAGGAATTAAGGTCTATAGGGATAGACCAAATAGGATGCTGGGTCTCTCAATTGAGGAGGTGCTGAAATGGTTCAACATGGAAAACTCCAAGAGGGGTTTAGTATCCTTTAGACATGGCTTTCATCTCTCCAAGAAGATGTGCCCTAGCACACCTAAGGAGATTGAACGCATGAGCAAGATCCCTTATGCTTCGGTAATAGGGAGCCTCATGTATACCATGCTATGTATACGATCTGATATTGTCCATGTTGTGAGTGTCACAAGTAGGTATCAGTCGAATCTAGGTGAAGAGCACTGGACTTCTATAAAATGTATCCTTAAGTACTTGAGAAGAACTAAGAATATGATTCTAGTTTTTGGTAATGAAGAACTCCAGGTCTAGGGGTATACAAACTTGGATTTTATGTCTGACATAGATGATCGAAAGTCAATATCTGAAAGTCTATTTATTTGTAATGGTGGAGCTGTCAGTTGGAAGAGTTCCAAGCAGACGGTGATTGCAGACTCCACCATGAAAGCAGAGTACATCGCTGCATTAAAGACTATAAAGGAGGCATTCTAGTACAAAAAGTTTACTGCAGAGCTCAGAGTGATGCCATTAGATGCCGTCCCTCTATACTGCAACAACAATGCCACCATAGTCCTTGCTAAGGAGCCAAAGTCTCATCAGAAATTTAAGCACATCAAGCAGCGATATCACCTCATCCGTGATTACCTCGAGAAGGGATATATTAAGATCAAAAGAGTCGACACTGCAGACAATGCAGTCGATCCACTAACAAAGCCATTGAGCTAGCAGAAGATCGAAGCCCACCATGAGAAAATGGGACTTAGATTTGTAGCCAATTGGCTTTAGGTCAAGTGGGAGTTTATTAGATGTGTGCCCTTGAAGCTAGATTGGCTAATACTTATAATACACTTCTAAGAATAATTTTATAAATTTAATTATAAATTAATAAAAAAATTATTTTCTATTATATTGTATATTTAAAGTGTCTATGATACATCCTTTGAGTTAATGGTAATGATAATTCATATTTTTAAGAGTTAAAAATTTAAGACATGAATTTTCATAATTAATTCATAAACCGCTCCTGATCGTAGGATCATAACGAGGATGGTGATTGATTTGAAAGATTGGTGTACAATCGCTTCTTTAAGATAGATGAGTCTTAAGTCTATGGTATGGAGACACTGAAGTGAGAGTACAGGTACTCGTTAGAGAATGAGGGCACTGAGCGTCACCATCTTGCGCAGTCATAAGAACGTCTATCTTCTTATTAATGATTGGCTCGATGTTGCAGTGGTGTGTCTGATTCTTTGATCTAAGGTACATCGATAGTTCATCTTAAGGGTGTTATAGTTTGACTACACCATAACTCAATCTTCTAGCCATTCGAAATTCTGAGGTGTATATTGGCTATAGTATGTTCATTGTAGGAATTGGATTGCACCTATAGAAGATCTATCTACCTCGATAGATGAGGAGTAGCCCTATGATAATCATAAGATTGAGTTCTTAAGCCCATGTTCATGGCAAAGTGAAGATGGTAGAAAGAGTTTCTATTAGGATTTCATATTGGACTCAAATCGAATGATTAATTCATATGATGAATGTTGGGTTTGATGAGTTCACCTTAACTCTAATCCTATCGGGGCTCAAGATTGAAGAACCCAATCACACAGGTAGCTACATCGAGAGATTCACTTTCAGTTCTGATGGATTACCACCATATACTACTAGGTATCACTGGTGGATTTTGGGAGCAATTAGAATGATTTTGATTATCGATCATTCTAATTGTATGAAACAGAAAAGTTCTGGTCTATCGAAAAGTGTTTCGATCATGTCGATAATAGAGATCGTGACATGTCTTATTACCATATGAAACTGAACCTAATTGAGTCACATAAATAAGGATTTGGATCTAGATGTCATCAATTGAGCTAACCTAGTTCGATTGATTTGGATTAGATCCAATCAGGTTCAAGGTAATCGTGCTAGCACATGATTGGGCTAGGCTTTCTCCTTCTGTAATCTTTTTGATTCATCACAATCGAGTCAAATTTAATTTGATTTATTTTTGTATCTTGAATGAGTTTATTTTTATTTGACTAGAACCAGTCTAGTTTAGAATAATTATTGAAATTAAATCCATTCCTAGTGAAATTGGACTAGGGTCAAAAGTTGACCTATTTGAGAGAATTGAGGGTCACCTAATCAGATGCTTCTAGAAAATTCTCTGAAAATTATCTTACTCTAATTTTTGGATATGTGATAGGATTCGAGATGTGCTATGTGTGTGCCAAATTTTATGATTTATGGTGATGGTTTAGCTAGATTTTTGATAGAGTTTGATTTGGATCAAACTCTTGAAGGAAGAGTCCTAGGCATAATGGATTTTTCCTTATCTACTCATGTCGCCCCATTTTTTATTGAATTTTGGTGAGAAAACTAGATGAGATTTGGTGCTTTAAATGGATAATAAATCCTAGAGTCCCAACAATAAAATAAATTAGTTATTTGGTCAAAGAGGGACTCTATGTGGCGTTGGATTTAAAAACCCTTCTCACATCAAAGAGGATGTATCGCATGAAATTATTTTCCATGCTCAAGTGCTATCATCCATACCATATCACATGTGCCCTCTATCCTTTTTCTCCTTCTCTTCTACATGCCAAAAAGGTTAGGCACAAATCATAGAAGAAGGTTGAAGTATTTTGGTGCAAGATTCAGGTTCTACACGATGGTGTTTGTGAGACGAACGGGCTGGCTTCAGAAATTATTTTGAAGGATCTATAGATCAGATTCAGATATAATCTTTGGAGGAGAGATTTATGAGAAGAAAATATTCAGATCCTATCCTAGTGGATACTGGCAGAGGCTAGGCACGTGCGTGGCTCCTTCCAGAACCTTAGGAACAATCAAGATCATCGCAGGATAATTAGATTACCCAATCAAATCTTTAAAATTAAATCTGATTTAATTTTATTTTAATTTTTAATATTAGATCATCATGATCAAATCTATGAACTCTTGGATTTAATCACATCATAGAAATTTTTGTAGAAAATTCCACCTTAGATCTGATCAGATCTGGACAATCAAGCAGTGGAAAAATAGATTATCCTTCAAACCATCCCCTTGACTCATGCTTGAACATACCCATTTTTCTCTAATTTTTGTCACACAAAACCTCTTTCCAATGCCTTAAGAGATAAGATCTTTATCTTAACTCAACCAAAAAGGGATTAGACTCATCCCAAAGAGTCCTAGAGAGGAGTGTCTCCTTTCACACGTGCAAGGCTAAAGGGTGCATGTCTCCACGCATGCCCCTCCCCTTTTTCAGCATGAAATAAGAGAGAGAAACCCTATAAAGGATTAGTTGGCTTCCCGATTTAATTAGTTTTAAATTGGATTTGATTTAAATCCAATTCAAGTCCGATTTGAATCAAATTCGAAAGGCTATCAAACCTGATCTAATCAGGATTGCAATCCAAGTCCAACTTGGATAATTAAACCCAATTAGCCTTAAATTAAGTCAAGCCCAATTAAATTCAATCTGATTTAAATTAATTATGACTTGATCCATAATTTAATTAGGCCTAATTAAATTACAACACTTGCAATTAAGTCCCCTTGCTAATAATTAGTAGTTGCTACATCTGTAACACTTACAAATTAGTAGTTTTCATAATTCAAACAATCAATCCAATTGATAATTTGAATTGGATCTAGGCTATTGATTTGGTTAGGCTCTTTTTATGTGTAACCCTTCAGGTTCTATTCAATCTAATAGTGAGACATACCATGATCTCCATCGTAGTATCATTGAAACTCCTTTCAATGGGCTAGAATGATTTTAACTCACCCCAACAAGGATCGTTGATCTAAAAATGATGCTAGTAAGTTCTCATAATCCACCGATGATACCTAACAGCATATAGTGGCGACCCAGTAGAATAGAACAATAAACCTCTAGGTATAGTTACTATATGATACAGTCCCTCTATTGAGAGTCCTGACTATATAGAAGTCATGAAGAACTTGTCAAACCCCATCATCAGTCATATGCCGGATTGGCTTGACTCGAGTTCAATTTTGAATCCTGTAAAAACTCTTTTCTAGTATTCACTCTTACTCTTGCTAGAGACTTTCTAAACTTAGTCTCACGAATCATATAGGACTACTTTTCTATCAAGATTGATAAATTTCATCTAGGTGCATCCTACTCAAATAGCAAACCTAAACCCACTATAGCCAACATACACAGCAAGAATCCAAATGGCTAGAGACCAAAGGAACATGTAGTCAAACTAAGTAGCTTCACTATGAATAGCCAACACACTACAAATCAAAGGACCAGTCACACCATTACAGCATCAAGAAAATCACTAATGAGTAAGCAGACATCCAAGTGCTTTCTTATTTGGTCAAGCTCAATGCAAGTTGTTCTCTAACAACCACCTGCACTCTCATCCTAGTGTCCCCATACTGCAGACTCGAAACTCATATGCCTGGAAAGGAGGTGACCCATGCATCGATCTAACTAGATCGATTACTATCTTCCATGATGATCCTTCAATCGAGAGCATTTAGAAATTAACCACTAATAATGTATGTCTCAAATTCTCAACACTTTGAGAATTTTTAAAAATTTTTTTATTAATTTTTAGAATAATTCATGGACACATACAACATGAATGGTAATAAAAACTATCCGTCAAGTGCAAAAACATGTTCTAGAGAAAGGTATGCATCAACCAAGACTGGCTTCTAGGGCATACATCCAGCAATCTTTCACTTACAATAAAGCCAATCTGCCATGTAACTAAGCCCCATCTTTACAAGACAGGCTTTGGTAATTGGCTGGCTAAATGACTTGGGCCTACCACATCCTATGTGGTGTCTACTCTCTGCACCTCAAAGTATTTCTACTTGAGTTAATCACGTATATTGCTGCTCTATGTGCTTGGATTTCTAGTGAGACCTTGACTTCTTAGCGAGAGCTATGAGCCATTATCTTTGCTGTATAGTATCATGGCATCTGATGGTGTGACTGTTAGATATGTGTGCCCTAGAAGTCAGAATTGGTTGATACTTGTTATACACTTTTAAGGGCAAAATTATAATTTTGACTATAAATTATAAAATGGGTTATTTTCTATCACATAAGTGTATTTAGTGTCTGTGATACATCCTTTGAGTTAATGGTAATGATAATTCTTATTTTCAAGAGTTGAAAATTTAAGACAAGAATTTTCATTATTAACTCATAAAATGCTCCTGACCATAGGATCATCATGAGGATAGTGATTGATCCGGAAGGTTAGTGTACAATCGCTTCTTTGTAGTAGATGAGTCTTAAGTCTATGGTGTAGAGACACCGGAGCGAGAGTACAGATACTCGTTAGAGAATGAGGGCACTGAGCGTGACCACCTCAAGTAGTCATAAGGAAGTTTACCTTCTCATCGATGACTGACTCGATGCTGCAGTGGTATGTCTGGTTCTTTAATCTGAGGTGCATCGACAGTTCACCTTGAGGGTGTTATAGTTTGACTACATCATGACTCGATCTCCTAGCCATTCGGAATCCTGATGTGTATGTTGGCTATAGCATGTTCATTGTAGGAATTGGATTGCACCAAGATAGAATCTATCTACCTCGGTGGATGAGGAGCAGTCCTATGATGATCATGAAAATCAAGTCCATAAGCCCATGGCCATGGCAGAGAGAGTGAAATAATAGAAAGAGTTTCTATTAAGGTTTTCACATCGGACTTGAATCGAATGATTAAATCATATGATAAAAATTAGGGTTTGATAAGTTTACCTTAACCCTAATTTGATCGGGGCTCAAGATAGAATAACTTAATCACACAAGCAGCTACACCGAGAGGTTCATTTTCAATTTTGATGGGTTTCCACCATATGCTGCTAAGTGTCACTGGTGGATTTTGGGAGCAATTAGAATGATTTAGATGATCGATCATTCTAAGTTGTCTGAATCAGAAAAATTTTGATCCATCAAAAGGAGTTTCGATGATGTCGATGATGGAGATCATGGCATATCCCATTACCATACAGAACTGAACCTAACTAGATCACACAAATAAGAATTTGGATCTAGATATCATTAATTGGACTAACCCAGTTCAATTGATTTGAATAAGATTCAATTAGGTTCAAAAAAATCATGCTAGCACACGATTGAGCTTAACATTCTCCTTTTTCTATCTTAAAAGTTATCTCGACTGAGCCAAATAAGTTTATGCTCACTCAGGTACCTTTATCTGATCTGACTGGAGCTTGTTCAAGTCAGAAAAGGATTGTCTTAGTTTATGAGATAAATTTGAGACAACACCTGCCATTTTTCGTTACCTACTAATTCTTGTACTTTGACTTGGTCAAATGTTGACCTTTGACCCTTGGACATCTGCCCATGTGTCATGCACTTATTGGAGAGTAGATAGGAGCTTGTCCCCTCTCTGAAAATTGGAAAGAAGGGGGTGCATGCCTAGGATGGCGTGCACTGGAGTCCCATATGGATGGGACTCCAGGTTGCTTGTTGGATTCAAACTAGGTGACCCTCACCTATAGACTTTGACCAGTCTTAGGCACCACCTTAGGATGAATCCATGGGTCTCTCATCCCACCAATCAAATTTAGATCTAATTGAACGAAGCAACGTGATTGATCGGGGTGATGCAGCACTGCATGGCATAGTAGAATCTATAAATAGACCCGATCTGCGCCCACTTTCAATGAGTTTATCTTAAGCCCATGCCCCAAGGCTATCCCTCTCCCTTCTCCATGCCACCATCTAGCCCTCTTCCTTCTCTCCACGCCCAAGAAAGTTGGGTTCTTTTGATTAGTGCGAGTCAAGTAAGAAAGGTTGATGAAAAAGGAAGAAGGCAGCACTGCTGCAGAGACGATGAGTGATCTTCAGAAGGTATTTTGAAGATCCTACAAATTAGATCCAGATCTAATTTTTGGAGAAAAGAAAGAGAAGGAGAAGATCTCCAGATTCAGTCCGAGTGGATATCGGTAGAGGCTAGGTGCTTGTGTGGCTAGATCCAGAACCTCAGAGCTTCTGCAAGATCATCAACGGGTAATCAGATTACCCAAGATCAACGTAAAAATTAATTTAGAATTAATTTAGTTTTAATTTTTTTAATTATCAGATTATAAATTAGATCTGAAAAGTATCAGACCTAATCTAGATTTGAGAGAAAAATTTTTGAAATATGTCTTTCGATTCAATCAGATCTGAATGAACCTGATCCAAAAAATCAAGATTTTTCTTCAGTGACGTCTAGTTCTACAACTAATATAAGAACTAAAATACATCCTACACATCTATAGCATACTCAGCTTTTCTTGATCAGTTACTTGGAACCCTTCCAACATATCAAACCAATAGTGCTTAAAAACATACTCTGACGTAGACATTCTATCGTTAGTATCAGTGTATCCTCCCACTCTTAGCTCTAACCTTTCTCCAAAGATCAGGAATAAACCCTTAGTGCTTCTCAAGTAATTAAGGATGTTTTCACAACAATCCAATGCTCTTAGTCTGGATTTGATTAATATCTGCTTGTGACTCTCACAGTAAGAGATATATCAAGTTGAGTACATAGCATGGCATTCACCAATGCCCAAGAGGGTAGCAAACCTCTCTTGGAGATTTCTATGCTGAACCCTTTCAGCACCTCTTCTATGTACTTTTTTGTGAAACTCAAGCATCCTTTTAGATCTATTTCTATAGATCTTTATTCCTAGAATATAAGATGCTTGCCTTAGATCTTTGAAGAAAAATCTATATACAACCACATTTTAATCGATGTTAGTATGGGACAGTCTCACTGATTTTCATGTAAACACACGATTCCTCCTTGTTGATCCCATGATTGATTTTGATGATTGCCAAATCTTGAGTATATTATGTATCTAATCATGTGTTTCAAGAATGTGTGTAAAACATTTCAAATACTTAAAATGAAGAAATTATCCATAGAAGAAATCCCCTCACAAGAAGAAAAGTCAAAGAAAAGAATAATTTCAAATGCTCAAATAAAGCTCAAATAATAAGTTTTTGGAAGCCTCAATGGTGGGAAAGACCATAAAAATCAAGGTGGAAGAAGCCCTTAAAAGTTAAAGACAAAAAGCCATTCATACAGAAAAATATGTAGAATTGATGAAGGCTAAAAACTTAGATGACCCAGTGAAAAACTGAGCTGGCTCAGTACTTAGTTGGCTTAGTAAAAAACTTAGACAGTCCAGTCTCAGAAAATAGAAAAATAGAAAGCTGATTTTTGAAGTAAATTGATACTAAGCTGACCCAGTTGTAAACTGAGCCGACCTAGTTAGGCTAAGCTGACCTAATGAAAAACTGAGCTGACCCAGTGACTGTAACGGCTAGTTTTTTAGAACTTAAACTTTTTATCCACAATGACTTCAAACGGCTATTTTCTCAACTCCAACAGCTAGAACTCATTCTGAAGACCTTCCAAATGTAAAGAAGTGGTGGATAGCCTCAAGAATATATAAGAAAATCTTTGGAGCATTAAAAATAAGCTTTTGAAGAGTTTATTAAGTATCCATTAAGAAAGTAAGAAGAGTGAGCTGAAAAGAGTAAGGAATGAGTGATTTTCAGACATTCTTTGTCCTTCCAACATCCTCAAATCTGAGAGAAGTTAGGCCATCATTATTGAAGATCATCTCCTATTTCCTCAAGCATTCAAAAAGAAGAAATCAATCTTATAAGCAAAGCAATCCAGATTTTCTTCTCTTAGAATTTATAGAGTTTATTTTAAATTATATTTTTTATATTTTATTTTAAGTTTCTTAGGGTGAGAAACTTGGGTTGGTCCAAGCCTCGAGTTGCATGTTGTATTGGTTTAATTGGTGATCCAAGGATAAAACCAATCGAGGTTGATTATGAGTTCAAAAAATAATCATGTATCATTTTGATTGGTGAGCCAAAAAAAATCAATTGGATTTGATTGTGAGCCCAAAAAATAATTGGACTGTAAATCTTGTTGAGAATTATAGTTGAATTCTCAAGGGATATTCTTGGGGAGTTGACGTAGGTGCCGAGTTTGGCACCGAACTACTATAAATTTTTGTGTGTTTGTGATTATATATTCGTTACTTTATTGAAATCATTCATTGTACATTACAAAGTTTGTTTCATTGCTCATTGTGTGCACTTTACTTTGTTTAAATCATTCAAATCTGTACATTAGTCAAAAAGTTCTTATAATACCCAATTCACCCCCTCCTCCTGGGTAGTAATCCTTGGGCAATAAGTGGTATCAGAGTAGGTGCTCTAATATTAGTTGTTGACCTAACGGTCAAAGAGTTAAAGATTTTATGGCTGACCCATTTGGTTCTTTGTTGAGTGAGGGACACTCAACCATTAGACCTCCATTTTTCAATGGCACTAACTACACTTATTGGAAAACTAGAATGAGAATCTTTATTCAAGCACAAGATTATGACATATGGAATATCATACTCAATGGTCCTCACACACCCATAATGATTATTAATGATTTATGTGTGCCTAAACCTGAAAAAGATTGGAATGAGCAAGATAAAAGGCTAGCTCAATTAAATGCTAAAGCTATTAACATTTTATATTATATATTAGATTATAATGAATTCAATAGAATATCAACATGTTTATCTACAAAAGAGATTTGGGATTGACTTGAAATAATCCATGAGGGTACAAGTCAAGTCAAAGAATCTAAAATAAACATGTTGGTTCATAAATATGGGTTGTTTAAAATGAAATCTCATGAGATAATAAGTGATATGTTTACAAGGTTTACTGAAATTATAAATGAGTTAAAAAGTCTTGGAAAAAACTATTCTAACAGTGATCTTGTATGCAAAATTCTTAGATCCCTAACAAAATCTTGGAAAGCAAAAGTAACGACAATCCAAGAAGCCAAGGATCTTAGCAAGTTTGCTTTGAAAGAGCTAATCAGATCGCTCATGACACTTAAGCTCATTATGAACCAAAGAATGAAGGAGGAAAAGATGAAGAAGATAACTTGATAAGTAACATAAATTTACTTATAAAAGCATCAATTTATCAATTAATTTATGCTTATTTTTAAGAATTAATAATTAATTGATACATATTTTTGAGAAATTCATATTTTTATTAATTAAAAAAATTAATTAAAAAAATAATAAAAATAAAAAAATAAAATTTTAATATCAATGGAAAGAGCTTATTTTTTTGATCATAACAAAATAAGTCTCGAATAAAATGAAGCTAAAATAAAAAAGATATAAATTTCTAAAGAAATAAAATAAAAAAAATAAATGAAAAATAGCATACGGCTCAGTCGGCTCAAGCCGCCATGCCGCAGCAGTCAGCGCATCCAAACGTGCCGAGCCAAGCCAACCAAGCCAGTGCGCTAAGTCAGCCATGTTAGCCGACTCAAGCCTAGAAGCCATCCGTCGGTCTACAGCATAGTGTGAACCACCAGCTCAGCAAAAACGGGCGAATCAAAACTTGCCACGTGGAGGACCTAGACCCTTAAAGGGTTTGTAGAAAATCCATCATAGCTCACGAGGCAATTTGGTCTTTTCACTCGATGACAGGAGCGCTGATTGGCTATGGTGTGTAGTGTGATCGGTCCACACGGTCCATGGGAATAGTAAATGTGCGATCATGTGATGGTGGTTGCTTGCGATCAAGATCGAACGGTCAAGGTTTATTTCAACTCTGATTTGGTTTCTGATTTCATCCGAATCGCCATTGGATGGCAGCGCTTGATTCCAGCTTCGATCCGATGGTCCAGAAAGCTTTTGATGGCGATCAGATTCTCAAGTGCATGATCAATGGCCTAATTTCCTTCATCAAGTGTGATCCAATGGTCAGAATTTAATTCGACTTGATCTGGGCCATTACACATCCAATTTTGGTATTTTTGGAAGCATCGGATCACCATCTGACGGCCAGAATTAAAAGAACTCAACAGAATTTGTTCAGGGGCTATTTTAATATGAATTTCACTCAGATTTCTTTCTATTTTCATGATTAAAATAGCTTTAGTCCCACATTGCCCAGAAGAAAATCCTCCAGCCCTCCAATATCTATTTAAGGACCCCAGGCCTTCAAAACAGACATCTCAGATCAAGGTGAAGCTTTGGTACAGGGTGAAGCTAGGCTTTGGGTTAATGGCTACTTTGAGGCAACTGGTGTTGAGAGAAAAAACTGGGCTTCTACACCATCTTTCCACCCATGTCGATCTAAGATCAGAGATCAGGCTATTTTATTTTATTTTATTTTGTATATTTAAATTCTAAAATTTTAATTAATAAAAAATTTATTATTGCACTTTAATTCTAACTTTTTATTTTTATTATAATTTAATTTTTATATTTTAATTATTACTTTTTATTTTATTGCAAGTAAATGCTAAGATCTAACTAGTAGATCTTAGTACCAAGTTTATTTTTCTTCATAATTTAATTTTCACTTCGCAATTCTAAATTTTTGACTTTAAATTCTATTTCCAATTTTTTTTCTTTTTCTTTTAAGAAAATTAAAGACTTCAAATCTAAAAATACTACCTATCCTATGGATTCGACCCGACTCACTGCTATCTATGTATTTTTAATTATTTTAAGAAATTGGATTAAACTGATAAATACGGTGTCTTAATGACTACATCACATTCCTACCAAGTTTTTGGCGCCATTGTTGCAGATTATTTTTCATTTTTAATTTTGATTTCTTTGATTTATTTTAAATAAATTAAAAATAATTTTGGTAACCTTATCAAGTTTTTAGCACCATTATCAGGGAAGGCACGAACATTAAATTTTTTGATCTCTTTGATTTTTTTATAAATAAATTATAAATAAAATTTTTATTTTCTTATAAATATTGCTTGCTAATTTTTTTTATTATTTTGCAGAAAAAGAGATTAAAGAACAAAAAGGACCAGGAGTTTTACTTAGTGAGATCAATCCTAACACTAGTCCTCTTTTTATTTTATTTTATTTATTTATTTATTTTATTATTAAATTAATTTAAAAAAATATTTATTTAAATCTAATTAAAAATATCATGACAAGATTAGAAATCCTAACTGCCTAAAGCATGCATCATATTAGTTTTATTTTTATTTTTATTTTTTAATATTTTGATGATTGCTGGAGGTAAGGTAAGCCTTTTAGAATTCAATTAGTTGCATGCATCTAGTTTAAATTGCATAGAACCCTTTGATTAAATTATTTTTTTTGCATATCATATTAAATCAAATTAAGGGCAATATCCCATTAAATAAGATAAGGTGGGGATTTAATCACCCTTTCTTGGCCCACAAACAACCAACCAGCATCTTGCATTGACCTAAGCCTTTAATTTTAAAATAATTAGACAACAACCCTAGGAACTCAAGCTCAATAGGATAAGGAACCTTAAGAGTTGAACCAGGTTAGGGTTAGTCAATTTGACTGGTGTCTAGGAAAGTGATTCAGGGATGACTGGGCTCGAAGAAAGGTGGTTTCTAATTGGTTCAGTTAGCTTACCTAGCCAAGCATAATTGGTGTCTAAGACAAACAATGAGGGGACTTGCACCGACTTTACACTTATCTAGTTAGCTGATTGGCTGATCCTACACTTGAAGGATTTGAAGGTGACCTTGGCAGTTAGGAGCTGTCTAGATCTAGAAAAATCCTTAGTCAGAATTGATTGACCAACTTGATCGCTAACCAACATCAAACCTAATTAAATCTAATTCTTCTCTCTCTTCTTAGTTCTAGGACTCCTTAGGACCTCTTCTTTAGAACTCTTCTTTCTTTCTTCTCCTTTCTCCTTCAAAAATAAAATAAAATAAAATAAAAATTAAATTAAACTAACTAAAAAATATTAAAAATAATAATTAAATTAAATTAAAAATAATAATTAAAAAAATTTAAAAAAATTAATTTCTTTTTAAAAAATAATAATATAATAAAATAATAAAAAATATATATATATAAATTCTCAAAAAAATCTAAAAAAAATCTAAACCATACATTAGGATTACACTAATACATACATGGTAGGAAATTATTTTTTTTGATTTAGTTAAACTTAATTGAATGGTTGATTCACATTAAACCTGATAATCAAATGGCTAATCTGAACCTAATAATCTAAAAATTAGATAAAGTTGACCTTCTTATCCAAAAATTAGATCGACTCCTAATCCTACGTCAACAATCTTCTACATAATTCACATCACCTAGCCCAATTCATCATGCTGCACAGTTTTCATTTTTTATCCAAGAACAAGTTCAAGCAACTCAAGGCTACTTCAAGTTGGTTAATAATCTTCTTTCAAATTCATATAATCTACATTGGAGTAACTACTCTAATTTTTCTTAGACATCCCAACAGACTCAAGCTCAGATCCAAATTTTACCTATCAAAAACTATCAAAATAGACCCCAATATCAAAACTATGCCTATAATAATGATCAACCTAGTCAGTTTATCCAGTCATCATATAATAACCAGCTATCATACCCACCTTCTCAACAGACCAATCTAGCTAACGATAGATTAAATCAACTTCAACAATTAATTCTGAATCAACAACAATCGATCTTAAATCAATAATAATCTATCGTCAAGCTAGAAGCCCAAATAGGTCAATTAGTTGAATCTAACATGAGGAGAGAACTAGATCAACTATCGAGCCTACCAATTTCAAACAACCCACCTAATATCCACCAACCACCTGGATCAAGTTGTCAATTTAATGTCTCACCTAAGAATCCCCAATTTGAGAATGCCAAAGTAATTTCTGAACTTAAAAGCTATAGAATTCTTTTGGACCCATACAAAGATCAGATGAGAGAGGCTAATATTGATGCTAGCCGAAATAAAAATTTAGAAGAACTGGTTAGTACTAAGACTAACCACATATAAGAACCTGAGCTAGAAATTAGTACTGATGCTAGTTCTAGTTTAAATGAGATAGACATAGGAAAAAAGAGAATAGATGATTTATCTGAGACTTATAAACCTAATGTCCTATTCCCTTCAACCCTAGAAGCCGGTTCTTCTTATAAAAATCAAGAGGCATGTAATGAAGAGTCAATGGAGTTATTTAAGCAAGATCACATTAATTTATCTTCAAAATTAAAACCGCCTTTAATCACTATTCCAGCATCCATTGAATCATACTTAACTCCTAAAATAAAAACTCAATTCATGAGTATTTTGAAAGAATAAATAAGAGAAATTCTTAATAAACATGGGTTTGAGAATGAGATCACAAATTATGTCCCTAAAATTAATAATCAATATATCAATAATGGGATTATAAATTAACTTTCTAAGATTGGTAATCCAAAACCATTAGAATTTGTCAATCCAGTATTTATCATGGGATAGTAAGTTGCATTGTGTATGGCTGAAGATGGTAAACTTAGCGCTTGTTGGAAGGCAATCCAATATTTAATTTTTTTTTAATTTAATTTATCTTTTTAGTTTTTTTTTAGGATAATTTGAATAAGCTAGAAGAAGAGCCTAAATTTTCAAAGGCATGTGCTGGACCAAAAATATAGTCAGATATATTCTTTCATGTTCTTTATTACACCCTTTATTTTTTCTTCTCTATTGAGGATAATGTTGATTAAGGTGGAGGGGAGAAAAATAAAAATTTTAAAATTTTAAGTCATCAAAAAAGTTAGTATTTAGTATTTAGACACCTGATTGTGCTTAAGAATGAAATTAAACTAAGTACTTTTAAAAGAAAATTGATGCACAGATCAGAGAATCTGTGAGATATTGAGGAATCAAGTATTAAAAAAAATTCAATAAAGAGTTAAGTCTAGAACATAAAAAGTTTTTTCTTGGAGCATTTCTAATTATTTCTGCTAGCATCAAAGAAAAATCTACTTTTTATAGGCTTGTGTAGGGTAACTATACATTTTTTTCATATAAAATTTTTTATTTTAATAAAATAGTTTCCAAGTATTTCTCACGAGTAATCGGGCCTCTTTGCCTAAGCAAGCATTGAGTTTCGCTTCAAAAGGTGAAAAGGGCAAAGAAGCTCGTTATAAAGCTAGTCTTAACTCATAGCCTATTTGATTCGAGCTAGTAAGTCCGAGGGATATTCTATATCTAGTGACCTAAAGCCAACTGGTTTGGAAGTCATTGGTCCAAGACTCACTACATGGATTAAATAAAAAGCTTAATGGGTTAAGACACTCAATAGTGATACAACATTAAAAAAAAAAAAAAATTAATTTTCCACTGAGTAACCGGATCTGGTTGCCTAAGTAAGCAATGATATTCGCATAAAAAAGTGGGCAATATGAAAATAAAAATCAATAAATGAAGGATGGAAGTAGCAATACACTTATCTATATGAAAGTTTAGACAAATCAAAGATAAAGATAGGATAATTTAGAAAAAGTTCAGAAAAAATTAATGTTCTTTACTTAATTTTTTTATTGATAAGTATTAATACCCTAATGATATATCTCACTTAAGCTTTATTGAATATCAATGACCATTTTGAAAACTGCTTAGGTAAAATTTGAAACTTTAAAATATATTTAAAATTAAAATCTTTCTTTACTTGAGGACGAGCGAAGCTTAAGTTGGGGGGTATGATAAGTACCATAAATTTATTTATAAAAGCATCAATTTATCAATTAATTTATGCTTATTTTTAAGAATTAATAATTAATTAATACATATTTTTAAGAAATTTATATTTTTATTAATTAAAAAATTAATTAAGAAAATAATAAAAATAAAAAAATAAAATTTTAATATCAATGGAAAGAGCTTTTTTTTTTATCATAATGAAATAAGTCTTGAATAAAATAGAGCTAAAATAGAAAAAATATGAATTTCTAAAGAAATAAAATTAAAAAAAAAATTAAATGAAAAATAACATATGGCTCAATCGGTTCAAGCCGCCACGTCGTAGTAATCGGCGTGTCCAAATGCACCAAGCCAAGCCAACTAAGCTGGCACGTCAAGCTAGCCACACTAGCCGACTCAAGCCCAAAAGTCACCTATCGGTCTAAAGCACAGTGTGAACTGCCAGCTCAGCAAAAATGGGCGAATCAAAGCTTGCCACATGGAGGACTTAGACCCTTAAAGGGTTTATAGAAAATTCATCATGACTCATGGGGTAATCTGATCTTTTCACTTGATGATAGGAGCGCTGATTGGCTATGGTGTGCGGTGCTACCGGTCCACACCATCTATGGGAATAGTAAATGCATGATCATGCGGTGGTGGTTGGTTGCAGTCAAGATCAAATGGTCAAGGTTTATTTCAACTCTGATTTAATTTTTGATTTCACCCAGATCGCCATCGGATGGCAGTGCTTGATTCTAGCTTCGATCCGACAGTCCAGAAAGCTTTCGATGGTGATCAGACTCTCAGGCACATGATCAACGACCTAATTTCCTCCATCAAGCATGATCCAATGGTCAAAATTTAATCCGACTTGATCTGGATCATTACACGTCTATTTTTGGTATTTTTGGAAGCATCGAATCACCATCTGATGGCCAAAATTAAAAGAACTCAATAGAATTTGTTTAGGGACTATTTTAATTCAAATTTCACTCGGATTTCTTCCTATTTTCATGATTAAAATAGCCCTTAGTCCCACATTGCCCAAAAGAAAATTCTCCAACCCTCCAACATCTATTTAAGCACCCCCAAGCCTTCAAAACAGACATCTCAGATCAAGGTGAAGCTTTGGTATAGGGTGAAGCTAGGCTTTGGGTTAATGGCTGCTTCGAGGCAATTGGTATCTAGAGAAAAAGCTAGGCTGCTACACCATCTTTCCACCCATGCCGATCCAAGATCAAAGATCAAGCTATTTTAATTTATTTTATTTCATTTATTTAAATTCTAAAATTTTAATTAATGAAAATTTTGTTATTGCACTTTAATTCTAGCTTTTTATTTTTATTGCAATTTAATTTATATATTTTAATTATTGCTTTTTATTTTATTGCAAGTAGATGCTAAGATCTAACTAGTAGATCTTGGTACCAAGTTTATTTTTCTTCATAATTTTATTTCCACTTTGCAATTCTAAATTTTTGACTTCAAATTCTATTTCCAAATCTTTGTTTTCTTCTTTTAAGAAAATCAAAGACTTCAAATCTAAAAACACTACCTTCCCTATGGATTCGATCCAACTCACTGCTATCTATGTATTTTTAATTATTTTAAGAAGTCAGATTAAACTGATAAACATAGTGTCTTAACGACTACACCATATTCCTATCACAACTCATGCGCTCAAGTCATCAACCATTGAAGAAAGTTCAAGTGACTCTATCGAGGATTCGAAAGATAATGAAGAAATGGCGGTGATTATAAGAAGGTTCATGAAATTTATGAGAAAGAAGAAAAATTCTGAACCAAGAAGAGGAAAAGAAGAAAAGAATCAATTTAGAAAATATAAAAAGGATTACTCCCTAGTGAAAAAGAGCTCAAATTATGAAGAAGAATCATCCTCAAGTGAAGAAGAAACAAATCTATGCTTGATGGCTCACAACAATGAGGTAAACAATGAGAACTTTTCCAAATTTTCTTTTGATGAATTATTTGAAGCCTTTAATGACTTAATGAATGGATTTAAGAAATTAAAGCTGAAAAACAAGAAACTCAAAAAATCTAATCTTCTTTTAGCTAATGAAAAGAGTAAACTCTTATTAGAAAAAGAAGATATTTTAAGAGAAAATGATACTTTGGCTAAAGATAAAGAAATGTATCTCAAATCTGAAAAATCTTTAGTTGAAGAACTTATTAAGTTGAATAAGGAGCTTGAGAATTTGGTCGAAGAAAAGAAAACTTTAGTTGACGAAAAACAAACCCTTTCAAAATCTGAAAAATTCTTAGTCAAAGAAAAAGAAAAGCTTTTAAAATCTAAAAAATCTCTTTTGGAAGAAAATGAAAAATTAAGAAAAGAGATTGAAAATTTAAAATTCATGCTTGAAAAGTTTACACTTGGATCATAAAAGCTTCAAGCAAGATTAAACAATCAAAAAGCTATTTTTGGTTAAGCGGGAATTGGTATAATTCATTGAGAAAATAGAAATTTGTCAAAAACATGTTTAGCAAAGCTTCATTTGAAAATCATTCAATTACATATTTTAAATGCAATAAAGTAGGCCATAAAATTTCTGAATGTAATTTTAAAAGAATTAGCCAAACTTTGATTAAACAAATTTGGATTCCAAAGAAAACCTTGATTACTAACTCCTATGGACCCAAGATGACTTGGGTACCAAAAATCATTAAATAACTTTGCAGGTGCACTAAGGATCCAAATAAAATGAAAGAAAGAAAATTTTTATGGATGCCTTAGAAATGAAAAGGGATGGGTATTGATGCATGGTATAATCTAAATTTTTTTCTCACATCATACCATCAATGATTGTTAAAGTTATTTTGATTAAATCTATTGATTTTAATATGATTTCATATTATGTTTACTTGCTTGTTCTCTTAAAATTTTATTTAATTTTAATATAGCTTTGTTTGCAAAAGTAAGGAGGAGAAAATACCAAAGATAAAATGATTACTAACTTGATATCAATCAAATTTAAAAATTTAAGCTTAAAAGTTAAATTTGTATTAATTAAGATTAATGTGGTATCAATTAATTATGCTTAATTTGAAAGAAAAAGAGGGAGAAAGTTGAAAAGTAAATTAATCTAACTATAAATATAAAAAATAGGGGGAGAGATATTTTTTAATTTGATTTGATTGAAAATTTTAATTAATTTAGGTTAAGAAAAAATAAAATATGAACTTAAATTCTTAATAAACTTCTTTATGATGTTCTTAAATTGAGCTTTCAGATATTTATTCAATTTGATATACATGTTTTTGTTTATCAAATCATTTTTGATAATTTTTTGGAGTGAAAAATTAGTTTAAGATATATTCATACTCCAAATAGATTGATTTTGATACATTCTTATAATTTTGAAGCTCATTGATAAATATAAAATTAAACTTTTCATGTGCCAACCTTTAAACTTGATTTTCATAATCATTTTTGGCAAATGATTGGAGCAAAATTAAATTTTTCGCATATTCCTTCTCAAAAATAAATTTCTAAACTCTATTTTGAAACTCATTTAAAAGTTTAAATTTGATCATAAATTTATGATGTGCATTGCAAAATCCTTATGAATTATTTATTTTGAAATAATTTTTACTCAAAGCAATGAATTTAAAAATATGACTATCTTTTGCTTTGTTACTATTCATTTTTCTTTGCTCGATACAACTCCGATACATACCTTTTTCGAGCTTAATTGACTGAATTTTTTAAAAAAAATGAAAGATTGAATATTAAGTATATACTATGCTTGATTTCATATTCAAAACTTTTGAAAAACTCTATTTCTCTTAAAGCTTAAAAGTGCATATTTGAAAATCTAATCATACTCATTCAAAAAGGAGGAGAGCATATAATATTTAAATTCAAGCTAATTTTTGAAATTAAAATAAATATTTGAAACTTATTTTGAGTCAAAGGATAAATTTTTAAAAGAAAGATGATTTATTTAAATTGATTTTATGAATTTAATGCATCTCTCAATTTAATACTTTGATGTTGATTTTGATGACTTCTTATTTCTTCCCATGAGCTTTTTGATGCTGTCAAAAAAAGGGAGAAGTATGTTGAATATATGAAATATGTATGTACTAATGATGTGCAATAAATTATAGGCTCATTAAGAATTCTTTCATGAAGTTTAATTCATTGTTCTTGTCTTGGTTCACATTAGTTTTTTTAGCATATACTCAAAGTTTTGCCATCATCAAAAAGAGAGAGATTGTTGACCTCATGATTGATTTTGATGATTGCCAAATCTTGAGTATATTATATATCTAATCATGTGTTTCAAGAATGTGTGTAGGACTTTTCAAGTGCTTAAAATAAAGAAATTATCCATAGAAGAAATCTCCTCACAAGAAGAAAAGTCAAAGAAAAGAATAATTTTAAATGCTCAAATAAAGCTCAAATAATAAGTTTTTGGAAACCTCAATGATGGGAAAGATCATAAAAATCAAGGAGGAAGAAGCCCTTAAAAGTTGAAGATAAAAAGCCATTCATGCAGAAAAATATGTAGAATTATTGAAAGCTGAAACTTAGATGACCCAGTGAAAAACTGAGCTGGCTCAGTACTTAGTCGGCTCAGTGAAAAACTTAGATGGCTCAGTCTCAAAAAATAGAAAAATAGAAAACTGATTTTTGAAGTAAACTGATACTGAGCCAATCCAGTTGTAAACTGAGCCGACCCAGTGACTGTAACGGCTAGTTTTCAGAACTTTATCTTTTTGTCCACAATAACTTCGAACAGCTATTTTCTAAACTCCAATGGCTAGAACTCATTCTGAAAATCTTCCAGATGTAAAGAAGTGGTAGATAGCCTCAAGAATATATAAGAAAATTTTTGGAGCATTAAAAGTAAGCTTCTAAAGAGTTTATTGAGTATCCATTAAAAAAGCAAGAAGAGTGAGCTGAAAAGAGTAAGGACGGAGTGATTTTTAGACATTCTTTATCCTTCCAAGATCCTCAAATCTGAGAGAAGTTAGGCCATCATTATTGAAGATCATCTGCTACTTCCTCAAGCATTTAAAGAGAAGAAATCAACACTACAAGCAAAGCAATCCAGATTTTCTTCTCTTGGATTTTATAGAGTTTGTTTTAAATTATATTTTTTACATTTTGTTTCAAGTTCCTTAAGGTGAGAAAATTGGGTTGGTCCAAGCCTTGAGTTGGACATTGTATTGGTTTGATTGGTGAGCCAAGGGTAAAACCAATTAGGGTTGATTGTGAGCCCAAAAAATAATCATGTACAGTTTTGGTTGGTGAGCCAGAGAAAACCAACTAGATTTGATTGTGAGCCCAAAAAATAATCAGACTATAATTCTCGTTGAGAATTATAGTTGAATTCCCAAGGGATTTTCTTGGCGAGTGGACGTACGTGCTGAGTTTGGCACCAAATTACTATAAAATTTATGTATTTGTGATTGTGTATTCTTTACTTTATTGCTTTCATTCACTGTACATTACAAAGCTTATTTCATTACTCATTGTGTGCACTTCACTTAGTTTAAATCATTTAAATCTACACATTAGTCAAAAAGTTTTTGTAATACCCAATTCACACCCCCTCTGTTAGATATATATGCCCTAAAAGCCAGAATTGGTTGATACTTGTAATACACTTCTAGGGGCAAAATTATAATTTTGACTATAATTAATAAAATGAGTTATTTTGTATCACATATGTGTATTTAGTGTCTGTGATACATCCTTTGAGTTAATGGTAATGATAATTTATATTTTCAAGAGTTGAAAATATAAGACATGAATAATCATTATTAACTCATAAAATGCTCCTGACCATAGGATCATCACAAGGATGGTGATTGATCCGAAAGTTGGTGTACAATCGCTTTTCTTTAGTATATGTGTCTTGAGTCTATGGTGTGGAGACACCGGAGCGAGAGTACAGGTACTCGTTAGAGAACGAGGGCACTGAGCGTGACCACCTCGAGTAGTCATTAGGAAAGTCTACCTTCTCGTCAATGACTGACTCGATGCTGCAGTGGTGTGTCTGGTTCTTTGACCTGAGGTGCATCGGCAGTTCACCTTGAGGGTGTTATAGTTTGACTACACCATTAACTCGATCTCCTAGCCATATCGAAATCCTGAGGTGTATGTTGGCTATAGCATGTTCATTGTAGGAACTGGATTGCATCAAGATGGAATCTATCTACCTCGGTGGTAGAGGAGCAGCCCTATGATGATCATGAGAATCAAGTCCAGAAGCCCATGGCCATGGCAGAGTGAAATAATAGAAAGAGTTTCTATTTAGGTTTTCACATCGGACTTGAATCGAATGATTACATCATATGACAGAGACTAGGGTTTGACGAGTTCACCTTAACCCTAATCTGATCGGGGCTCAAGATAGAAGAACTTAATCACACAGGTAGCTGCACCAAGAGGTTCGCATTCAGCTCTGATGGGTTGCCACCATATACTGCTAGGTGTCACTGGTGGATTTTGGGAGCAATTAGAATGATTTAGATGATCGATCATTCTAGCTGTTCGAATCAGAAGAGTTCTGATCCATCGAAAGGAGTTTCGATGATGTCGATGATAGAGATCATGACATATCCCATTACCATACAGAACTGAACCTAACTGGGTCACACAAACAAGGGTTTGAATCTGGTGATCATCAATTGAACTGATCCAGTTCAATTGATCTGAATGAGATTCAATTAGGTTCAAGAAAATCGTGCTAGCACTCGATTGAACCTAACGTTCTTCTTTTACTATCATAAATAGTTGTCCTGACTGAGCCAAAGGAGTTTGTGCTCAATCAGAGGCCTTCACTTGGTCTGACTGGAGCTTGTCCAGTCAGAAAAGGTTGTCTTATTTTGTAAGACAATACCTGCCATTTTTGGTCACCTGCCATTTCTCGTTCCTTTGACTTTGGTCAAAAGTTGACCTTTGACTGGTCAAATGTTGACCATTGACACTTTGACTTTCTGTCCACATGTCATGCACCTATTGGAGAGCTGGTGGGGGCTTGTCCCCCTACCAGAACCTGGCAAGGAGGAGGGCGCACGCCAAGGGTGGCGTGTGCCCAAGTTGGAGGCGCCCAGGAGTCCCTGTTGGACAAGGGACTCCATCTCCTTTTTGGATTCCAATTAGAGTTCTCCTAAGAACCAACTTTGACTGGTCTTAGGCACCATCTAAGGAGGAATCCAGGGGACTCTATTCCCACCAATCAGATTTAGATCTGATTTCACAAAGGGTTGTGATTGGTTGGGAAGAAGAGGAGTTGGATCAGCATAGTCTATAAATAAGACCCTGCGCCCAACTCAAAGAAAAGAATTCCACGCCCCAAGGCTGCCTCTCTCTTCCTCTCCATGCCAAAGCCATCTTCTCCCTCTCCTCTCCATGTCCAAAAGTAGTTTTGGATCTTGGTTGGTGCAATCCAGATCAAGAGAAAGGCGACTGAAAGCTAGAAGGCTGCGCTGCTGCAAAGGACAACTGCTGATCTTCAAAAGAGTTTTGAAGATCCTCCAAATCAGATCCAGATCTAATTTTTGGAGATGTGATAGAGAAGAAGAGGATCTCTAGATCCAAGCCGAGTGGATACCGGTAGAGGCCAGGCACTTGCGTGGCTAGATCCAGAACCTTCCGCTGCTTACAGGATCATCACAGGGTAATAGGATTACCCACATCAAGGTAAATTAAATTTGATTTAATTTATTTAATTTTATTTTATTTATTAAAATAATAAAATTCAGATCTAAAATATCAAGATCTTGATTAGATCAAAGAAAAAAAATTTTAAAATATATCTCTTGATCTGATCAGATCTGAACGAACCTGGATCCGGAAAAATCAGGATTTTCCTTCAACTGGTATCAGAGCCAAGGTTCTAAAAGTGTTTAGATCTGATTTTAAATTTATTTTAATTAAAAAATAAGTGATTTTAGATGTCACATGAGATGTGATCAGATCTAAAATCAGAAAAAATTAAAATTAAATGATTTGGATCTAAGATTAGAAAATATGCATGACTAGTTCTAAAATAGAATAGTTCTATAGAATAGTCTTGCATGTTTTAATTTAATTTGATTAAATCATATTTTAGATCTATTTATTTACTATTTTTTGATATTATAATTATAATAACATCTAAAAAATAGCAAATAAAATTATTTAATTTTAAACATCATATGAGATATGATTGATGCATGTCTAGACTAGTTGTAGAATAGTTCTACATAAGTTGTCTAGATTAGAAGTTTATTTTGATTAAGATCAATTTAAATCTAATTTTTTAGATTATTATGAGATAATTTAGATCTAAAAATATGCATGATTCGATACATGAGATGTATGCAAAATATGCCATGATTAGATCTAATTTGTATATGAGATATATGATATAGATCTAAAACTGTTTTGTAGTATTACATGTTCCTGATTAAGGCGTTCCTCTTGGCCGTCCGGTCATAAGAATGAAGAAGGGTTTAAAGGCCCTCTCCTCCATTCGATGGGGTGTTCTTATGATGTGTAGGGGTGCTGCGTGTTCGTCCTTAATCAGAAATCCAAAACTTACTTTCTGCAAAACCCTAGATCCTGAAACCCTAGGATTTATTGTGCATATTTTGTTTATGAACCCTACTTAATTAAGAATTAAGATTATGGAATATTAATTAGGTCTAAAATTGAGAATTTTCAGATCTAAGACATATTCATAATACTGGGTTCGGGCTTGGGTAGCTCAATTAGGTCTAAGCGGTTGATCAAACCGAATCAAGAGTTGGTTAGATGGGATCAACAATGCTTAAATTGACCAGCCTAATAGGATTAAGTCTGGGTCAAGATCGAGTCACGATCAAGCAAGACCTAATTAGGCTCAGAGGTTAGAGTCTGGATTGTAGGCTAACCCAATTGGTTCTGGCTCAACAATTTGGTGTCTAAGGTAAGTTTGGCACATACGACCGACTGATTTTTAATTGGAAGCTACTCGACCTGAATGCATTCTTGTACGAGTTAATGGCATATTCCTTCCACCGATCTCACTTACCTGGCCATATCTGTTGACACAGTTCTGATCTGAGGTGGTCAATAATCCGAGCTAACCCATGCCACTAGGTTAGTCATAATTGTTATGACTATGACAAGTCTAGTTTAATGAGACCTGAATCAATTCTCCCTAAGAAAAGATTAAGTCTGAGGTCTTCCACCATTGTAGATGTGCGGGCCCTTCCCGGGGTTGATTGTTCTCGGCTGGATACAGTGGCTCAGTTGCACCGGAAAGATGCAACCATGTCTATTAGGCATTGGATGCTATGGGCTGGAGGATGAGTTGGGCTCAATATTTCCGGATACGGTGAGAGACTCAATTAGGAATCCAGTCTATGCAAATGGTGGGTCTGACTTAACTAAGGAGTGGATCAATATTTTGGATACGGTGAGATTCATGAATTAGAGACCAAGTTTGGGTGCACCATGATTAGAGAATCATTGAACAAGAGTTGTTCACTCATTGGCTAACCCATCACCAATAACTGTTAGGTGAGGTGATGAGTCAGTTGGTGAGACCGCACCACCCACTAGAAATCATTAATCATGGAGATTTTCGCATCTCTACAGAGGGAGTGTAGGGATCCGAGAAAATAGTGGGAGCTAATTTGTTTAAAAATAAAATTCCTAAATAAATTGGTCAAGTCAATAATTACAGTATCTAACTAGAATCTTTGACTCTCTATAGGAAAATGTCTGCGTCCAACCCATTGGCACGTATCCTGGACACACATAGACTGACCTGGACCCAATTATAAAGATTGGCTCAGGAACTACAAAATTATTTTGGGTTTCGAGAAGTTAACCCATGTTATTGGACCAGGACCCTCCCACCTTACCAGCCCGTCCATCCACTGAACAGAGAGCAGCGTCTCTGGAAAAAATGGATAGACGAAGATAATAAGGCCAGATATTACATGTTGGGCTCGATGTCTGATGAGCTCCAGCGCCAACATGAAGATATCGGGACTGCTCGCCAAATGTTGGCTCACCTGCAGGAGATGTTTGGTGAACAGAGTCGCGCAGCCAAATATCAAGTCACGAAATGACTTTTTAAGGCTAAGATGCGTGATGGGCAGTCAGTCCAAGATCACTGTCTGACAATGATCAAGGACATGGAAGAGCTTGAGAAGCTCGGTGTGAAGTTAGACTTGGATCTGCAGAACGATATTATTCTGCAATCCTTGACTGATGCATATGGGCAATTCATCATGAATTACCACATGCATAAACTTCAAAATTCCTTGGCCGAATTAATGAATATGCTGGTTACCGCTGAGCTTTCTATGAAAGGTTCTAAAGGCTCAGTTCTTGCTATGGAATGGACTTCTTCCAAAAGAAAGTCTTATGGAAAGAAAAAGAAGTCTGTGAAAAAGCAAGAAGGTGGAAAGGATCAAAGAAGAAGAAGGCAGAGCCGAAGAAGAAGCCGATGTCAAAGGAAAGTGTTTCCATTGCAACAGCGACGGCCATTGGAAGCGGAACTGCCCTACTTACCTGGCCACCCTGAAGAACAAGAAGGAAGGTCCTTCTGGAGGTATGCTCGTTATTGAGTCTAACCTTACGGTTTCTTCTGCATCCAGTTGGGTGCTTGACTCTGGTTCTAGTGCTCATCTGTGCACTTCTATGCAGGGTCTTGAGGATAGCAGGAGGCTGAGGGATGGAGACATGATCCTACGCATCGGTAATGGAGCAAGAGTTGCTGCAGTAGCCGTGGGAACATACCCTCTTCGATTACCATCTGGTTTAGACTTAGTTTTGAAAGACTGTTATTATGTGCCTGCAGCTAGCAGGAATTTGATTTCTGTTTCATGCTTAGCACAAGAAGGCTATGTGATCACCTTCTTTAAGGACCATTGTAACATTCTTTATGAAAGAAATAAAATTGCAAATGGTTTCCTTATTAATGGTCTTTATCAGCTACATATTGATGTACCTGTTCTAACTATCGAGCAAAACGTGAATGCCAAACGACCTAGGGATAGTCCAAACGACAGATATCTATGGCACCTGAGATTAGGTCATATAGCAGAAGATAGGATCAACAAATTGGAGAAAAATGGGCTATTGAGTCCATTGACTTTCGAGTCATATCCAACTTGTGAATCTTGTCTTCAAGGCAAAATGACTAAACTCCCTTTTGTTAGGACATGGGGAGAGGGCCACAGATCTCCTTGCCCTAGTACATACTGATGTGTGCGGCCCATTTGATGTGCCGGCTAGAGGCAATTTTGTCTACTTCATTACCTTTACCGATGATCTGTCTAGGTATGGGTATGTGTATCTTATGAGACACAAGTCTGAAGCTTTTGAAAAGTTCAAAGAATTCAGACATGAAGTAGAAAAACAAACTGGAAAAACCCATTAAGGTTCTTCGATCAGATCGAGGAGGTGAATACCTTAGCCGGAAAATTCCTAGACTATCTCAAGGAAAAATGGCATAGTCTCTCAATGGACTCCACCAGGAACACCTCAACTCAACGGGGATTTCAGAATGGAGAAATCGGACTCTATTGGATATGGTTCGATCCATGATGAGCTTCACAGACCTCCCTGATTTTCTTTGGGGACACTCATTGTTAACTTCAATTTATCTACTGAATAGGGTTCCCTCTAAAACCGTTCCTACCACACCGTATGAGATATGGCACGGTAAGAAACCAAGTCTGAGTCATCTCAGAATTTGGGGTTGTCCGGCTCATGTCAAAAGACAACAAGCGGACAAGTTAGAGTTTAGGTCCTTTCAGAGCTCGATTCATAGGATATCCTAAAGAGTCATTAGGATACTATTTCTACATTCCAGAAGACCACAATGTGATTGTGAGTCGACATGCCATCTTTCTTGAAAAATAGTTTATTCAAGATAGCGGCATTGGAAAGCAGATTAAGCTTGATGAGAAAGTCTCACAAGTACAGAACGAGCTAAGGACCAATTGGAACCAAATCAGGTTGAGCCAATAAGAACACTACCTCCTCCACCTCGTAGATCGGAAAGAGTTTTCCCATCCCCCTGAAAGATACTTAGGTATTATTTCAGAGGAAGTAGAGGAAAATGTTCCTCGTAGGTAATGGTGCTCATGGTGATGATCCCAAAACCTACAAACGAGGCGATATCAGATATCGACTCCGAGAAATGGCTAGAGGCAATGCAGTCAGAAATTGACTCGATGCACTCAAACCAAGTCTGGACCTTGGTAGATCCACCAGAAGGTATAGTACCTATTGGGTGTAAATGGATCTTCAAGAGAAAGATTGGTGCAGATGGGAATGTGGAGACATTCAAGGCTAGACTAGTGGCAAAAGGTTATAGTCAACGCGAAGGCATTGACTATCAGGATACCTTTTCCCCAGTAGCTATGCTAAAATCCATCCGCACATTGCTTGCTGTTGCAGCCTATTTCGATTATGAAATATGGCAAATGGACGTGAAAAACGGCATTCTTAAATGGATATCTTGAGGAAGATATCTATATGGAACAGCCGCTAGGTTTCACATCCAGTGATACTGATCACAAGGTTTGCAAGCTGCAAAGGTCCATATATGGACTTAAGCAAGCATCTCGGAGCTGGAACACTCGTTTCAATGATGTGATCAAAAAGTTTGGTTTCATCAAAAATGAAGAGGAACCATGTGTTTTCAAAAAGGGTCAGTGGGAGCGCTGTTGTCTTCCTCGTATTGTACGTGGATGACATCCTCCTTATTGGGAATGATATTCCCATGTTGACATCAGTCAAATATGGTTGTCCAAGGAATTCTCCATGAAAGACCTAGGTGAAGCATCCTTTATTCTAGGAATTAAGGTCTATAGGGATAGACCGAATAGGATGCTAGGACTTTCACAGAAGATGTACATAGAGGAAGTACTAAAGAGGTTTAGTATGGAAAACTCTAAGAGGGGATTAATACCCTTCAGACATGGTATTCATCTTTCCAAGAAGATGTGCCCCTAGCACACCTGAGGAAATAGAACGCATGAGCAAGATCCCTTATGCTTCTGCAATAGGGAGCCTCATGTATGCCATGCTATGTACACGACCTGATATAGCCCATGCTGTGAGTGTCACAAGCAGATATCAGTCAAATCCAGGTGAAGAACACTGGACTTCTGTGAAATGTATCCTTAAGTACTTGAGAAGAACTAAGGATATGATGTTGGTCTTTGGTAATGGAGAACTCCAAGTCCAGGGATACACAGACTCGGATTTCATGTCCGATATAGATGATCGAAAGTCGACATCTGGGAGTCTGTTTGTGTGCAATGGTGGTGCTGTCAGCTGGAAGAGTTCCAAGCAAACTGTGATAGCAGATTCCACCATGGAAGCAGAATATATCGCTGCATCAGAGGCTGCGAAGGAAGCATTCTGGTACAAGAAGTTTGCTGCAGAAATTGGAGTAATGCCATCAGATGCCATTCCTCTATACTGCGACAACAATGGCGCCATAGCCCTTGCTAAGGAGCCGAGGTCTCACCAGAAATCCAAGCACATTGAGCGGCGATACCACCTCATCCGCGATTACCTCGAGAAGGGTTACGTCGAGGTCAAGAGAGTCAACTCCGCAGATAATGTGGCAGACCCACTTACAAAGCCGTTGGGCCAAGCAGAAGATCGAAGCCCACCTTGAGAAGATGGGACTTAGACTTGTAGCCAATTGGCTTTAGGACAAGTGGGAGATTGTTAGATATATGTGCCCTAGAAGCCAGAATTGGCTGACACTTGTAATACACTTCTAGGGGCAAAATTATAATTTTGACTATAATCAATAAAATGGGTTATTTTCTATCACATATGTGTATATGTGTATTTAGTGTCTGTGATACATCCTTTGAGTTAATGGTAATGATAATTCATATTTTCAAGAGTTGAAAATTTAAGACATGAATAATCATTGTTAACTCATAAAATGCTCCCGACCATAGGATCATCACGAGGATGGTGATTGATCCGGAAGGTTGGTGTACAATCGCTTCTCTTTAGTAGATGAGTCTTGAGTCTACGGTGTGGAGACACCGGAGCGAGAGTACAGGTACTCGTTAGAGAACGAGGGCACTGAGCGTGACCACCTCGAGTAGTCATTACGGAGTCTACCTTCTCGTCAATGACTGACTCGATGCTGCAGTAGTGTGTCTGGTTCTTTGACCTGAGAGATGCATCGGCAGTTCACCTTGAGGGTGTTATAGTTTGACTACACCATTACTCGGTCTCCTAGCCATACGGAACCCTGAGGTGTATGTTGGCTATAGCATGTTCATTGTAGGAACTGGATAGCATCAAGATGGAATCTATCTACCTCGGTGGTAGAGGAGCAGCCCTATGATGATCATGAGAATCAAGTCCAGAAGCCCATGGCCATGGCAGAGTGAAATAATAGAAAGAGTTTCTATTTAGATTTTCACATTCGGACTTCGAATCGAATGATTACATCATATGACAGAGACTAGGGTTTGACGAGTTCACCTTAACCCTAATCTGATCGGGGCTCAAGATAGAAGAACTTAATCACACAGGTAGCTGCACCAAGAGGTTCGCATTCAGCTCTGATGGGTTGCCACCATATACTGCTAGGTGTCACTGGTGGATTTTGGGAGCAATTAGAATGATTTAGATGATCGATCATTCTAGCTGTTCGAATCAGAAGAAGAGTTCTGATCCATCGAAAGGAAGTTTCGATGATGTCGATGATAGAGATCATGACATATCCCATTACCATACAGAACTGAACCTAACTGGGTCACACAAACAAGGGTTTGAATCTGGTGATCATCAATTGAACTGATCTAGTTCAATTGATCTGAATGAGATTCAATTAGGTTCAAAGAAATCGTGCTAGCACTCGATTGAACCTAACGTTCTTCTTTTACTATCATAAATAAGTTGTCCTGACTGAGCCAAAGGAGTTTGTGCTCAATCAGAGGCCTTCATATACTGAAGGGGAATCCTGATTTCCGGTCAGTTCGTCCAGATCTGATAGATCAAGAGATATATTTCAAAATTTCCTTTGACCAAATCAGATTGAATGTTTTGATCTGATCTTATTATTTAATAATAAAATAAAAAGATAAATTAAATCAAATTCAATTTACTATTTGGTAATCCTATTACCCTGTAGAGATCCTGATTGCAGCGGAAGGTTCTGGATCTAGCCACGCAATGCCTGGCCTTACCGTATCCACTGGTTGGATCTGGAGAACCTCTTCTTATCACACACCCCAAAAATGGATCTGATCTGATTTTGGAGGATCTTCAAAACACCTTTCGAAGATCAGCAGTTGTCCTTTGCAGCAGCACAGCCTCTAGCTTTCTGTCACCTTTCTCTCATCTGGATTGCACCAACCAAGATCCCAAACCATTTGGGCATGGAGAGGAGAGGGAGAATATGGGCTTGGCATAGAGGAGGAGGAGAGAACCAGCATTGGGACATGTAGAATTCTCAGATGTTTTTTGAGTTGGGCGCAGGGTTTTCTTTATAGACTATGCGTGATCCAACTCCTCTTCTTCCCAACCAATCACAACCCTTTATGAAATCAGATCTAAATCTGATTGGTGGGAATAAAGTCCCTTGGATTCCTCCTTAGATGGCACCTAAGACCAATCAAACTTGGTTCTTAGGAGAAGTCTAATCAAAATCTAAAAAGGAGATGGAGTCCCTGTCCAACAGGGACTCCTGGGCGCCTCCTGCTTAGGCACATGCCAAGGGTGTCGTGCGCCCTTCTCCTTGCCAGGTTCTAGCAGGGGGACAAGTCCCCACCAGCTCTTCAATAGGTGTGTAACACATGGACAAAAGTCATAGTATCAATGGTCAACATTTGACCAGTCAAAGGTCAACTTTTGACCAAAGTCAAAGGACGAGAAATAGTAGGTGACCAAAAATGGTAGGTATTATTTTACAAAATAAGACAACCCTTTTTTGACCTGGAGAAGCTCTAGTTAGACCAAGTGAAGACCTCTGATCGAGCACAAACTCTTTTGGCTCAGTCAGGGCAACTATTTATGATAGTAAAAGAAGAACGTTAGGTTCAATCGAGTGCTAGTCATTTTTCCAAGAAGATGTGCCCTAGCACACCTTAAGGAATAGAACGCATGAGCAAGATCCCTTATGCTTCTACAATGGGAGCCTCATGTATGCCATTCTATGTACACGACCTGATATAGCCCATGCTGTAAGTGTCACGAGCAGATATCAGTCGAATCCAGGTGAAGAACACTGGACTGCTGTGATGTATATCCTTAAGTACTTGAGAAGAACTAAGGATATGTTACTAGTCTTTGGTAATGGAGAACTCCAAGTCCAGGGATACACAGACTCGGATTTTCATGTCCAATGTAGATGATCGAAAGTCGACATCTGGGAGTCTGTTTGTCTACAATGGTGGTGCTGTCGGCTGGAAGAGTTCCAAGCAAACCATGATAGCAGACTCCATCACGGAAGTAGAATTTATCGCTGCATCGAGGCTGCGAAGGAAGCATTCTGGTTAATAAGAAGTTTACTATAGAAATCAGAGTAATGCCATCAGGATGCCATTCCTCCGTACTGCGAAATAATGGCACCATAGCCCTTGCTAAAGGAGCCGAGGTCTCATCAAAAATCCAAGCACATTGAGCGGCGATACCCACCTCATCCGCAATTACCTCGAGAATGGTTACATCGAGATCAAGAGAGTCATTCCACAGACAATGCGGCGAACCACACTTACGAAGCCATTTGGGACAACAAAAATTCAGAGCCGAAGAAGAAGGCCACTGTCAAAGGAAAGTATTTCATTGCAACAGCGACGGCCACTAGAAGCGAAACTGCCCTACTTACCTGGCCACCCTGAAGAACAAGAAGGAAGGTCCTTCTGGAGGTATGCTCGTTATTGAGTGTAACCTTACGGTTTCTTCTGCATCCAGTTGGGTACTTGACTCTGGTTCTTGTGCTCATCTGTGCACTTCCATGCAGGGTCTTGAGGATAGCAAGAGGCTGAGGGATGGAGACAGAATCGTACGCATCTAAAATTGAGCAAGAGTTGCTGTAGTGGCGGTGGGAACATACCCTCTTCGATTATCATCTGGTTTAGACTTAGTTTTGAAAGACTGTTATTATGTGCCTGCAGCTAGCAGGAATTTGACTTCTATTTCCTGCTTAGCACTAAAAGGCTATGTGATTACCTTCTTTAAGGATAATTGTAATATTCTTTATGAAAGAAATAAAATTACAAATGGTTTCCTTATTAACGGTCTTTATCAGCTACATATTGATGTATCTGTTCTAACTGTCGAGCAAAACGTGAATGCCAAACGACCTAGGGATAGTCCAAATGATAGGTATCTATGGCAGCTGAGATTAGGTCATATAGCAGAAGATAGGATCAACAAATTGGAGAAAAATGGGCTATTGAGTCCATTGACTTTCGAGTCATATCCAACTTGTGAATCTTGTCTTCAAGGCAAAATGACTAAACTCCCTTTTATAGAACATGGGGAAAGGGCCACAGATCTCCTTACCCTAGTACATACTGATGTGTATGGCCTATTTGATGTACCGGCTAGAGGTAATTTTGTCTACTTCATTACCTTTACCGACGATCTGTCTAGGTATGGATATTTGTATCTTATTATACACAAGTCTGAAGCTTTTAAAAAGTTCAAAAAATTTAGACATGAAGTAGAAAATTAAACTAAAAAACCCATTAAGGTTCTTCGATTAGATCGAGGAGATGAATACCTTAGCCGAGAATTCATAGACTATCTCAAGAAAAATGGCATAGTCTCTCAATGGACTCCACTAGGAACACCTCAACTCAACGGGATTTCAGAATGGAGAAATCGGACTCTATTGGATATGGTCCGATCCATGATGAGCTTCACAGACCTCCCTGATTTTCTTTGGGGATACTCATTGTTAACTTCAATTTATCTACTGAATAGGGTTCTCTCTAAAATCATTCCTACCACACCATATGAGATATGGCACGGTAAGAAACCAAGTCTGAGTCATCTCAGAATTTGGGATTGTCTGGCTCATGTCAAAAGACAACAAGCAGACAAGTTAGAGTTTAGGTCCTTCAGAGCTCGATTCATAGGATATCCTAAAGAGTTATTAGGATACTATTTCTACATTCCAGAAGACCACAATGTGATTGTGAGTCGACATGCCATCTTTCTTGAAAAATAGTTTATTCAAGATAGCGGCATTGGAAAGTAGATTAAGCTTGATGAGAAAGTCTCATAAGTACAACGAGCTAAGGACCAATTGGAACCAAATCAGATTGAGCCAATAAGAACACTACCTCCTCCACCTCGTAGATCGAAAAGAATTTTTCCGTCCCCCTGAAAGATACTTAGGTATTATTTCAGAGAAAGTAGAGAAAATGTTCCTCATAGGTAATGGTGCTCATGGTGATGATCCCAAAACCTACAATGAGGCGATATCAGATATCGACTCCGAGAAATGGCTAGAGGCAATGCAGTCAGAAATTGACTCAATGCACTCAAACCAAGTCTAGACCTTGGTAGATCCACCAGAAGGTATAGTACCTATTGGGTGTAAATGGATCTTCAAGAGAAAGATTGGTGCAGATGAAAATGTGGAGACATTCAAGGCTAGACTAGTGGCAAAAGGTTATAGTCAATGCGAAGGCATTGACTATTAGGATACCTTTTCCCCATTGGCTATGCTAAAATCCATCCGTACATTGCTTGCTGTTGCAGTCTATTTTGATTATAAAATATGGCAAATGGACGTGATAATGGCATTCTTAAATGGATATCTTGAGGAAGATATTTATATGGAATAGCCGCTAGGTTTCACATCCAGTGATACTGATCACAAGGTTTGCAAGCTGCAAAGGTCCATATATGAACTTAAGCAAGCATCTCGGAGCTGGAACACTCGTTTCAATGATGTGATCAAAATATTTGATTTCATCAAAAATGAAGAAGAACTGTATGTCTTCAAAAAGATCAATGGGAGCACTATTGTCTTTCTCGTATTGTACGTGGATGACATCCTCCTTATCGGAAATGATATTCCCATGTTGACCATAGTTAAAATGTGGTTATCCAAGGAATTCTCCATGAAAGACCTAGGTGAAGCATCCTTTATTCTAGGAATTATGGTCTATTGGGATAGACCGAATAGGATGCTAGGACTTTCACAGAAGATATACATATAGGAAGTACTAAAGAGGTTTAGTATGGAAAACTCTAAGAGGGGTTTAGTATCCTTCAAGCATGGCATTCATTTTTCCAAGAAGATGTGCCCTAGCACACCTAAGGAAATAGAACGCATGAGCAAGATCCCTTATGCTTCTACAATAGGGAGCCTCATGTATGCCATTCTATGTACACGACCTGATATAGCCCATGCTGTAAGTGTCACGAGCAGATATCAGTCGAATCCAGGTGAAGAACACTGGACTGCTGTGAAATGTATCCTTAAGTACTTGAGAAGAACTAAGGATATGTTACTAGTCTTTGGTAATGGAGAACTCCAAGTCCAGGGATACACAGACTCGGATTTCATGTCCAATGTAGATGATCGAAAGTCGACATCTGGGAGTCTGTTTGTCTACAATGGTGGTGCTGTCGGCTGGAAGAGTTCCAAGCAAACCATGATAGCAGACTCCATCACGGAAGTAGAATATATCGCTGCATCAGAGGCTGCGAAGGAAGCATTCTGGTATAAGAAGTTTACTATAGAAATCAGAGTAATGCCATCAGATGCCATTCCTCCGTACTGCGACAATAATGGCACCATAGCCCTTGCTAAGGAGCCGAGGTCTCATCAAAAATCCAAGCACATTGAGCGGCGATACCACCTCATCCGCAATTACCTCGAGAATGGTTACATCGAGATCAAGAGAGTCAATTCCACAGACAATGCGGCGAACCCACTTACGAAGCCATTGGGACAACAAAAAATTGAAGCCCATCTTGAGAAGATGGGACTTAGACTTGTAGCCAATTGAATTTAGGATAAGTGGGAGATTGTTAGATATATGAGCCCTAGAAGTCAGAATTGGCTGACACTTGTAATATACTTCTAGGGGCAAAATTATAATTTTGACTATAACCAATAAAATGGGTTATTTTGTATCACATATGTGTATTTAGTGTCTATGATACATCCTTTGAGTATTTAGTGTCTATGATACATCCTTTGAGTTAATGGTAATGATAATTCATATTTTTAAGAGTTAAAAATTTAAGACATAAATAATCATTATTAACTCATAAAATGCTCCCGACCATAGGATCATCATGAGGATGGTGATTGATCTGGAAGGTTGGTGTACAATCGCTTCTCTTTAGTAGATGAGTCTTGAGTCTACGGTGTGGAGACATCGGAGCGAGAGTACAGGTACTCGTTAGAGAATGAGGGCACTGAGCGTGACCACCTCGAGTAGTCATTAGGAAGTCTACCTTCTCGTCAATGACTGACTCGATGCTGCAGTGGTGTGTCTGGTTCTTTGACCTGAGGTGCATCGACAGTTCACCTTGAGGGTGTTATAGTTTGACTACACCATAACTCGATCTCCTAGCCATTCGGAATCCTGAGGTGTATGTTGGCTATAGCATGTTCATTGTAGGAACTAGATTGCATCAAGATGGAATCTATCTACCTCGGTGGTAGAGGAGCAGCCCTATGATGATCATGAGAATCAAGTCTAGAAGCCCATGGCCATGGCAGAGTGAAATAATAGAAAGAGTTTCTATTTAGATTTTCACATCGGACTTGAATCGAATGATTACATCATATGACAGAGAACTAGGGTTTGACGAGTTCACCTTAACCCTAATCTGATCGGGGCTCAAGATAGAAGAACTTAATCACACAAGGTAGCTGCACCAAGAGGTTCGCATTCAGCTCTAATGGGTTGCCACCATATACTGCTAGGTGTCACTGGTGGATTTTGGGAGCAATTAGAATGATTTAGATGATTGATCATTCTAGCTATTCGAATTAGAAGAGTTCTGATCCATCGAAAGGAGTTTCGATGATGTCGATGATAGAGATCATGACATATCCCATTACCATATAGAACTGAACCTAACTGGATCACACAAACAAGGGTTTGAATCTGGTGATCATCAATTGAACTGATCCAGTTCAATTGATCTGAATGAGATTCAATTAGGTTCAAGAAAATCATGCTAGCACTCGATTGAACCTAACGTTCTTCTTTTACTATCATAAATAGTTATCCTAACTGAGCCAAAGGAGTTTGTGCTCGATCAGAGGCCTTCACTTGGTTTGACTAGAGCCTGTCCTGATCAGAAAAGGATTATCTTTGTTGAAGAAAAATCCTGATTTCCTGGATCAGGTTCGTTCAGATCTGATCAGATCAAGAGATATATTTCAAAAACTTTTTTCTTTGATCCAAATCAGATTTGGAATGTTTCAGATCTGATTCTTATTATTTTAATAAAATAAAATAAGATAAATTAAATCAAATTTAATTTACCTGATTTGGGTAATCCTATTACCCTGTTGATGATCCTGTTGCAGCGGAAGGTTCTGGATCTAGCCACGCAAGCGCCTGGCCTCTACCGGTATCCACTCGGGTTGGATCTGGAGATCCTCTTCTTCTCTATCACACTCCAAAAATTAGATCTGGATCTGATCTGGAGGATCTTCAAAACTCTTTTGAAGATCAGCAGTCGTCCTTTGCAGCAGCGCAGCCTTCTTAGCTTTTGATCGCCTTTCTTTGATCTGAATTGCACCAACCAAGGTCCAAAACTCTTTTGGACGTGGAGAGGAGAGGGAGAAGGTGACTTTGGCATGGAGGAAGGAGGGGAGAGGCAGCCTTGGGGCATGGAATTATTTCAATTGAATACTTTGAGTTGGGCGCAGGGTCTTATTTATAGACTATGCTGTGATCCAACTCCTCTTCTTCCCAACCAATCACAACCCTTTGTGAAATCAGATCTAAATCTGATTGGTGGGAATAGAGTCCCCTGGATTCCTCCTTAGAGGGTGCCTAAGACCAGTCAAAGTTGGTTCTTAGAGAACTCTAATTGGAATCCAAAAAGGAGATGGAGTCCTTGTCCAACAAGGACTCCTAGGCGCCTCCAACTTGGGCACACGCCAAGGGTGGCGTGCGCCCTCCTCCTTGCCAGGTTCTGGCAGGGGGACAGGCCCCCACCAGCTCTCCAATAGGTGCATGACATGTGGTCAAAAGTCAAAGTGTCAATGGTCAACATTTGACCAGTCAAAGGTAGACTTTTGACCAAAGTCAAAGAACAAGAAATGGCAGGTGACCAAAAATGGCAGGTAGGTATGTCTTACAAAATAAGACAACCTTTTCTGACTTGGACAACCTCCAGTCAGACCATATGAAGGCCTCTGATTGAGCACAAACTCCTTTGGCTCAGTCAGGACAACTTATTTATGATAGTAAAAGAAGAACGTTAGGTTCAATCGAGTGCTAGCACGATTTTCCTTGAACCTAATTGAATCTCATTCAGATCAATTGAACTAGATCAGTTCAATTGATGATCACCAGATTCAAACCCTTGTTTGTGTGACCCAGTTAGGTTCAGTTCTGTATGGTAATGGGATATGTCATGATCTCTATCATCGACATCATCGAAACTCCTTTCGATGGATCAGAACTCTTCTGATTCGAACAGCTAGAATGATCGATCATCTAAATCATTCTAATTGCTCCCAAAATCCACCAGTGACACCTAGCAGTATATGGTGGCAACCCATCAGAGCTGAATGCGAACCTCTTGGTGCAGCTACCTGTGTGATTAAGTTCTTCTATCTTGAGCCCCGATCAGATTAGGGTTAAGGTGAACTCGTCAAACCTAGTCTCTGTCATATGATGTAATCATTCGATTCGAAGTCCAATGTGAAAATCTAAATAGAAACTCTTTCTATTATTTCACTCTGCCATGGCCATGGGCTTCTGGACTTGATTCTCATGATCATCATAGGGCTGCTCCTCTACCACCGAGGTAGATAGATTCCATCTTGATGCAATCCAGTTCCTACAATGAACATGCTATAGCCAACATACACCTCAGGGTTCCATATGGCTAGGAGACCGAGTAATGGTGTAGTCAAACTATAACACCCTCAAGGTGAACTGCCGATGCATCCTCAGGTCAAAGAACCAGACACACTACTGCAGCATCGAGTCAGTCATTGACGAGAAGGTAGACTTCCCTAATGACTACTCGAGGTGGTCACGCTCAGTGCCCTCGTTCTCTAACGAGTACCTGTACTCTCGCTCCGGTGTCTCCACACCGTAGACTCAAGACTCATCTACTAAAGAGAAGCGATTGTACACCAACCTTCCGGATCAATCACCATCCTCGTGATGATCCTATGGTCGGGAGCATTTTATGAGTTAATAATGATTATTCATGTCTTAAATTTTCAACTCTTGAAAATATGAATTATCATTACCATTAACTCAAAGGATGTATCACAGACACTAAATACACATATGTGATAGAAAATAACCCATTTTATTGATTTATAGTCAAAATTATAATTTTGCCCCTAGAAGTGTATTACAAGTGTCAGCCAATTCTGGCTTCTAGGGCACATATATCTAACAATCTCCCACTTGTCCTAAAGCCAATTGGCTACAAGTCTAAGTCCCATCTTCTCAAGGTGGGCTTCGATCTTCTGCTGGCCCAACGGCTTTGTAAGTGGGTCTGCCACATTATCTGTGGAGTTGACTCTCTTGACCTCGACGTAACCCTTCTCGAGGTAATCGCGGATGAGGTGGTATCGCCGCTCAATGTGCTTGGATTTCTTGGTGAGACCTCGGCTCCTTAGCAAGGGCTATGGCGCCATTGTTGTCGCAGTATAGAGGAATGGCATCTGATGGCATTACTCCAATTTCTGCAGCAAACTTCTTGTACCAGAATGCTTCCTTCGCAGCCTCTGATGCAGCGATATATTCTGCTTCCATGGTGGAATCTGCTATCACAGTTTGCTTGGAACTCTTCCAGCTGACAGCACCACCATTGCACACAAACAGACTCCCAGATGTCGACTTTCGATCATCTATATCGGACATGAAATCCGAGTCTGTGTATCCCTGGACTTGGAGTTCTCCGTTACCAAAGACCAACATCATATCCTTAGTTCTTCTCAAGTACTTAAGGATACATTTCACAGAAGTCCAGTGTTCTTCACCTGGATTTGACTGATATCTGCTTGTGACACTCACAGCATGGGCTATATCAGGTCGTGTACATAGCATGGCATACATGAGGCTCCCTATTGCAGAAGCATAAGGGATCTTGCTCATGCATTCTATTTCCTCAGGTGTGCTAGGGCACATCTTCTTGGAAAGATGAATACCATGTCTGAAGGGTATTAATCCCCTCTTAGAGTTTTCCATACTAAACCTCTTTAGTACTTCCTCTATGTACATCTTCTGTGAAAGTCCTAGCATCCTATTCGGTCTATCCCTATAGACCTTAATTCCTAGAATAAAGGATGCTTCACCTAGGTCTTTCATGGAGAATTCCTTGGACAACCATATTTTGACTGTCGTCAACATGGGAATATCATTCCCAATAAGGAGGATGTCATCCACGTACAATACGAGGAAGACAACAGCGCTCCCACTGACCTTTTTGAAAACACACGGTTCCTCTTCATTTTTGATGAAACCAAACTTTTTGATCACATCATTGAAACGAGTGTTCCAGCTCCGAGATGCTTGCTTAAGTCCATATATGGACCTTTGCAGCTTGCAAACCTTGTGATCAGTATCACTGGATGTGAAACCTAGCGGCTGTTCCATATAGATATCTTCCTCAAGATATCCATTTAAGAATGCCGTTTTCACGTCCATTTGCCATATTTCATAATCGAAATAGGCTGCAACGGCAAGCAATGTGCGGATGGATTTTAGCATAGCCACTGGGAAAAAGGTATCCTGATAGTCAATGCCTTCGCGTTGACTATAACCTTTTGCCACTAGTCTAGCCTTGAATGTCTCCACATTCCCATCTGCACCAATCTTTCTCTTGAAGATCCATTTACACCCAATAGGTACTATACCTTCTGGTGGATCTACCAAGGTCCAGACTTGGTTTGAGTGCATCGAGTCAATTTCTGACTGCATTGCCTCTAGCCATTTCTCGGAGTCGATATCTGATATCGCCTCGTTGTAGGTTTTGGGATCATCACCATGAGCACCATTACCTACGAGGAACATTTTCTCTACTTTCCTCTGAAATAATACCTAAGTATCTTTCAGGGGGATGGAAAACTCTTTCCGATCTACGAGGTGGAGGAGGTAGTGTTCTTATTGGCTCAACCTGATTTGGTTCCAATTGGTCCTTAGCTCGTTGTACTTGTGAGACTTTCTCATCAAGCTTAATCTGCTTTCCAATGCCGCTATCTTGAATAAACTATTTTTCAAGAAAGATGGCATGTCGACTCACAATCACATTGTGGTCTTCTGGAATGTAGAAATAGTATCCTAATGACTCTTTAGGATATCCTATGAATCGAGCTCTGAAAGGACCTAAACTCTAACTTGTCCGCTTGTTGTCTTTTGACATGAGCCGGACAACCCCAAATTCTGAGATGACTCAGACTTGGTTTCTTACCATGCCATATCTCATACGGTGTGGTAGGAACGGTTTTAGAGGGAACCCTATTCAGTAGATAAATTGAAGTTAACAATGAGTGTCCCCAAAGAAAATCAGGGAGGTCTGTGAAGCTCATCATGGATCGAACCATATCCAATAGAGTCCGATTTCTCCATTCTGAAACTCCCGTTGAGTTGAGGTGTTCCTGGTGGAGTCCATTGAGAGACTATGCCATTTTTCTTGAGATAGTCTAGGAATTCTCGGCTAAGGTATTCACCTCCTCGATCTGATCGAAGAACCTTAATGGGTTTTTCCAGTTTATTTTTCTACTTCATGTCTGAATTCTTTGAACTTTTCAAAAGCTTCAGACTTGTGTCTCATAAGATACACATACCCATACCTAGATAGATCATCGGTAAAGGTAATGAAGTAGACAAAATTGCCTCTAGCCGGCACATCAAATGGGCCGCACACATCAGTATGTACTAGGGCAAGGAGATCTGTGGCCCTTTCCCCATGTCCTACAAAAGGGAGTTTAGTCATTTTGCCTTGAAGACAAGATTCACAAGTTGGATATGACTCGAAAGTCAATGGACTCAATAGCCCATTTTTCTCCAATTTGTTGATCCTATCTTCTGCTATATGACCTAATCTCAGGTGCCATAGATACCTATCATTTGGACTATCCCTAGGTCATTTGGCATTCACATTTTGCTCGATAGTTAGAACAGGTACATCAATATGTAGCTGATAAAGACCGTTAATAAGAAAACATTTGTAATTTTATTTCTTTCATAAAGAATGTTACAATGGTCCTTAAAGAAGGTAATCACATAGCCTTCTAGTGCTAAGCATGAAATAGAAATCAAATTTCCTGCTAGCTGCAGGCACATAATAACAGTCTTTCAAAACTAAGTCTAAACCAGATGGTAATCGAAGAGGGTATGTTTCCACCGGCCACTGCAGCAACTCTTGCTCCATTACCGATGCGTAGGATCATGTCTCCATCCCTCAGCCTCCTGCTATCCTCAAGACCCTGCATGGAAGTGCACAGATGAGCACTAGAACCAGAGTCAAGCACCCAACTGGATGCAGAAGAAACCGTAAGGTTAGACTCAATAACGAGCATACCTCCAGAAGGACCTTCCTTCTTGTTCTTCAGGGTGGCCAGGTAAGTAGGGCAGTTCCGCTTCCAATGGCCGTCGCTGTTGCAATGGAAAATACTTTCCTTTGACAGCGGCCTTCTTCTTCGGCTCTGCCTTCTTCTTCTTTCCTCCTTCCACCTTCTACTTTTTCGCAGACTTCTTTTTCTTTTCCATAAGACTTTCTTTTGGAAGAAGTCCATTCCATAGCAAGAACTGAGCCTTTAGAACCTTTCATAGAAAGCTCAGCGGTGACCAGCATGTTCATTAATTCGGCCAAGGAATTTTGAAGTTTATGCATGTGGTAATTCATGATGAATTGCCCATATGCATCAGTCAAGGATTGCAGAATAATATCATTCTGCAGATCCAAGTCTAACTTCACACCGAGCTTCTCAAGCTCTTCCAAGTCCTTGATCATCATCAGACAGTGATCTTGGACTGACTGCCCATCACGCATCTTAGCCTTAAAAAGTCATTTCGTGACTTGATACTTGGCTGCGCGACTCTGTTCACCAAACATCTCTTATAGGTGAGCCAACATTTGGCGAGCAGTCCCGATATCTTCATGTTGGCGCTGGAGCTCATCAGACATCGAGCCCAACATGTAATATCTGGCCTTATTATCTTCGTCTATCCATTTTTTCAGAGATGCTCTCTGTTCAGCGGATGGACGGGCTGGTAAGGTGGAAGGGTCCTGGTCCAATACATGGGTTAACTTCTCAAAATCTAAAACATTTTTATAGTTCCTGAGCCAATCTTTATAATTAGGTACGGTCAGTCTATGTGTGTCTAGGATACATGCTAATTGGTTGGACACAGACATTTTTTTGTAGAGAGTCAAAGATTCTAGTTAGATACTGTAATTATGACTTGATCAATTTATTTAGGGATTTTATTTTTAAACATAATTAGCTCCCACTATTTTCTTGGATCCCTACACTCCCTCTGTAGAGATGCAAAAATCTCCATGATTAATGATTTCTAGTGGGTGGTGCGGTCTCACCAACTGACTCATCACCTCACCTAACAGTTATTGGTGATGGGTTAGCCAATGAGTGAACAACTCTTGTTCAATGATTCTCTAATCATGGTGCACCCAAACTTGGTCTCTAATTCATGAATCTCACCATATCCAAAATATTGATCCACTCCTTAGTTAAGTCAGACCCACCATTTGCATAGACTGGATTCCTAATTGAGTCTCTCACCGTATCTAGAATATTGAGCCCAACTCATCCTCCAGCCCATAGCATCCAATGCCTAATAGACATGGTTGCATCTTTTCGGTGCAACTGAGCCACTGTATCCAGCCGAGAACAATCAACCCCGGGAAGGGCCCGCACATCTACAATGGTGGAAGACCTCAGACTTAATCTTTTCTTAGGGAGAATTGATTCAGGTCTCATTAAACTAGACTTGTCATAGTCATAACAATTATGACTAACCTAGTGGCATGGGTTAGCTCGGATTATTGACCACCTCAAATCAGAACTGTGTCAACAGATATGGCCAGGTAAGTGAGACCGGTGGAAGGAATATGCCATTAACTCGTACAAGAATGCATTCAGGTCGAGTAGCTTCCAATTAAAAATCAGTCGATCGTATGTGCCAAACTTACCTTAGACACCAAATTGTTGAGCCAGAACCAATTGGGTTAGCCTACAATCCAGACTCTAACCTCTGAGCCTAATTAGGTCTTGCTTGATCGTGACTCGATCTTGACCCAGACTTAATCCTATTAGGCTGGTCAATTTAAGCATTGTTGATCCCATCTAACCAACTCTTGATTCGGTTTGATCAACCGCTTAGACCTAATTGAGCTACCCAAGCCCGAACCCAGTATTATGAATATGTCTTAGATCTAAAATTCTCAATTTTAGACCTAATTAATATTTTATAATCTTAATTTTTAATTAAGTAGGGTTCATAAATAAAATATGCACAATAAATCCTAGGGTTTCAGGATCTAGGGTTTTGCAGAAAGTAAGTTTTGGGTTTCTGATTAAGGACGAATGCGCAGCACCCCTACACATCATAAGAACACCCCATCGGAATGGGAAGAGAGGGCCTTTAAACCCTTCTTCATTCTTATGACCGGACGGCCAAGAGGAACGCCTTAATCAGGAACATGTAATACTACAAAATAGTTTTAGATCTATATCATATATCTCATATACAAATTAGATCTAATCATGGCATATTTTGCATACATCTCATGTATCGAATCATGCATGTTTTCAGATCTAAATTATCTCATAATAATCTAAAAAATTAGATTTAAATTGATCTTATTAAAATAAACTCTAATCTAGACAACTATGTAGAACTATTCTACAACTAGTCTAGACATGCATCAATCATATCTCATATGATGTTTAAAATTAAATAATTTTTATTTACTATTTTTTAGATGTTATTATAATAATTATAATATCAAAAAATAGTAAATAAATAGATCTAAAATATGATTTAATCAAATTAAATTGTAAACATGCAAGACTATTCTATAGAACTATTCTATTTTAGAACTAGTCATGCATATTTTCTAATCTTAGATCCAAATCATTTAATTTTAATTTTTTCTGATTTTAGATCTGATCACATCTCATGTGACATCTAAAATTACTTATTTTTTGATTAAAATAAATTTAAAATTAGATCTAAACACTTTAGAACCTTGGCTCTGATACCAGTTGAAGGAAAATCCTAATTTTTTGGACCAGGTTCGTTCAGATCTGATCGAATCAAGAGATATATTTCAAAAACTTTTTTCTTTGATCCAAACTAGATCTAAGATATTTTAGATCTAATTTTTATTATTTTAATAATTAAAATAAAATATAGATAAATTAAATCAAATTTAATTTACCTTGATGTAGGGTAATCCTATTACCAATTGATGATCCTGTAAGCAGCGGAAGGTTCTGGATCTAGCCACGCAAGTGCCTGGCCTCTACCAGTATCCACTTAGGCTAGATCTAAAGATCCTCTTCTTCTCTATCACATCTCCAAAAATTAGATCTGAATCTGATTTGGAGGATCTTCAAAATAGCTTTCGAAGATCAGCAGTTGTCCTTTGCAGCAGCGCAGCCTTCTAGCTTTCTGTCGCCTTTCTTTGATCTGAGATTGCACCAACTGAAGATCCCAAAACTTCTTTTGGACATGGAGAGCAAGGGGAGAAGATGAACTTGGCATGGAGGAAGGAGGGGAGAGGCAGCCTTGGGGCATGGAGAATTATTTTATGAATACTCCTTGAGTTGGGCGCAGGGTCTTATTTATAGACTATGCTGTGATCCAACTCCTCTTCATCCCAACCAATCACAACCCTTTGTGAAATCAGATCTAAATCTGATTGGTGGGAATAGAGTCCCTTGGATTCCTCCTTAGAGGGTGCCTAAGACCAGTCAAAGTTGGTTCTTAGGAGAACTCTAATTGGAATCCAAAAAGGAGATGGAGTCCCTGTCCAACAGGGACTCCTAGGCGCCTCCAACTTGGGCACACGCCACCCTTGGCGTGCGCCCTCCTCCTTGCCAGGTTCTGGTAAGGGGGACAAGGCCCCCACCAGCTCTCCAATAGGTGCATGACATGTGGTCAAAAGTCAAAGTATCAATGGTCAACATTTGACCAGTCAAAGGTCAGACTTTTGACCAAAGTCAAAGAACAAGAAATGGCAGGTGACCAAAAATGGCATAGGTAATGTCTTACAAATAAGACAAACTTTTCTGACTTGGACAACCTCCAGTCAGACCATATGAAGGCCTCTGATTGAGCACAAACTCCTTTGGCTCAGTCAGGACAACTTATTTATGATAGTAAAAGAAGAACGTTAGGTTCAATCGAGTGCTAGCACGATTTTCTTGAACCTAATTGAATCTCATTCAGATCAATTGAACTGAATCAGTTCAATTGATGATCACCAGATTCAAACCCTTGTTTGTGTGACCCAGTTAGGTTCAGTTCTGTATGGTAATGGGATATGTCATGATCTCTATCATCGACATCATCGAAACTCCTTTCGATGGATCAGAACTCTTCTGATTCGAACAGCTAGAATGATCGATCATCTAAATCATTCTAATTGCTCCCAAAATCCACCAGTGACACCTAGCAGTATATGGTGGCAACCCATCAGAGCTGAATGCGAACCTCTTGGTGCAGCTACCTGTGTGATTAAGTTCTTCTATCTTGAGCTCCGATCAGATTAGGGTTAAGGTGAACTCGTCAAACCCTAGTCTCTGTCATATGATGTAATCATTCGATTCAAGTCCGATGTGAAAATCTAAATAGAAACTCTTTCTATTATTTCACTCTACCATGGCCATGGGCTTCTGACTTGATTCTTATGATCATCGTAGGGCTGCTCCTCTACCACCGAGTTATGGTGTAGTCAAACTATAACACCCTCAAGGTGAACTATCGATGCACCTTAGATCAAAGAACCAGATACACCACTGCAGCATCAAGTCAGTCATTGACGAGAAAATAGACTTTCTAATGACTACTCGAGGTGGTCACGCTCAGTGCCCTCATTCTCTAATAAGTACCTGTACTCTCGCTCTGGTGTCTCCACACCGTAGACTCAAGACTCATCTACTAAAGAGAAGTAATTGTACACCAACCTTCTAGATCAATTACCATCCTCGTGATGATTCTATGGTCGAAAGCATTTTTTGAGTTAATAATGATTATTCATGTCTTAAATTTTCAACTCTTAAAAATATGAATTATCATTACCATTAATTTAAAGGATGTATCACAAACACTAAATACACATATGTGATAGAAAATAATCCATTATATTGATTATAGTCAAAATTATAATTTTACCCTTAGAAGTGTATGACAAGTGTCAACCAATTCTGACATCTAGGGCACATATATCTAACAGTCTTATTTTGTAAGACAATACTTGCCATTTTTTATCACTTGCCATTTCTCGTCCTTTGACTTTGGTCAAAAGTTGTTCTTTGACTGGTCAAATGTTGACCATTGATACTTTGACTTCTGTCCATGTGTCATGCACCTATTGAAGAGCTGGTGGGGCTTATCCCCCTGCCAAAAATTGGCAAGGAGGAGGGCACACACCAAGGGTGGCATGCGTCCAAGCTTGAGGTGCCCAGGAGTCCTTATTAGACAGGGACTCCATCTCCTTATGGGATTCTGATTAGACTCGTCCTAAGAACCAACTTTAATTGATCTTAGGCACCATCTAAGGATGAATCTAAGGGATTCTATTCCCACCAATCAGATTTAGATCTAATTTCACAAAGGATTGTGATTGGTTGGGATAAAGAGGAGTTGGATCACGCATAGTCTAAAAATAAGATCCTGCGCCCAACTCAAAGGAAGAACAATTCTCTACGCCCCAAGGATGCCTCTCTCTTCCTCCTCCACACCAAGTTCATCTTCTCCCTCTCCTCTCCATGCCCAAAGAAGTTTTGGATCTCAGTTGGTGCAATCTAGGGGAGAGAAAGGTGACAAAAAGCTAGAAGGTTGCGCTGCTGTAAAGGACAACTGTTGATCTTCGAAAGCTGTTTTGAAGATCCTCCAAATCAAATTCAGATCTGATTTTTGGAGATGTGATAGAGAAGAAGAGGATCTTCAGATCCAGTCCAAGTAGATACTGGTAGAGGTCAGGCACTTGCATGGCTAGATCCAGAACCTTCCGCTGCTTACAGAATCATCAACGGGTAATAGGATTATCCTACATCAAGATAAATTAAATATGATTTAATTTATCTATATTTTATTTTAATTATTAGAATAATAAAAATTAGATCTAAAATATCCTAAATTTGATTTGGATCAATGAGAAAAGTTTTTGAAATATATCTCTTGATCCGATCAGATCTGAACGAACCTGGTCTGGGAAATCAGGATTTTCCTTCACCCTCTTGGGTAGCCATCCTTTGGCAACACTCCTCGATGAAATCAAATGCTTTGATCACATTATTGAAATAAATATTCTAACTCTGAGATACTTGCTTAAATCCATGTATGGACTTCTACATTGTGATCTCTATCATAGGAAGTGAAATCTATAGGCCACTCCAGCTTGATATCTTTCCAAGTTATCTATTCAGGAGGGCTATGTATACACCCAATTCTTAGGGTCGATGTCCAATATCACTTCATTGTAGGTTTTAGGATAATCTCTATGTTCTCTATCTCCCATGAGAAATACTTCCCCTAGATCCTCTATAAGAATAGCAAGTATCTTTCTGAAGAATGGAAGATCCTACTAGATCTACGAGGTGAAGGAAGTGAAAACATGTACTGGCTCATCATGAATAGGTTCTACAAGTCCTATGACTCATTGATATTCAGAGACCATCCCTTCGAGCTTATCCTTCCATTGTCTCTATTTTGGATAAACTATTTTCCAAGAAGACAACATGATAGCTCACAATCAGATTGTGATATATTGGAAAGAGAAAATAGTATCCCTAACTCTTTAGGATACCCCATTAAAAAAGCTCTCATAGACCTAGCCTCCAACTTGTCCACCATGCCATATCTAATACAGTGTAGTAGGAATACATTTAGAGGAAACCTTATTCAATAAGTAAACTTTAGAAAATAAAGCATGTTCCTAAAGAAACAAAGGTTAAATCAGTGAAACTATACCATTTTCTTTAAGAAAATCAAGAAATTCCCTATTTGGTATTGCCTCCTTGATTTGATCGAAGTACCTTTAGGGTTTTTCAGTTTACTTCTCTACTTCTCATCTAAATTCTTTGAATTTTCAAAGATTTTAGATTTGTATCTTATACACATACCCATATCATAACTAATTATGGGTAAAGATGATGAAGTAGAGATAACCTCCCTTGTCTAGCTCATCCATTGGGCTACACACATCAAATGTGTACTAGGATAGTATCTAGCATTCCTATCCCACTATCCCACAAAGGGCAGCTTGGTCATTTATACACAAAGAGATGATTTACAGACTAGATATGACTCAATAGTCAATGAGCCCAAAAGCTTATGTTTTATAGTCGGTAAATCATTTCTTTTCCTATATGACCTAGCTTAAGGCACCACCTATATACTTCAGGTTCATTTGATCTCTGGATCTCTTAGATCCAATAGCATTTACTATTTGCTCAAAATAAGTTCACAGATGCATCACCATGCAAATGTTAAGAATTAAATCCAAATGATAGTTGCAGAGGTTAAGTGCACACGGCTATAGTGCAACCTTTGCGCCATTACTGACTCGAAGGGTTACATCATTTTTTCTTAGCCCTCTAATTTCCCTTAGACCCTTTACTAAAGTGCATAAATAGACACTAGAGTCCAATACTCAACTGGGAGAAAAGGAAACCATAAGATCAATTTTAAACAATTTCAACATGCCTTCCAAAAGCGTGTCCTTGTTTCTTTAGGCTCTCCAAGCATGTAACTATGAACTTTTCAAGGCCCCTTAGTTACCAACATATTGACCAATTCTGATAAAGTGCTATAATTGTTATTCATATAGTAGTTTCATAAACTAGCCATACAAATCAAGAAGGTATTGCATGATCAAATCCACTAGCAATCTCTTGTGCATGGTCATGTCGAGCTTCTCAAACTCTCCAATATTCTTGATCATTGTCAAACAGTGATCATGGTCAAAATGCCCATCACACATCTCATGCACTGTGCGACACTGATCACCTTACAACTATTGCAAATAAGTCAACATGTCATTGGCATTTTACATGTCCTTATGCACATATTGAAATTCATCAACTATGGACTCCAATTTATAGCACCTAACTTCATTGTCACTGTCTAGCCAATTGTCAAGTATAGCTCGTTGACCATAGATTGGATAGGCTGATGACATAGGGATAACCTGGTCAAGAATATAGCTTAATTTTCTAATAACTAAGAACAATTCTTAGGTTTTTGAGCCAGAATACGTAATTGATTTTGGTTAAGTAGTTGATGTCTAGGATTTGAGCTAGAGGGTTGGAAGTTGAGAGAATAAATTGCAGAGAGTAAAGATTTTAATTAGATGATTGTACTTATAAATATTTGTTGTAGGAACTTTAAAAACAAACAAAGGTTCCCACTATTTTCTCAAGTCTCTCACACTCCTCGCGTAGAGAAACAAAAACACTAATGTGACAATTCATCTTCTAGTGGGTGCTACGGTCCCACCAATGTCATGCGCCTCACCTAATAGTTATTGATAACATGGATACCAATGCATAGACAACTCTTTGTTCAGATGCTTCTTAAGCATATTGCAGTGACTTGGTCTCTAAGTTATATGGGCTCACCTAACAACTATTAACCACACTCCTTAGTTAAGTCTGACCCACCATTTACTAGCGGGTGCAAAGCTATCATTGGATCTCTCACCTAATAGTTATTGGGCCCAACCCCATCCTTACCCTAGGCATCTAATGCCAATAGAATGATAGTACCTTTCTGATGCAACCGAACCACTATGACTAATCAAGAATGATCAATGCTAGAAAGGCACCCGCATCTCTACAATGGTAGAAGACCTCTAGACTTAATATTTGATGAGGAGATTTAGGTTCAGATCTCTTCTAAGCTAGTACATCTGATGTCTGACTGATCAGGTTCGGTCAGCACAATCTCAGGTCTGACTAACCTAGTCAACAAGGGTGAACACGAATGGCCAAGCAATCTTATTCAATATATAATCGATCAAATTCGCCAGGTAAGTGAGTTCGGTGGGAGGATATCCTATACTTGCCTTAAACACCATTTCTAGCCAGGTAAGCATTGTCAAATTAAAAATCACCAGTCGAGCTTATACTTATCTTAGATATCAATTGATCAATCAAAATCGAATAGGTCAGCATAGTTGCTAGAGCTCGGACCATTGAGCTAAATTCGGTCTTGATTTAATCAATTCACATCATATGTTTATCAATTTGACCAACTATAACTAAACTTAATTTTGAGCCCTTTTAACCTAATCCCAACCAACATTTGATTAGGATACTAACCTAATCTCAAAATTGGAAAGGGTACTAACCCGATCTAATCAATGATTCTAATTGTAGTTAAGTCACTAGACCTAATTTGTTCAACCCATACCCAAAACCCCATGTTGTATGCATTGAAATTAAATCTTAAATTCATAATTTTAGACCTTTAATTTCATATCTTAGTCTTCAATTAAGTGCATTATGATATGGGTTTAGATTAGATGTCAAAATAATTTTTTAATCTAAACTAATTTTGATTGAATCATATTCAATTTCAATGTCAGTAGACTTGAGTTGACTCACCCTGGAACTTGAGTTGGCTTGTCTGTGATGATCAAAAACTATGGGCATCTGCCTATAGAATTGAGTTGACTCATATGCAAATAAGTTGACCCACCAGGGCCTTAAGTCAACTCCAAGAAGAATGAGTCGACTTGCAAGTAAATGGAATTGAGTCAAACTGAATCAGAGTCAACTCGACAGGCTCGCTAGCCAAAATTTTAGGATTTCATGCAATTAGATTCTAGGATTTCAGATCTAAGATTTTGCAAAAATTAAATTTAAGATCATGTATCAACAAACTATATATCATATATATAATTTAATGATCTAAAATTAATCAAAAATACTTATCTAATATATGCATAAAAATAAAACCTAGATCTAAAACATGTATAACATATATTTAGGATCTTTCGTTTGCTGTTCTTCTTCATGAGAGATCATCACAACTGGCACCGCTACACTTCATAGGAGAACTCATTGAATGGGCAAGTGAGGGGCTTTAACCTCCGCTTCCTCTTATGATCGGATGGCCATGGTAAAGCACCCAATCCAAGTACTAGGCAAATTAGAAATTTAATCTAACATATCAAATATGTAATTGATAAGAGCATGATGTTGTCATTAAGACACCATGTTTATCAATTTAATTCTGACTTCTTAAAATAATTAAAAACACATAGATAGTAGTGAGTCGGATCGAATCCATAGAGAAGGTAGTGTTTTAGTTTTGAAATCTTTTATTTTTGTAAGAGAATTTTTTTTTTTTTTAAATAGAATTAAAGTTAAAAAATAGATTTTAAAATTATAATAAAAATAAATAGTAAAATTAAAATAACATGAAAATAAATTTTGGTACTAAGATCTACTACCTAGATCTTAGCATCTACTTGCAATAAAATAAAAAGCAGAAATTAGAGATAAATTTAAAGTGCATGAAAGAAATTTTGTATTAAAATTAATATTCAAAAATTAAATACATGAAATTTAAAAAATAGAAATAAAAATAGAAGCTAATGTTGATCTTGATCTCGGATCAGTGTTGGCATTGAGATGGTGTAGAAGACCTGCTCTTCCTCTCAGCACCGTCTACTTTGAAGCAACCTTGAATCCCAAGCATAGCTCTACCCTATACCATAACCTTTCCTTGACTGAAGATAGTTGATTTTAGAGGCCTGCGGTCCTTTTTATAGAGTATTGAAGGGGACGGATCTTTGTTGCAGGCAATATAAGACTAAGGTAGAGTTTTGATTAGCAAATATCAAGAAATCACAAGGAAAATTGAATTAAAAGACTGTCTAGATGTGTCCTATTCTTCTAGCCATCAGATCTGCATCCAACGCTCGAAAAGATCCCAAAAATCCACATTTAAAAGCCTAAATCTGCTCGGATTGAATATTGGCCATCTGATTGCATTGATGGAAGGAATCTGGGCCCTTGGATTGCATTGAGGAAGCCTACATTGAGTTGGGATGAATGCTAGCTATCAGATCAAGCTCTGGAATGTGCATAACCATTGGATTGTGCTAATAGGAGATCCTAAATTTCTTTCAATTGAAATGAATGCTCACCGTCTGATCGAAGATTTGGATGTGATCTAACCATCGAATCAAGCTCTGGAGCATGCGGGACCATTGGATCATGCTGAGGGAGCTGATGGAATTCAAATCAGAAAGGAAGACACCACAGCCGTCGGATCTAAATCGACAGCTTCCTCATCCATCCAATGGTATATTACTATGCCCATGGACCGCATGAACTGGCCACACTATAAGCCTAGACCAATCGCCGTGCGCCTTTTGCATGTGTAAAGACCAAAATACCCTGTAAGCCACATGAGAGTTTTCCCGAACCCTTTAAGGGTCTAGATCCACCACGTGACATCCTACGATTCACTATCCTCTGTTGAGCTAGCTGTCTGTGCCTGATTTCATAGATTGGCAAGCTAGCTTCTCAAGTTGAGCCAGCATGAATGGGCGCACCGACTGAACCATTTTTATTTTATTTTATTTCTTTTTTCTTTAAAAATTCATATCGGATGCATTTTAACTTCGATTTGCTCCAAATTTATTTCATTATGATCAAAAAAATAAGCTCTTTCTAATTATAATTATAATTTTTAAAATAAATAAATAAAAATATTTAATTTTTAAAAATAAAAATAAATTAAATTATAAATTAATATTTTTATTAAAATTTTTATGATACTTATCATACCCTCCCAACTTAAGCTTTGCTTAGAAAGAATTTAGTTTTAGATATCTTTTAGGCTTTAGAGTTTCAAATTTTACCCAAGTAATAACCATTGATGTTGAGTAGAGCATGAGTGAGGTATGTCATTGCGATATTAATACTTACTGATATAAAAATTAAGTGAAGAACATTTAACTTTTTTGAACTTTTTCTAAAATTATTCCTACCTTATCTTCGAATCATCTAAACTTTGATATGAGCAAGTATATTATTACTTCCCCCTTCATTTATTGAAATTTTTTTTATTCACATTGCCCATTTTTTGATGTGAATATGATTGCATACTTAGGCAACAAGATCCTATGGAAAACCAATGCAATTTTTAAAAAAATTTTCTTTTAATGTTGTACCATTATTTAGTGTCATAATCTCTTAAGCTTTTTATTTGATCCATGTAGTGAGTCTTAGGCTAATGACTCTCAAACCAATTATCTTTAGGGCACTAGGTATAAAATATCCCTCAGTCTTACTAGCTCGAATCAAATAGACTATGAGTTAAGACTAGCTTTATAATAAGCTTTTTTATCCTTTCCATCTTTTCATGTAAAACTCAATGCTTGCTTAGGCAAAGAGGTCCGATTACTTATTGAGAAGTACTAGAAAACTATTTATTTTATAATTAATTTTTTTAATATGAGAAAATATATAGTTACCCTATACAAGTCCATAAAAAGTAGACTCTTCTTTGATGCTGGTTGAAAAAATCAAAAATGCTTAAAGAAAAAAAATTTATGTTCTAGACTTAACTCTTTATTAGGTTTTTTTAATACTTGGTCCCTCGATATCTCATAATTTTTCTAATCTATGCATCAATTTTTTTTAAAAAAATGCTTAGTTCAACTTGATTTTTAAGCATAATTGAATGTCTAAATACTAAATACTAACTTCTTCGAGGACTTTAAAAAAATTTAAAATTTTTATTATTCGATCCTCTAACTTAATTGATATTGTCCTCAGTGGAGAAAGAAAAATAAAGGATGTAATAAAGAAAAGAAAAGAATACACTTGACTCAGTATGTATATGGTCCAGCATAATTTTAAAAATTTAGCTCTCCTTCCAATTTATACAAAATATTCTAAAAAAAATAAATTAAAAAGATAAATTAGATAAAAAAAATTAAATATTGGATTTCCTTCTAATAAGTACTAAGTTTACTATCTTCAGCCAAATACAAGGCAGCTTATCTATCCCATATCAAAATTTGAATTGATAAATTTCAATAGTTTTGGATTGCCAATCTTAGGAAGACACTTTCTTATCCCTTTATGGATGTATTCATTGTTAATTATGGGAACATAGTTTGCAACCCCATTCTCAGACCCATGTTTCTCAAGAATTTTTTCTATTTATTCTTTTAGAATGCTTATGAATTGAGTTTTTGTATTAGGAGTTGAGTTTAATACAATGGATATTGGAAGGGTATCTAAAGACGGCTTTAGCTGTGGAGATAAATTAATATGAGCTTATTTAAACAACTCCATTGACACTTCATTATATACCTCTTGATTTTTATAAGAAGAACCAACTTTTAGGGCTGAGGGTAACAGACTTTTAGGTTTATAAGTCTCAGGTAAATCATTCGCTCTCTTCTTTTCTTTATCAGTCTCATTAGAACCAATATCAGTACCAGTTTCAAGCTTAGGTTCTTCTGTATGGTTAGTTTCAGTACTAACTTATTCTTCTAAATTATTTTCTTGGTTAGCATTAGTACTAACCTCTCTCACCTGATCTTGATATGGGTCTATAAGAGTCCTATAACTTTTAAGTTTAGAAATTACCTTGATATTCTCTAATTGGAGATTCTTAGGTGAGACAGTAAATTGATAATTAGGTCCAGATGGTTGGTAGATAATAGATGGATTGTTTATAAGAATCATTTGGTTCGGCAATTAACCTAGTTCTCTCTTCATAGTAGACTTAGCTAATTAACCTATTTGAACTTTTAGCTTGATGATAGATTATTATTGAGTCAAGATCAATTATTGATTATTCAGAATTAATTATTATAGTTGATTAAATCTATCGTCGACTAGATTGGTTTGTTAAGTAGGTGGGTATGATGGCTGATTATAATGCAATGATTGGATTAACTGACTAGGCTGACTACTATTATAGGCATAGTTTTGGTATGAGGGTCTATTTTGATAATTTTGGATAGATGAAATTTAGGTCTAAGCTTGAGTCTATTGAGGTATCCAAGAAAAATTAGGATGGTTTCTCCAATCTGGGTTATATGAGTTTGAAAAAGGATCATTAACTGGATTGGAATAGCCTTCAGTAGCTTAAACTTATTCTTGGATGAAGGATGAAAATTGTGCAGCCATAGGACATTCACTCATATGATGGGCTGGGCTGGCATAGATAGAACAAATCTCCAAATAATTAGAGGGTGATGTGAATTGTGTAGAAGATTGTTGATCTAGGATTAGGACTTGATCTAATTTCTAGGCAAGAAGATCCACTTTGTTTATCAAGTTCAAATTAGCTTTATAATTAGACTCTGGATCATAGACTCCTACCTATTTTTGGTAAAAAAATAATGAAGCATGATTAATTGAGTTTTCACTCAAGGTTTCAAACAAGATATAGGCTTCATCCTCATTTTTATTCATGAATGCACCTCCACAAGACGCATCTACCATCTACCTATAATGATCTCCTAAATTCTTATAGAAAGCTTGAACAATTTGCCACTTAGATAGACCATGATGTGGGCATTTTCTAAGAAGTTTCTTAGGTCTCTCCCATGACTCAAGAATTTATTTTCCTGAAAGCTAAGCAAATCTAGTGATAGCTCACCTCATGGTGTTGGTTCGACCTATGGGATAAATTTTTTTAAGAAATTCAGTTGCAATTCAGCCCAAGTTTTGATTAATTTTTCTATTGTGCCAAGCCAATACTTGGCTTTGTCTTTTAATAAAAAAGAAAATAAGATTAATCTAAGGGTATCATCAGTCAAATTTTGAATTTTCACCATAGAATAGATTTCTAAAAATTCATCTCGATGCTTGTAAGGATCTTAATTGGTGTTTCCATAGAAAGATGAGAGCATTTGAATTATGGTCGGCTTGATCTTATAGTGGGTAGCATAGATATCAGATAATTGGATACAAATCGATGGGTTACAGGTGGAAGGGATAAAGTATTCCTTCATCTACCTAGGTGGCTCTCTAAGATCTTTAGCCATTTGATTCTTGGGTTTAATATGGATCAGCCATTCAATTTTATGATTGGATTTAACTAGATCAGAAAAAATGATCTCCTACCATACATGTACTACTGCAACCCTAACGTGTAGTTCAAAATTTTTTAGATTTTTTATATTATTTTATTATTTTTATTTTTAAAAGAAATTATGATTTTTTATAATTTTTTATAATTTTATTTATTTTATTATTAATTTAATTTAATTTAATTTAATTTTATTTTATTTTTATTTTATTTTATTTCATTTTTGGAGGAGAAAAGAAGAAGAAAGAGAGAAGAGCTCTAAAGAAGAGGTCCTAGGAAGTCCTAGAGCTAGGAAGAGAAATAAGAATTAGTTTTAATTATATTTGATATTTTAGTTAGCAATCAAGTTAGACAAATAATCCTAACTAAAGGTTGTTCTAGATCTAGACAGCTCCTAACTACTAAGGTCACCTTCAGGCCCTTCAAGTATTAGGTCAGCCACTCAACTGGTCAGGTAAGTATAAGGTTGGTGGGAGTTCTCTCGTTGTTTTTCTTAGACACCAATTATTTTGGTCAGATAAGCTAACAGAAGGAATTAAGTAACCACCTTCCTTTGGGATGCAGTCCTTGGACCACTTGCCTTAGATACCAGTCAAACTGAATAATCCTAATCTTATCCAACTCTTAGGATTCCTTGTCTAATTGAGCTCGAGTTCCTAGGGCTGATGTCTAATTGATTTTAAAATTAAAGACTTAGGTTAATACAGGATGCTGGTTGGTTGTTTGTAGGCCAAGAAAGGATGATCAAATCTTCATCTTATCTTATTTAATAGGTTGTGCCCTTAAGTCTTTAAGATGAATATGCACAATCACTTTTAGACAAGGAGTTTCATGCAACTAAATTAGATGCATGAAACTGATTGAAATTAAGAGCTTACCTTGTCACCAGCAATCACCAAAAAGAAAATAAAACTAATATGATGGATGCTCTAAATAGTTAGGATTTCTACTCTTATCATAAAGCTTTTAATTAGATTTAAGTACATATTTTTTAATTAATTTAAAAATAAAATAATAATAATAATATAATAATAAAAGTCTAGCATTAGGACTGATCTCACTAAGCAAAGTTGAAAGCTTTCTTCTTGCCCTAATCTTTTTGTTCTTTTATTCCTTTTTTTTGTAAAATAAATAAAAAAAAGTTAGTAAACAATATTTATAAGAAATTAAAAAAATTAAAATTTATTTATAATTTTATTTACAAGAAAATCAAAGAAATTAAAAAAATTTAATGCTCATGTCTTCTCCAATAATGGCACCAAAAACTTGATAAGAGCATGATATTATTGTTAAGATACCATATTTATTAGTTTAATTTCAACTTTTTAAAATAATTAAAAGCATATATATAGTAGTGATTCAGATCAAATTCATAGAGAAGACAGTATTTTAGTTTTAAAATCTTTAATTTTTATAAGAAAAAAAATTTAAATAAAATTAAAGTTAAAAAATAAAATTTAAAATTATAATAAAAATAAATAGTAAAAATTAAAATAGTATGAAAATAAATTTTGGTACTAAGATCTACTACCTAGATCTTAGCATCTACTTGGAATAAAATAAAAAGCAGAAATTAGAGCTAAAATTTAAAGTACATAAAAGAAATTTTGCATTAAAATTGATATTTAAAAATTACATACATGAAATTTAAAAGATAGAAAAAAATAAAAACTAATGTTGATCTTGATCTTGGATCAGCATTGGCATTGAAATGGTGTAGAAGACCCGTTCTTCCTCTCAGCACCGTTTGCCTTGAAGCAACCTTGAATCCCAAGCATGGCTCTACCCTATACCATCATCTTCTTTTGATCGAAGATAGTTGATTTTGGAGGCCTGGGATCCTTTTTATAGAGTATTGGAGGGGAGGGATCTTTGTTGTAGGCAATATTGGACTACCATAGAGTTTTGATCGGCAAATATGAAGAAATCCCAAGGAAAATTGAATTAAAAGACTATCTGGATGTGTCTTATTCTTCTGGCCATTAGATCTGCATCCAATGCTCAAAAAAATCTCAAAAATTCATGTTTAAAAACCTAAATCTAGTTAGATTGAATATTGGCCATCGGATTGCATTAATGGAAGGAATTTGGGCCCTTAGTTTGCACTAAGGAAGCCTACATCGAGTTGGGATGAATGCCAGCTGTCGGATTAAGCTCTGGAATGTGCACAGTCGTTGGATCATGCTGATAGGAGATCTTGAATTCCTTCTTCCAATCCAAACAAACATTGTTCATCCGATCAAAGCTTTGGATATGATCTGACCGTCGAATCGAGCTCTGGAGTCCATGGGACCATTGGATCACGCTAAGGGAGTTGATTGAATTCTAATTAGAACAAGAAGACACCACAGCCATCGGATCTAAGTCGACAGCTTCCTCATCCATCCGATGGTGCATTACTGTACCCATGGACTACATGAACCAGCCACACTATAAGCTTGGACCAATCGTCACGTGCCTTTTGCATGTGAAAAGATCGAAATACCCTATAAGCCGCATAAGATTTTTTCAGAACCCTTTAAGGGTCTAGGTCCACCACGCGGCATCCTGTGATTTGCCACCTTCTATTGAGTTGGTGGTCTGTGTTTGATTTCGTGGACTGGCGAGCTGGCTTCTCAACCTGAGCCAGCTTAAACGGGTGCGCCGATTGAGCTATTTTTATTTTTTATTTTTTTCTTTGAAAATTCATATCGGATCCATTTTAACTCTGATTTGCTCCAAATTGCTTTTATTGTGACCAAAAAAATAAGCTCTTTCCATTTATGATTATATTTTCTAAAATAAATAAATAAAATAATTTAGTTATTAAAAATAAAAATAAATTAAATTATGAATTAATACTTTTATTGGTATTTTTATGATACTTATCAGTAATCTATTAAATTTCAAATTAGATTATCTTTCACATATCAGATATATGAACAATAAATCCAATCATGTAAATATTAGTTCAGATCTAAACATCATGCATATATCAAAATTCAAGTTACAGAAACTAATTTTTAGATCTAAACATGCAATCCCATATCATATACATGAACAAAATTCAGATCCTAGAAACTAGTTTCATACTTGAATCCAATTCTGCAGCAATATTAGATCCAAATAAAATTCTATTGTTAGGAATAAAATAGCTCCCATCAAAGCTCAGTATGATGTTCGATCCTGGTATGATTCCATCTAGAGTTGTAGCAACCATGATTGGGCCTCAACCATGTCTCGATGCTGTGCATGAATGAGCAGATGGAGAAGATGATCAAGGATGGCATTCCTTAGGAGGGTTTGACCGTATCGAAGAGATGTGAAAGAGAAAGGGTAAGAGAAAAATCAAGGGGATGATCAAAGTCACAAAAAGATAGAAAATAAATAAAGTATTATAAGTGCAACGAGATTGGGGATTTTTGATGTGATTGCCCGTTATTAAAGAACCAAAAGCAAGAAAATAGAGGATCTGATTCTCTAAGTATAGTTGCTAATTAGGAGATGGAGGATGACCTCTTGGTGGTATCGGATGGTCATAGGCAATGCACAGTGGTTTGGATCCTAGATTCAACCTGTTCACATCATTATACCCCAAATCGATCTTGGTTTTCTAAATGCACTGAGATCTATTGGAAAATAGTACCCTCTCTCAGACCAGCATGGCCACTGGTGATTAGCCAAGAAATAAGGAACAAACTCGTAGAATTAATGCAGAAGCAAAACCAATGGATTCAAGAGAAGAAAGTAAAAAAAAGATCACAAGAGTTTTCTAGGAGAAAAGAGCTTTTATTTGCTTGTATTCAGCATCTTACAATCCTTGAGCTATTTTCAGGATGAATACTTTACAAAAGGATCAAGCTACAAGCTCATAGAAAAACTCTCCTAAATCCAAACAACCCATGTACACAAAACTAATCCTACGACACTGAGCCAGCTCAGTGGCTCAGTTTCAAACTGAGCCGGCTAACCTGTGACTGGGTCAGCTTAGTTTTAGACTGAGCTGACCTAATTATGTACCATGCCAATAGTCCCAAAAGCACTACTTTCTATTTGGATTTTCTCTGAGACATAGCCAATCCAATTCTGTACTGAGCTGACCCAGTCTCAGGTTAAGCCGGCTAAGTTTCTATAACTCACTACCCAGACTAATTCTCCTTTTGGGTCGCTCCTGTCTTCGCATGACCTATCTTCTCATGTCTCCAAGACTTGGGAGGGCCACATCTAAGCTCACATTCTCCACCTTGATGCTTCCAAGTCCTTGTGAACTCATCTTTTCCTTACAAACCCATCCGTGCCACACACATCTGAAAGCTATCTCTGGGAAGTACCTTCATGAGTGTATTAGACTGATTCTCTTTTGTATGGACCTTCATCAGCTCAACTTCACCTTCCTCCATCAGCTCTCTGATCCTATAGTACCTCATGTCTATATGCTTTGTGCGTGCATGATAGACTGGGTTCTATGTAAGCAGTAGAGTACTCTGACTGTAATTATGCAGTATAACCTTGCTCTGCTTCACCCCCATCTCAACAATCAGCCTCTTAAGTCAAAGAGCTTCCTTTGTAGTCTCTATTATCCCAATATACTCAACCTCTGTGGTAGACAAGACCATGATTGGTTGAAGGATTGATCTCCAAGACATCAGTCCACCATACATGCATAAGAGATATGCAGTAGTAAACCTCCTTGTATTCATATCACCTGCATAATTTGCATCTATAAATCCTTCAAAATTCGAACCTTCACAAATCCTCATAGATTGTTCTTCAAATTCTCCCGACGGCCCGCCAAACACTAAACCATAGTCCCTTATTTCATGCAGATATCTCAATATCCACTACAATGCTTTCCGGTGCTCCTTTCTAGGGTTAGCCATATATCTACTAACAGAGCTCACTGCATGTGCTATATTTGGTCCATAGTATACCATAGTTTACATTACACTATCTATAGCATTCCAATAAAGAACTCTATCCATGTACTCTCTCTCCTCTTCTGACTGAGGGCTTTGATACTTGGAGAGAGATATGTGGCTCGGTAATGGTGTCTCTATAGGTTTGGCCTTCTCTATCCCAAACCTCTTCAAAACTTTCTTGACATAACCTCCTTATGACAAATAGAGCATTCCTTTGCATCTATCTCTGCAAATCTTCATTCCAAGGATTTTTTTTGCTAGACTCAGATCTTTCATCTCAAATTCAACTGATAACGCCCTTTTTAGCTCTTTCATAGCCTCCATGCTTCTACTATCTATGAGCATATTATCTATATATAGTAGTAGGTATAGGGCATCCTCCTCATCTACATCCTTGACTTAGACACAGTAGTCATGTTCACATCTGATAAATTTTAGACTCAAAATAAAAGCATCAAATATGTGATACCACTGATGAGGGTACTATTTCAGGCCATAGAGTGACCTCCTGAGTAAACACACCTTCTCCTCCAATCCAATCTCCATGAAACCATCTAGCTACTTCATGTAGATCCTTTTCTCCAAAGTCCCATGAAGGAAGAACATCTTCACATCCATCTATTCTAATTTTATGTTATATTATACCACCAGTGACAGCAAAACCCGAATAGATGTATGACGCACCATAAGAGAGAAAACTTCTATATAATCAATCCCTTCCCTCTATGAATATCCCTTTGCTACCAGCCTTGCTTTGAATCTGACTTTACCTTATTTTGAAGATGCGTCCTTCTTTGTGAATACCCACTTTGAGCCAATAGGTCTAGCACCTTCTAGAATATCCACCAGCTACCATGTCTAATTTTTCTTCAGTGATTCCTTATCTTCCATCATGGCCTACATCTACGACTTATGGTCTTCACCCTTAATGGCCTCTGCATAATTCTCTAGATCATCATTAGCATTGATGAGAGCACAAGAGATAACCTCATCAATGCCATATCTAACCGATCTCCTAATAGTATGCTGGGGCTTGTGCAAAGCCATTCCCACTGGCACATTACTCCTGCCTGATGTTTATGGCTGCTCCTACACATCTAACTGAATAGCTAGCTCTCCATGCTGATTTTCAATCTGAGTCAAAACTTGTCTACCCAGCTCCACCTCAACAGAAATTCTTGTAAGTGGATGTAAATCGCATGCCATCTATTCCTACCTATCCACCACTGTCCAACTTCATTTTCCCAATTCCTCCTATACTCCAGACCTCTCCAAGATGCTCTTCTCATCAAAAATTACATTCCTACCGATCATTGATCTCTATTCTTGAGATTTTCACAGCAGGTACCCCTTGACTTCTTGTAGATATTTTATGAATGTCATTTGTTGAGATTTTAGGTCCAACTTGCTCCTCTCGGTTGCCTCCATATGTGCATAGGCCGAGCAATCGAAGATTTTCAGGTGTCCAAGCTCCACCTTCTTTCCACTCTAGACCTCCTCTAGAATGCCTCCATTCAGCTTACGATGAGGGAACCTATTGACAAAGAAATAAGAAAAAATTGGAGCACCCGAAAAAGATTTTGGAAGTGATGTTTGTAGCCTCAAACTTAGTGATTTTTTTATCAGTGTTCGATTCATCCTCTCCACGACACCATTCTGCTAGGGAGTCATCTTCACCGTATAATGGCATTTAATGCCATTTTTCTCACAATACCTCCTAAACTCCAGGCTTATATATTCTCCTCCATTATTTGACCTCAGACACTTTATCTATCTTTTTGACTCCTTCTCAACTTCAACTCTATAGGCTCTAAACTGGGCAAATACCTTTGATTTTTCTCTAATCAGATAAATCCATACCTTCCTTAAGAAATCATCAATGAAGGTGATAAAATATCTTGCCCCACCTCAAGTTGATACAGAAGCCAATCCCCACACATCCGAGTGCACTAAATCTAGCACTCTTTTGCTGCACTTGGTACTATTGGGAAACTTCATCCTATGCTGTTTGTCAAAGATGTATGGCTCACATAAATCTATGCCCTCCTTTTTTATGACCGGGATCATCCCTCTTCTACTGAGTTCTGTGAGCTCTCGATCACTCATATGATCCATCCGATAGTGCCATAGCTGATATAAAAGCTACTTCTATGCCGCTGCTATCACCTCTGCACTATCATTCACCACTGAGCTTTTTATTCTATAAAGATTATTTTTCAGTCTTCTATCTCGTATCACCACCATAACTCTTTGAAAATCTTCAGACATCCACTACCAGCCTAACTACTAAAAGCATAATCCTGCTCCTCCAAGTAGTCCAAAGAGATTATTTTTTTTTTAGCTTCGGTACATGCCTGATATTTGATAATGTATGAATGATTCCATCATATATCCTCACCCTGATTGAGCCAACTCCAGCTGCTCTGTACGGGTGATCATCTCCAAGGCTAACACTTCTACCATCGATCTTCTGGTAGATAGCAAATTACTCTCAATGAGAAGTATAGTGGTGTGAGCATGCTAAATCCAATATCCATGTAGTATTACACTTTATGGATCATCCGATACAACTAGTAGGTCTTTTCCACTGCTTATAGAAGCTGTATCATCATTCTTACTGACCTTCTCTTTTTTGACTTCAAAAGGGGATAATCTCTCCTTAGGTATACAGGTTGATGACATTTATAGCATTTCAATATCTTCTTCTAATCCCAAGATTTTGATCTACCCTTGGATTTCTTCCTTACCTTCTCCTTTCATCTTCCCTATCTTTCATTCATAGCCAAGATTTCAGACTTAGGGTCTCCCTTGCATCACTTTTCTCTCTACTCATTTGATCCAAGCACACCAACAACCTCTTCATAGTTTAGGGTGTCCTTTCAATAAACTAAAGTTGTTATGAGACCATCATAAGAACTCGGGAGAGAACAAAGTAGCAACAACGTCTGATCTTCCTCATCAATCATCACATCCAAACTCATTACCTCAGAAAACACCTAATTGAACCTTTGCATATGTGCAACAAGATCTCCATCTTCGGGCATCCTAAGACTGTACAGCTATTTTCTCAACCACAGCTTGTTGGTCATGTTCTTTCTCATGTATGTGTTCTTCAGTCTCATCTAGAGACCTTTTGCCATGGTCTCTGTGCAAACCTCAGGCAATACATGATCATCTAAGCATATTCTGATTGTGTCAAAAGTAATTTTCTCTAACTCTTTCTAGTCCTTAGCACTAATCTTTTTCAGTCTTTCTCTTACCAAGACCTTGTAGATTCTTCGCTGAACCAACAAGTCCTTTACCCTTTGCTAACATAGAGTAAAATTTTTGTTACTATCAAACTTCTCAAAATTCACCTTGAATCTATTGAGAATTGTGTCTCAAAGTCAATCATCAGTCTGTTGACGGTTGAGATATTATAATTAATTTATTAATTAATAAAAAAATTTTAGCATCTTTTTCATTTTAAATTTAAATCATCTAATGAACTTCATTATTATGATAAAGTCCTTAGGACTATTTAGTTTCGATAAAGAGAAAATTTATTGATTAGTTTTTAAATTTATTCATAATTAAATGATAGACTAATAATTAGGATGACAGCATCTATCGAGCATAGGTCGCTATATGCCATATAGGTTGGTTGTCCTCTTAATCAAGGAGTGTGGAGACACTGGTATGGCATACAGGTGAGATATATGGGTACATTATCATTGAACATGACCAACTCTAGAGCATTCTACTATCGAGAATGTCTCTAATGGGATATAGGTATAAGTATCCCTTAGACCTGAGATCACCTTAGTGACTTACAAGCAACTATTTATGTTTTGGTACCGGACTAACTAAATTTTTAATTTAGCAATGGAAGGCTTCTGAGCAGAGTCAAGTACTTCCAAAGTTGGAGTATGATCAAGATGAAATTGACCACTCCAAGAGTTGGAGAAGAATGTATCACTGTATTTCAATATAGCAAAATCTTGGCCAGGGTAATCCATCAGATAGATTTGATATTTTAAAATACAATGTGGACAACCTGATCAGAGTTGATAGTTAAACTCTGAGGTGTCCTATGAGCATTATGATCAAGAGGATGAATTATATGAAAACTATATCCACATGGGTTCTAAGGATGGCGTTCTACACCTTCGACCTATCCGACCATCGGGTATCATTACTAGATGGTCACTTCAATTGGAATAAAAATTTATTTCTATGCTACTTAGGTTCGGACCTATGAGGTCACACATATTAGAGTTTACATTTTGATTGAATAGTTGATCAGCGATTTAGAATCATTTTAGGGTTAAACAATCAATATGGTTGATGTTTGACCTAGTACAAGTGTTGCAGGAGGATTGATTAGCAATTCGATTGCTAACTGACTTAATTTAATTAAGCCAGTAGATTGAGATTAAGTTTAATTAAATATAATTTAATTAAATTTAGTTTGGACTTGATTGGATCAAATTCAATTGGTTTATTGGATAAGCCAAGTGCAAGAAAGAACTAGTCCTAGTCTAGCTAGGACTTGGGTCAATCCAATTTTTTAATTTGATTAGAAAATAAATTAGAATTAAATATAATTTAATAATTTAAATAAGTTTTTAAATAAGTTAGGACCTTATTTAATTGGGTTAGATTACTCTTATTTATATTTGGTTAAAAGACCTTGTTTGACCAGGTCAAAGTAGAAGTCCTAGTGTGACTAGGACTCCCTATTCCTTGTGCCACCTAATCCTCACGCCCCACCCTTTTTATTTATCTTTATACATGAAATTCTCCATGCCCAAAGGCTTCTCATGCCTCCTTTCTCTCTTCTATCTTTCATATGGAAGTTTGTTGCATGACCAAGTCAAAAGGGGGAGTTGATTTTGCTTAGGATTCTATGAGATAGAATTCCTAGTCAACTAAAAGTCCTCCTTCTCTTCATGCCGCCACCTCCCTTATTTCTCTCTCTCTCACACACATTTTTTGGGGTTTATTTGCATCCTCCCTTGCTGGTCCATGGTAGAAGAAAAAGGTGGGGCGCCCAATATTTGGTCCTTCCTAGTCTAGGTTTTTGACCTAACTTGGACTCTGCATATCTCTTTATTTAAAAGAAAAATTTTGCTAAAATTTTTATGGATTTTAGACATTTGAGAGTTCTCTTTAGTGTAGAAAAATTAAAGAAAAATCCATCTGGATCATGTAGATATTAAAAACACAAATTAGGGTGTCTAGAAAAATAACAAAGAAGAAGAAGAGGGTCTTCTTCTAGGGTTTTTGTTTCAGATCTCTTCCTCCCTTTCTGTGAGCTTTTGAGAAGTGTCTTGGCATCAAAAATCTTTTTCTTTTCTTTCTAATATTTTAGAGTATTCATGTTTCAAAGAAGGATGCATCGGATTGACCATCGAAGAGAGATCAGCATAGTGCTAGCATACTATGCTGATTTCTTGCATTAGGATCTCTGATCGTATTCGTGGACTCATGTGGATGACTCCTAGAGGCTGTATATGTGTGTGGCTCATGACTTCATCCTCAAGCTTTGATCAATAAGTTAGAACGTCTAACTTGGTCAGATAAGAGATCCGATCTTTTATTTTATAGCTGCATTAGATGTAGTATAGATCTAGGTTAATATGATCAAACTTTTCTTTCCTATTTAATTTTTAATTGATTTAAATACCATGCAATAATTATATAATAAGATCTTAGATCTAAAATATTTTAGATTAATTTTGATTAATTTTAATCTTCCACTGTCTGATCCTAAAAAATTTTTAAGATCTAGTCCTGAAATCCTAAATCTGGTTCCTACAATTGGTATCAGAGCCTAGGTTCTTATTATATGATTTTTGTGTATGTTTAACTTATTTTCTATATTAGATCTAATTTATAATCTAATTATTAAATCTAAAATAAAAAATTCAGATCTCATGAACTGCCATAAGATTGTCCTGCTGTAAGATTTATCCCTTATAGTGAAAAGATTGTCCTAGTTCATGATGATCTGACTCTAATCATAAATTAGATTTGATCTAATTTTATTTATAATTTAATAGATTTAAAATAGTTTTAGATCTAAAAATAAAATATTTTAGGTTGCACAAACTACCATAAGGTTATCCTACGGTAAGGTTTATCTCTTACAATGGATAGGTTGTTCTAGTACGTGCTGATCTAAAATATTAATCATAAAATTTTAGATTAGATCTAAGAGATTTTATGATTTGATTAAAAATATTTTAATCAAATTTTAATCATTATAAATATGTTAGATTTGATCTAGGGAGATTTATGATTGATTATTATTGAAACTATTTTAATTACGTGAACCTATTTAGATTAGATCTAAAGTAGTTTTATATTTATTTTACTTGCATATTGATTATGAATCAAACATGCAACTTGGTTGATAGAACCATATTGTAAAAATATTTTACATACTTGAAAATTATTTTTAAAAAATCAAACCCCAACCCTCAGCCCAAAACTTAATTAAGAATTAAGAAGTCGTTTGTTTAGATTCTAGGATTGTAAATTGAAGATCCTATGACACGAATCATAACACATTGGGTTAATGGATTAGTGGGGATTAGGTCCATTAATTAGGTTAGACTTAAGGTTAGATTAAAGAATGGACTTAATTAAAGAATTGACTAAATCTAATCAATTGTTATCTTAGATTAGGTCAAGGATTCTCTAGATCAATTACAGTAGTTGTAGTTGGTCAAGTCCATGTCATTAACAAGAACCAAATAGACTTGATTCTTGGCTAAGAGGTCTAGCTCGAACTGTTAGGTTGATCTAATCAAGACTAATTAAATCAGTTGGTGTCTAAGATAAGTTTGGCACATATGATCGGTGGTTTTTAATTGGCAGCCCAATTATCTGGCCATTTTCGATAGTGTCTAAGGCAAGCTTTGACAGACCCCTCCACCAATCTCACTTACCTGGCCTTTATGGTGAGATTGAGTTTTGATCAGATCATTTGACAATTTGAGTTGACCCATGTTAGCTAGGTAAATCAGTGTGACTGATTTAGGTGCTACTAGACTAGCCTGTTAGTGATCTCCCTTAAGCTAACTTGGTGAAGCCCGTGGGAGGATCACGACAAGCTGGTTAATCTGACCTACTCACTTCTATAAATAAATCCTTTTAAATTATTAGGTCTCTAAAATAAAATAGTTATATGATAACTGGATCATAGCCTCCCATTAAAGTGGATGATAATGGATCCATCATTTCGATAATCATTGGAGGCCCAAAGGCCTGGTGCTTATCGGTTGATGGAATTATCATTCATTATATGATCTCTTGGATACATCTTTCTAAATGATGGTCAGGTGGGCCAACCAAAGTTGGGCTTGATCATTCATTGGTTGGATGGGCTAAGTATAGTCATGTTAATGGTTGGACCTAACTGGACCCTTTTTTGAGAAAGCCAAAGCCAACTGATCAAGGCCTGGGGCAAAATTTAATTACTGAAAATTATTTGAAGAAATAATTGATTATGACCTATCCTTAGATATACATGGATGGGCCAACCAAAGTTGGGCTTGTGTACAGTCTGTGGATTCTAGTACCGACTAAAATTAGGGTAATTTCTTAAATTGGAGGTAGAGACTATCAATTTGAATAAAATAGTGAAAGATCCTTTTGATTAAAGTCCAAATCTCTAGATTTAATAAATCAATTACTAATTATGTTATATTTTTTCTTTATATAGATATGGCCACTTTTCTATCACTTCGACCATTGTTGGACAATGATAAGTTAGTGGGACCCAACTTCAGTAGTTGGTACCAAAAGTTGAAGATTATCCTGGATCATGAACGGATCCTATATGTGCTGACGGATCCTGTATATGAGGAGCCAGCTGCCAATGCACGTGGAATAGTCAGAGATACTTATCAGAAGTGGTTCAATGATCGAACCATGGTGCGCTGCATTATGCTGGCTGTGATGAGCGATGAGTTCAGTCGCAGGTTTGAGATAGCTCAGCCAAATAAAATACTCCAAGTGTTGGAGGATTCTTTTGGCACACCTGATGACATTGAGAGGCATAAGACTAGTTGCGCCATCTTCAATGCCAGAATGCAGGATGGAGCCTCTATCACTGATCATGTACTGTACATGATCGAGCTGATAGAACGCTTGAACAAGCTTGACTTTTGCTTGCACAAATAACTTGGGAAAGATGCAATACTGAACTTACTGCCCAAGTTTTATCTTCCATTCCTTACATATTATAGAATGTCAAAGCCTGAAGTTGACTACCATGGGTTACTGGGGTTACTTCAGAATATTGAGAAGGATCACCAGCTCCACAAAGAGTCGATGAACTTAGTGGGAGGTTCGTCTTCTCATTCTCGACACTTTGGAAAAGGAAAGAAGAACAAGAAGAAGAAAGCCAAGAAGGTGCATGCTCAGGCTAGGACATCTATGCAAGCTCAAGCCCAAAAGACCAAGTTCGATAAGATTCAAGCCGAATGCTTCTTCTATAAGAAGTGGGGGCACTAAAAGAGAAATTGTCCTTAGTATATTGCTTTCCTGGATCCAAACAGGTAGAGGAAGAAGCAAGCTGTTACTGGGTAAGGTATTTATATAATAACTCCTTGTAATTTTTTTGTGTATGATATTACCGACTGGGTATTGGATATCGGAAGCCCTTATCATATTTGCAATTCATTGCAGGGGTTGCAGGTTAGTAGAATATTCAAGCAAGGTGAGAGATTTTTGAACATTGGAGATGGAAGATCAGTTCCAGTTCTAGCTTTAGAAATTTTGAAACTTATATTTGAATCTCATACTGTTGTTCTTAGTGATTATCATTTCTATCCTAGTTTCTTTTTAAATATTATTTTGGTAGGCCTTTTGGCTATGAATAATTATGAAATTTCAATAAAAAAATAAGTTTGTAATGTCATTGTGAATGGTGTTACTGCTTTCTATGGAAAATTGAATAATGGTGTATATATGTTATCATAACCTGTTAATGTAGTCTATTCAACTGGCAAACATCCTAGATTAGATAATGTGATACATATCTATTTATGGCACTATAGGTTGGGTCATATAAACAAGAATAGGATAAGCAGGTTGGCTCAAGAGGGTATCCTCAAACTTAATGATTGTGAATCGCTTCCAACTTATGAATCATGTCTTCTTGATAAAATGACTAAGTCAACTTTTACTAAAAAAGATAAGAGAGTCACTAACTCTTAGGACTAGTACATACTAATATATGTGGACCAATGAGTACTAGTACCAAAGATTGATATGTCTACTTCATCACTTTCATAGATGATCTATCCAGATTTGGATATATCTATCTGATGAAACATAAGTCGGATTCGTTTGAAATGTTCAAATAATTCTAAAATGAAGTAGAAAAATAAACTAAAAAGAGTGTTAAAACTCTTCGATCTGATCGAGGAGGAGAATATCTATTTGGTGAGTTTCTTACATATCTAGAAGAGAATGGGATTCTCTCCTAATGGACTCCTCTAGGAACACCATAGCATAATGGTGTATCTGAAAGGAGGAATTGGACTCTGTTAGATATGGTCCAATCCATGATGGATTTTGTCAGCTTGCCGATATCCCTCTAGGGATATGCACTCGAATTAGCTTGCTATCTTTTAAATAGGGTTCTAAGTAAATCTATGGTTAAAACTCCATATGAGATATGGATAGGACGTAAGCCAGCATTTTCACACCTCAATGTCTGGGGTGCCTGACTTATGTCAAACAATTAATTACAGATAAACTTGGACCTAGGTCTAATAAGTGCACATTTATAGGATACCCAAAAGAGACCAAAGGATCCTATTTCTATCATGCTGATGAACAAAAGGTGTTCGTCAGTCTTAGGACAACCTTTTTGGAAAAGGAGTTTCTTAGTGAAGAAACCGTTGCCTCTAAGGTTGAACTTGATGAAGTTCAACAGGTAGAAAGTCTGACATAGAATGTTGAACTTAAGTTGGATTTGATCAGATCAGATCTAAAGCCTAGTGAACCCACACCATTAAGGTGATCCAGTAGTGTACCACGCCATCCAGACAGATACTATGGATTCTTGGTCCAGGATGGTGATCCCATCAAACTCGATGAGAACAATGAAGATCCGATCACTTATATGGATGCGATACAGAGATCGGACTCTGAGAAATGGCTAGAAGCCATGAGATCTGAAATGGATTCTATGAAGGTCAATGATGTATGGACATTAGTTGACCCACCTGAAGGGCTTAAACCCATTGGGTATAAATGGGTATTCAAAAGGAAAAGAGGTATAGATGGAAAGGTAGAGACCTATAAAGCCCATCTGGTTACCAAGGGATATCGTCAACGTTATGGTATTGACTATGATGAGACATTCTCCCTAGTAGTAATGCTCAAATCCATTTGGATAATACTTGCAATAGCTGCCCACCTGGACTATGAGATCTGGCAGATGGATGTGAAGATGGCTTTCCTAAATGGAGAGCTAACTGAAGAGGTGTATATGATACAACCTGAGGGGTTCACATCCATAGATGAGTCTAAGGTGTACAGACTTCAGAGATCCATTTATGGATTAAAATAAGCATCTCGAAGTTAGAACATGCATTTTGATAAAGTGATCAAAACGTATGACTTTGTTAAGAATGGAGAAGAATCTTGCATTTACAAATGGGCAAATGATCCAGCAATGGTATTCCTTATTTTGTACGTGGATGATATTCTCTTAATTAAGAATGACATCCTGTTTGGTTATCATCATAGTTCTTCATGAAGGACTTAGGTGAAGCATCCTACATCCTAGGGATGAAGATCTATAGGGATAGATCTAAAAGGATGCTTGGTATATCTCAGACCACATACATAGAAATTATACTGAAGAGGTTCAGCATGGAGAATTCCAAAAAGGGCTATCTTTCGATTGGCCAAGAAATTTCTCTCTAAAAAGGATTGTCCAACAACTCTTGAAGAGAGAGAGTGTATGAGTAGAATTTCATATGCTTCAATAATGGGGTCTATTATATATGCAATGACATGTACGAGACCAGACGTGGCATACTCACTAAGAGTAGTGAGTAGATACTAGTCTGACTTTGGAGAAAATTACTGAAGGATGGTTAAAACCATCCTTAAGTATTTGAGAAATACTAATTACCAATGGTTGGTTTATGGTGAGTCAGATTTAAAAATTGTGGGGTTTACAGACTTCAGCTTTCAATCTAACCATGATGATAGTAAAAGTGTGTCGAGGTATATCTTTACTCTAAATGGTGGAGCTATCTGCTAGAAAAGTTTCAAGCAGCATACAGTGGCTGACTCTGTTTGCGAAGTAGAGTACATGGCAGTATTAGATGCAGCAAAGAAAGTTATGTGGCTGAGGAAGTTCATCATTGAGCTTGGAGTAGCACCCTCCATTGATGGTCCAGTCCTACTCTACTACGATAGTATTAGTGCCATAGCTCAAGCAAAGGAATCGAAGGCACACCAGCGGACAAAGCACATTTTGCACCACTTCCATATGGTCCGTGAGATCGTGGATCATGGTGATGTCGACCTTCAGAAGATCAACGAAAAGGAGAACCTAACCGATCCCTTCACTAAAGCCCTGACAATCATGGAGTTCGACAAACATAAGTCAAAGATGGGTATTAGATACTGTGCCGAGTGGCTTTAGGATTAGTGGGTGTTGTTGGAAATTATGTCCCAAAGCCAATCATCAGCCTGTTTATGGTTGAGAATTATAATTGATTTATTAATTAATAAAAAAATTTTGGCATCTTTTTCATCATAAGTTTACATCTTCTAATGAACTCCATTATTATGTTGAAGTCCTTAGGATTATTTAGTTTTGATGAATAGAGGATTTATCTATTAGTCCTTAAATTTATTTACGACCAAATGATAGGCTGTTAATTAGGATGACAGCGTCTATCGAGCATAGGTCGCTATATGCCAAATAGGTTGGTTGTTCTCTTAACCAAGGAGTGTGGAGATACTGGTATGGCATATAAGTGAGATGTATGAATACATCATCATTGAATGTAACCAACTCCAGAGCATTCTACTATCGAGAATGTCTCTAATGGGATATAGGTATAAGTATCCCTTAGACCTGAGATCACCTCAGTGACTTACAAGCAACTCACTATGCTTTGGTATCGGACTAACTGATTTTCTAATTCAAAAATGAAAGGCTTCTGGGCATAGTCAAGTACTTGCAAAGTTGGAGTGTAATCAAGATGGAATTGACCATTCTAAGAGTTGGAGAAGAATGTATCACTGTATTTCAATATAGCAAAATCTTGGCTAGGGTAATACACCAGATGGATTTGATATTTTGAAATATAATGTGGATAATCTGATCAGAGTTGGCAGTTAAACTCTGAGGTATCCTGTGAGCAATATGGTCAAGGGGATGAATTATATGGAAACTATATCCATATGGGTTCTAAGAAAGCTGTTCTATAACTTCGACCTATCTGGTTGTTAGGTATCATTGCTTGATGATCACTTCAATAGGTATAAGAATTTGTTTCTATACTACCGACTTAGGTTCGGACCTATAAGGTGACACACATTAAAGTTCATGAAGGGAAATCCTAATTTCCCGATCCAGGTTCGTCCAGATCTGATTAGATCAAGAGATATATTTCAAAAATTTTCTCTTGATCTCAATCAGATCTTGATAAATTTTAGATCTGATTATTATTATTTTAATAAATAAAATAAAATAAGATAAATTAAATCAAATTTAATTTACCTGATTTGGGTAATCCTATTACCCTATAGATGATCCTGATTGCAGCTAAGGTTCTGGATCTTAGCCACGCAAGCGCCTGGCCTCTACCGGTATCCACTCAGGTTGGATCTGGAGATCCTCTTCTTCTCTATCACACCTCCAAAAATCAAATCTAGATCTGATCTGGAGGATCTTCAAAACTCTTTTGAAGATCTGCAGTCGTCCTTTTGCAGCAGCGCAGCCTTCTTGCTTTTGATCGCCTTTCCTTGATCTGAATCGCACCAACCTAAATCCAAAACACTTTTGGACGTGGAGAGCAAGGGGAGAAGAGACTATGGCATGGAGAAGGAGGGGAGAGGCAGCCTTGGGGCGTGGGAAATCTCTATTAGCATTAGGGTTGGGCGCAGGGTCTTATTTATAGACCTCTTGTGATCCAACTCCTCTTCCTCTCAACCAATCACAACCCTTTGTGAAATCAGATCTAAATCTGATTGGTTGGAATAGAGACCCCTGGATTCCTCCTTAGAGGGCGCCTAAGACCAGTCAAACTGGATTCTTAGTAGGAACTCTGATTGGAATCCAAAAGGGAGGTGGAGTCCTTGTCCAACAAGGACTCCTAGGCGCCTCCTACTTGGGCTCACGCCACCCTTGGCGTGCGCCCTTCTCTTTGCCAGGTTCTGGCAGGGGGACAGGCCCCCACCAGCTCTCCAATAGGTGCATGACATGTGGTCAAAAGTCAAAGGGTGAATGGTCAACGTTTGACCAGTCAAAGGTAGACTTTTGACCAAAGTCAAAGAACAAGAAATGGCAGGTGACCAAAAATGGCAGGTAATGTCTTACAAATAAGACAACCTATTCTGACTTGGACAACCTCCAGTCAGACCATATGAAGGCCTCTGATTGAGCACAAACTCCTTTGGCTCAGTCAGGACAACTTATTTGTGATAGTAAAAGAAGAACGTTAGGTTCAATCGAGTGCTAGCACGATTTCCTTGAACCTAATTGAATCTCATTCAGATCAATTGAACTAGATCAGTTCAATTGATGATCACCAGATTCAAACCCTTGTTTGTGTGACCCAGTTAGGTTCAGTTCTGTATGGTAATGGGATATGTCATGATCTCTATCATAGACATCATCGAAACTCCTTTCGATGGATCAGAACTCTTCTGATTCGAACAGCTAGAATGATCGATCATCTAAATCATTCTAATTGCTCCCAAAATCCACCAGTGACACCTAGCAGTATATGGTGGCAACCCATCAGAGCTGAATGCGAACCTCTTGGTGCAGCTACCTGTGTGATTCAGTTCTTCTATCTTGAGCCCCGATCAGATTAGGGTTAAGGTGAACTCGTCAAACCCTAGTCTCTGTCATATGATGTAATCATTCGATTCGAGTCCAATGTGAAAATCTAAATAGAAACTCTTTCTATTATTTCACTCTACCATGGCCATGGATTTCTGGACTTGATTCTCATGATTATCATAGGGCTGCTCCTCTACCACCGAGGTAGATAGATCCCATCTTGATGCAATCCAGTTCCTACAATGAACATGCTATAGCCAACATACACCTCAGGGTTCCATATGGCTAGGAGACCGAGTAATGGTGTAGTCAAACTATAACACCCTCAAGGTGAACTGCCGATGCATCTCAGGTCAAAGAACCAGACACACTACTGCAGCATCGAGTCAGTCATTGACGAGAAGGTAGACTTCCTAATGACTACTCGAGGTGGTCACGCTCAGTGCCCTCGTTCTCTAACGAGTACCTGTACTCTCGCTCCGGTGTCTCCACACCGTAGACTCAAGACTCATCTACTAAAGAGAAGCGATCGTACACCAACCTTCCGGATCAATCACCATCCTCGTGATGATCCTATGGTCGGAAGTTGTTTATGAGTTAATAATGATTATTCATGTCTTAAATTTTCAACTCTTGAAAATATGAATTATCATTACCATTAACTCAAAGGATGTATCACAGACACTAAATACACAAGTGTGATAGAAAATAACCCATTTTATAAATTATAGTCAAAATTATAATTTTGCTCCTAGAAGTGTATTACAAGTGTCAGCCAATTCTGGCTTCTAGGGCACATATATCTAATAGTTCACATTCCAATCAAAGAGTTGATCATCGATTTAGAATTATTTTTGGATTAAACAATCAATACGGTTGATGTTTGACCAAGTGCAAGTGTTGCAGGAGGATCGATTAGCAATTTGATTGCTAATTAATTTAATTTAATTAAGTCAGTAGACTGAGATTAAGTTTAATTAAATATAATTTAATTAGATTTGATTTGGACTTGATTGAATTAAATTTAATTAGTTTATTGGATAATCCTAGTGCAAGGAAGAACTAGTCCTAGTCTAACTAGGACTTGGGTCAACCCAATTTTTTTAATTTGATTAAAAAATAAATTAAAATTAAATCTAATTTAATTTAATTTAAATAAATTCTTAAATAGGTTAGGGTCTTATTTAATTGGGTTGGATTAATCTTATTTTTATTTGGTTAAAAGACCTTGTTTGACTAGGTCAAAATAGGAGTCCTAGTGTGACTAGGATTTCCTATTCCTTGCGCCACCTAATCCTCATGCCCCACCCCTTTCTCTTTGTATTTTTATGTGAAATTATCCATGCCCAAAGGCTTCTCATGTCCCCTTTCTCTCTTCTACTTCACATATGGAAGTTTGTTGCATGACCAAGTCAAAAGGGGAAGTTGATTTCGCTCAGGATTCTATGAGATAGAATTCCTAGTCAACTAAAAGTCCTCCTTCCCTTCATGCCGCCACCTCCCTTATTTCTCTCTCCATCACACACATTTTTTTATGGTTTATTTGTGTCCTCCCTTGCTGGTCCATGGCAGAAGAAAAAAGATGGGGCACCCAAGAGTTGGGCGCCCCAACAACTTTTCTTATTTGGTCCTTCCTAGTCTAGGTTTTTGACTTAACTTGGACTTTGCATATCTTTTTATTTAAAAAAAAAAATTAAAATTTTAATGAATTATAGATATTTGAGAGTTATCTTTGGTGTAGAGAAATAATAAAAAAATTTATCTAGGTTATGGAGATATTAAAACCATAAATTAGGGTATCTAGAAAAAGAACAAAGAAGAAGAAGAGGATCCTCTTTTTGGGTTTTTGTTTCAAATCTCTTCCTCCCATTTTGTGAGCTTTTGAGAGGTGTCTCATTATCACAAATCTTCTTCTTTTTCTTCTGGTATTTTGGAGTGTCCATGTTTCAAAGAAGAAAGCATCGGATCGACCGTCGAAGAGAGATCAGCACTGTGCTAGTATACTATGCTGATTTCCTGCATCAGGATCTTTGATCGTGTTCATGGGCTCGTGTGAATGAATCCTAGAGGCCGGACGTGTGTGTGGCTCATGACTTCATCTTCAAGTCTAGATTAGCAAGTTAGAATGTCTAACTTTCTTAGGTAACAGATCTGATTTATTATTTTATAGCTGCATTAGATGTAGTATAGACTAGGTTGATATGATCGATCTTTTTTTCCTTATTTAATTTTTAATTTTTTATTTAAATATAATACAATAATCATATAATAAGATCTTAGATCTAGGATATTTTAGATTAATTTTGATTAATTTTAATCTTTCACTGTCTGATCTTAAAAAAATTTCAAGATCTAGATCTGAAATCCTAGATTTGGTTTCTATAGAATCCACTTGATCTCATGACTATAATCAAGTCAAGTGCAAAGCCCTAACACCCTTCTACGATCACACACCCATAAAACTATCCTTCAATGAGGATCTATGGGCCCTACATCCTCCTTCCAATCTTCTGTATCATCTTTCTTTCATGCAACAATTCTCCACCTTAATCTAGAGATAACCACGAAGAAAACTAGAAGATTTTAGGATAAAACCTGATGCAACAGATCTTGGATATACAAACTCTAGGTGTCTTCCTTCTTTTCATGCAACACTGCTCTAATACCAGATATTGAAAAATACTATCCTCTCTTAGATCAGCATGGCTGCTGGTGATTAGCCTAGCAACAAGGAACAACTCCTAGAATTAATGCGAAAGTGAAACCAATGGATTCAAGAGAAGAAAATGAGAAAAAGAGCACAAGAATTTTTGGGAAGAAAAGAGCTTTTATTTGCTTGTATTCAGCATCTTACAATTCTTGACCTATTTTCAGTATAAATACTTTACAAAAGGATTAAGCCCCAAGATCATAAAAAAAAATTTCTAAATCCAAACAACCCACGTTTATAAAACAAATCCTATGACATTGAGCTGCCTCAATTTCAGACCGAGTTGGCTAACCTATGTCTGGGTTGGCTCAGTTTGAGACTAAGCCAATCCAGTTATGTACCATGCCAATAGTTATGAAAACACCGCTTTCTATCTGAATTTTCTCTGAGACATAGCCAACCCAGTCCTAGACTTAGCTGACCCAATCTCAGGGTGAGCCAGCTAAGTTTTTATAGCTTACTACTCTGGCTGATTTTCCTTCTGGCTCGCTCCCATCTATCCATAACCTATCTTTTCATGTTTCCAAGACTTGGGAGCATCACATCTGAGCTCACAAGATCGATGAGGAGAGTATGACACTTGGAGATGATCACCCTTGCAAGGTCGCTGGTATTGGGATGATTAGAAAGAGAATGTTTGATGGGATGGTGTGGACTCTCATGAGTATGAAGCATATCTCAGAGCTAAAGAAGAATCTTGTGTTATTGGACTACCTAGAGCAGAGCGGCTATAGCTTCAGCAGTCATGCCAGGAGTGGAGTATTGAATATCTCCAATGGAGCCATGATAGTGATGAGGGGTAGGAGGCTAGAAAATAACCTCTACAGGATGGAGGGATCTGTGGTGATTGAAGGATCCGATACAACTGCAGCAGCATAGGATCAATAAGGCCCTTATCGATTATGGAATTATCACCTGGGCCACATGGGAGATAGAGAGCTAAAGGAGCTAAGCAAAAAGAAACTCTCTGATTTGGGTGGAGGAGCTTCAGAGCTTTGTGAGCCATGCTAGATGAAAAAATAGAGGAGAGTTCAGTTTGTGGTCAGCATAGCCCATAGTGTAGTCCCACTGGATCTAGTTCACACTGATGTGTGGGGACCGGCTCTAATTTTAGTCAGAAATGAAGCAAGATACTTCATGACTCTGATAGATGATTTATTGAGAAAGATTTGGATCTACTTTATGAGGGAGAAATCAGAAGTCTTCACCAAATTCAAAATTTAGAAGGCTGAGATAGGAAAGGAACAGGAGAGAAGTGTGAAGTGTTTGCAGTCCAATAATGGTAAGTAGTACACCAACAGAAAGTTTCAAGTTTTTTGTAAGGAGTGTGGCATCAAAAGATATTTCTTGGTGAAGGAGACTCAGCAAAATGGAGTGGCCAAGAGAATGAACAGGACCCTTATGGAGAAACAAGATGCATAAGGCTGCAGGTAGGGCATCCTAAGGTGTTCTGGATAGATTAAGTGGATGCAGCCTACTATCTAGTGAATCGATCACCTCACACCAAGTTAGATGGAGGAATTTCAAAGGAGAAATGGTCTGAAAGAAGTATAAACTTGAACCATCTAAGGGTGTTTGGGTCCATGATATTTGTGCACATCGGTGCTGGTTAGTGGAGCAAATTAGACGCCAAGAGAAAGAAGATGGTTTTCCTAAGATATCTGCAAGGTGTTAAGGGGTACTAGCTATGGAATCCCTTAGAGAAGAAGGTCGTCATCAGTAGGGATGCGGCCTTTGATGAAAACCCAGTTCTTAATAGGCGAGGTGGAATGGAAGGACAGCAAGAGCAGTAGGAGGTCCAACAGGGCAGAGTTAGACAACTAATCTCTTTTCTATTTTGCCACTTGTAGGTGCACTAGGAGAACTTGAGTTTCAGGTGGAGGACTCTTCAAAGGAGTCTCCATTGGTGGAGAGGACTGAAATGGGGGTTAGAAGCTAGGAGGTCAAGTAGGAGCTAGTTGGATCAAGGACTGACATTAGCATTGCACTGCATAAGCCAAAGAGAAATGTGTGATAGCTAGATCGATATGGCTTCGAAGATTCGATATCATACACCCTAGTAACAGTGAATGGAGACCCCTACACCTATGAGGAGGCTGTGGAGAGCCAAAATAGAGATAGGTGGATTCAAGCTATGGCTGAGAAAATGCAGTCTCTCCAAAAGAATCAGACGTGGCGTTTGGTGCAGCTGCCACAAGAAAAGAAGCCCATTGGATGCAAATGGATTTTCCAATGCAAGGAGAGGCCTTCAAAGTAGGGAGGTATTAGGTACAAAGCAAGACTGGTAGCCAAAGGGTACTCTTAGAAGAAAGGCATCAACTTTAGTAAAGTTTTCTCTCTGGCTATCAGGTATACGTCTATCAGGATGCTGCTGAGCATCGCTGTAGCTTAAGACTTAGAGTTGGAGTAGATGGACATTAAGATGGAATTTATCCATGGATATCTGGAGGAGAGCATCTATATTGAGCAGCCACCAAGGTTTAAAGAGCCTAGAATAGAAGAAAAGGTGTGTTTGCTATAGAAGTCACTGCATGGGTTGAAGCAATTATCGAGGCAGTGGTATAAGCTCTTCGACACCTTCGTGAGGAGCATCGGCCTTTCCAAGTATGAATTTGATCCTTGTCTATATATTCAATCTCTAAAGGATGGGTCTAGGATATTCTTACTCTTGTACATAGATGATATGCTGATACCATGCAAGAGTAAGAAAGTTATGCAGGAACTAAAGGCTACATTATCTCGGGAGTTTGAGATGAAGGATTTGGGGCCTGTGATGAAGATCTTAGGCATGAAAATCCTCAGAGATTGGGATAAGAAGGTGCTACATTTATCTAAGAGTGGTTACATTCAAAAAGTCTTGGAGAGATTTGGAATGAAGGAACCCAAACTAGTAGTGCTGCAACTTGCTGGTAATGTTAGACTTTTGAAGACTATGTCACTGCATACTGAGGTGGAGGCTCGAGATATGGAGAGAGTCCCATATGCTACTAGTGTGGGAAGTTTGATGTACACCATGGTGTGTTGTAGGTCAGACATAGCCCATGCAGTGAATTAGGTGAGTAAATTCATGGCGTAGCTTGATAGGAAGCATTAGCAAGCACTGAAGAGTATCTTCAAGTACTTAGTGGGTATAGTGAGAGTCGACATCAGCTATGGATAGCAAGGAAGTGACGAGGGATGCTCCAACATATCCAAGGAGACTTAGGGATTGATAGAGAGGTTTGTGGATGTGGATTTTGGTGGAGATGTGGACACCCGATGTTCGAGATAGGATTCATATTTTGCTCAAATGGAGGTCCCATTTCATGGAGATCATGCTTACAGCCCATCATGGCCTTGTCTATCACTGAGGTGGAGTACATCGATGAGGCTTTAGGGTTGAAGGGATTGGTGTTCGAGATGGGCTTGCACAGAAGGCCGTTAAGGTGCACTGCGACAACTAGAGTGCATTATTACTTGCTCAAAACTCAGTCTACCAAGCAAGGATGAAGCACATGGATATCAAGTACCATCAGATCAGAGAGCTCATGGAGGATGGCAAGATAGAGCTAGTGAAGGTTCATACTAAGAAGAATCTAGCTGATGCACTGACAAAAGTTCTTCCATGGGATAGCTTTCATAGATGTGTGACATTGATATGTTTGATGGACAGGATGGAGTTGCCCCAATCCTTGGGGCACCAAGGTGGAGATTGAAAGAGCAGGGGTGGTTCTCTCAAGTCTTGGGAGACCATAAAGAAGTCAAGATGGTGTCTCTTGGAGGCTTTGACCGATTGGAGTTGTATCAATCGAGTGGAGGGATGACACACTATCGGGCTAGCTCGAACACAGGTTGAGCCGGCTCGAGCTGAGATCGAGCCGGCTTAGGCTGAAATTGAGCTGGCTCTCTTAGACAAATAGAGAACGTGTTTCGAAAGTTTGTGGCTTGACAGACTATCGAGCTAGATCAAGTCCTCGTGGAGCCAGCTAGAACAAGCTGACAGATGAGCATGAGATTTTCTATTTGGTCTTAGATTTGGTCTAATCCAAGGGGTCTTAAGGCCTGAGTCGAGAGGTCTTAAGGTGGCTAATTCATGTATAAATTTTGATCTTTAGTCCTAGGGATGAGAGCATGCAAGACATGGGCTTGGGTGAGTACTTTCACGTACGAGTTAGCCTAGAAAAGGCTTTTAGGGCTGAGTCATGTTGACTTAGGATATCTATATATACTTTGTAGATGTAATGTTTATTAAAAAATAGAGGAATAGTAATTTCATTTGTCTCTAAAATCCTATTTTCTTCACCTCTCTCTCTCTCCTTGTATTTGCCACCCATCTCATGGTGTCGATTCATCAGTGTTGCCATCTCTTTCTTGTTGGAAGTCTTTGGTTGCTGGTTCTAGGTCTTCTAAGCTCCAAGAAATCGATCTTATAGGTCCTCAGTAAAGAACCCACCACCTTCTCTCTCTAATCTCCAGTCCGAATGTTCACATATGCTCTCGACCAAATTTGAAGGTGGTCGAGCTCCTCAAAGCCATCAAAGGCAGCATTGGTAGAATCCAACCAACTATAAGTTCGCTTTCTACTACTTAGAAGCCTACCTCCAACTCTAGCCAATCCGATCCCCAATTTGGAGCAAGCGACTACCCTACAAGCAGTGAACCCTAGTGCTCTTTCATGCTAGCCTTGGGTATTGACTGAATGTTAGAAAGCAATTAAGACAATACCACCAAGAAGCTCTAGATCTCAGTGCTCAACCATCTCAGCTCTCAATCAATCTCAGATCCTTGATGCCCTGGCCAAACTTCTCAAAGCTATCAAGAGCAGTCACAGCAAAACCCATTCATAAGTCCATCATTTGCCACTTGGAAGCTAACCTTCCAGTTTGATCAGTCCAACCTTGAATTCTTCATCCTAATATGAATAACCTGTTATCAAGCACGGACGGTTCTAGCCTCTCATCCAAACTTTGTCAAATGAAATTCAACCATCTACAAGTCACAATAAATGATAGCCCATCCTCTGTAACAAACTCCATGTGGCCCGAATGGTCTACTAACATTCTGTTATAGCTATCACTTTTATTCTATTACGAGCTCTATACATAAAAAGGATCCTCCAGATATGTCTTCCTCTCTAAGCTCTCATCATTACTTATATTCTCCTAAGTACTCCATTCTTGTTGGTCAGAAAACTAACTTGACCATCGAAGGATCCTATCGAAGCCACCTACCTCTGATTTGGACTTCATCTTATAAGTCTCATCGACGACCTCATCTTTCCTAACTTTAATGTGCTCCAGCATCGTACCGATTCCTACACCAATAGGATTGTCGCTAGAGGAAGGATTTTTGAGCCCTTATTCTTAAAGGAGTACCCAGTCGAGTTTATCTTCTCCCTCTCTTTTTTAGCTCATTAACTCCCTTTTCTTTGATTAATCTTGTGTTCAAGCAAGATGCTACCCAAGAAAACTTTAACCTGGCAATCCACCATCTCTGCTACCAGATGCAATCCAGATTCACCCACTCTAGCCGCATCATTGGCACCTTAATGTCCATCAGTAGCCATTATGGATTTAAAGCAGTTTAACCTACTAGTGCGGCAAGTTAGGGTCCTCACTGAAGTAGTGTAGATCATGCAACAGTCGCTAGCACCAATTTAGCCAAAAAGACCCTTGCTAGAGTATCGAGATCTGGCACAAGAAAGGCCAACTTGGGCAATCTAGCCGATAATCCCTAGGAAGGAAAAAGCAGAGAGCAGAGAGCCCTTGTTCCAACGGTGATTCCACTCTTGGAAGGTCTCTATCCCAATTCAGCCAGCTGTCCTTTGAGATTCATGATCAAGATGATATTCTCGATCAAAAGCTTCAAGAGATGAATCGATGGATTAAAAAACTTCGCTATACTGCCCCAACCGTAGTGACGACATTTGCACTGACCCTCCACTCTCTATCCAAATCATGTAGGAGCCCATCCTGTCGAACTTCAAACTCTCCTAATTTAAGAGTTACGATGGAACCACCAACCCAGTCGACTATCTGAAAGTCTTTAGAATAATGATGCTACTCCATGGCATGCCTGGTGCCATCCTGTATCGAGCTTTCCTCTCCACCTTGAAAAGAGCAGCAAGAAATTAGTACTTGGATCTCAAATTAAGTACCGTTTACTCTTTTGAATAGCAGAGCCATCAATTTATGACTCATTTTATCAGTAGCCAGTGCTAGAGGCGAGGTTCGAACTTCCTCATCCATATCAAGCAGAAGGAAGGAGAGTCCATCTGAGCTTATGTTAGCCATTTTTATGTTGCTGCTTTAGAGATCTAAAATTTGGACCACTCTATTTTATTGGCCGCACTGAAGGGCAGCCTCTAGAAGAATGATCGCTTCTATTTCTTGGAGAAGAAGTATCCTCGAGACTTCTTTGATATGCTGGCTCAGGCTAAAGGCTATGCTTGAGCAGAGGAGGCCTTTAAATTAAAAAATAATGAAATCGTAGGAGAGCAACAAATAGGTGAATCTAGCAGGCCCACAACTATTGAGAAGTCGAATGAAGCTTGGTCGTGCTCCAGAACCCCTCCTGAGTGCAGACGAGCCTAAACTCCACCTCAAGCTTGTCGATCGAGAAGCCTGGACCAAAGGGTATGGTGGAACTCTTCTTCTAGAAGATTTCACAACTATGCCTTCCTGAATACTCCAAAGCCCAAGTACTAATGGAGATCAAAGAGCAACTACCGAGGCTAGAGAAAATGCGGACTCACCTAGCCAAGTACAATCCCAATAAGTATTGTCTCTACCATCATGACCATAATCACGATACTGAAGATTGCATTTACCTCCAAGATGAGATCAAGGAGCTAATCAGATGAGGCTGGCTGGATCGCTTTTTGTGATGTTGTCTAGAAAGGAGGGAAGTTCGACCAAGAGCCCTGCCACAACATGAACCACCTCAGAGGAATGAGTCCTAAGGAGATCGACCCCCACTCAGAATCATCAACACCATTGTTGGGGGACATCAACAGGAGAAAACTAGTAGATTAGCAGAGCCGACAAAGAGGTAGAGGACTGAAGAACTTATCACTTTCTCTAAAGAAGATGCACAAGGGATTCAATTTTTGCATAATGATGTGATTATAGTAACTTTAAATATTGCTGATTATGATGTACGTCATATTTTGATTGATAATAAAAGCTCTACTGATGTTTTATTTTACGATGCTTTCTCTAAAATGTCTATACCTGATAATCGTATGGGATCAATAAGCTCCCCATTGGTAGAATTCATTGGTGATGCTATATCGATCAAAGAAATAATTACATTGCCAGTTGTAGTGGGTCGATATCCAAGATAGTTCAAAGCTCAAGTTGATTTCTCAGTGGTAAATATTAGATATGTGTGCCCTAGAAGATAGAATTGGCTGACACTTGTAATATACTTCTAAGGAAAAAATTATAATTTTGATAATAAATAATAAAATGGGTTATTTTCTATCATAATATATATTTAGTGTCTGTGATACATCCCTTGAGTTAATGGCAATGATAATTCTTTTTTTCAAGAGTTGAAAATTTAAGACATGAATTTTCATTATTAACTCATAAAATTCTCTTGACCGTAGGATCATCATGAGGATGGTGATTGATCCGAAAGGTTGGTGTACAATCACTTCTTTATAGTAGATGAGTCTTGAGTCTACGGTATAGAGACATCGGAGTGAGAGTACAGGTACTTGTTAGAGAATGAGGGCACTGAGCGTGACCACCTCAAGCAGTCATTAGGAAGTCTACCTTCTCATCGATGACTAGGTCGAAGCTGTAGTGGTGTGTTTGGTCTTTGATCTGAGGTAAATCGGTAGTTCACCTTGAGGGTGTTATAGTTTGACTACACCATGACTCGATCTCCTAGCCATTCAAAATTCTGAGGTGTATGTTGGTCATAGCATGTTCATTGTAGGAATTGGATTGCACCAACAGAAAATCTATCTACCTCGGTAGATGAGGAGTAGCCCTATGATGATCACGAGAATCAAATTCATAAGCCCATGACTATGGTAGAGTGAAATAATAGAAAGAGTTTCTATTAAGGTTTTTACATTGGATTTGAATCGAATGATTAATTCATATGATGGATGTTAGGGTTTGATGAGTTCACCTTAATCCTAATCCGATTGGGGGTCAAGATAGAAGAACTTAATCACATAGATAACTGCATCAAGAGATTCATTTTTAGTTCTAATAGATTGCCACCATATACTGCTAGGTATCACTGATGGATTTTAGGAGCAATTAAAATGATTTGGATGATCGATCATTCTAGTTGTTTGAATAAAAAAAGTTCTAATCCATCAGAAGGTATTTCGATGATGTCAATGATAGAGATCATGACATATCTCATTACCATATAAAACTAAATCTAACTGAATCACACAAACAAGGGTTTGGATCTAGATATCATCAATTGGACTAACCCAGTTCAATTGATTTGAATAAGATTCAATTAGGTTCAAGGAAATCATGCTAGCACACGATTGAGCCTAATGTTCTCCTTCAACAATCATCAAAAGTTGTCTCGACTAAGCCAAATGTGTTTGAGCTCACTCAGATACTTTTACTTGGTCTGACTGAAGTTTGTCTAGGTCAGAAAAGGGTTATCTTAATTTATGAGATAAATTTGAGATAACACCTGCCATTTTTCGTCACCTGCTAATTCTTGTCTTTTGACGTTGGTCAAACGTTGACCTTTGACACTTAGACATCTGTCCATGTGTCATGCACCCATAGGAGAGAGATTTGACCTTCATTCCCTTGTTAGGAAAAGAAAAGGTGGGGGTGCATGCCTAGGGAGGCATGCACCCAAAGATAATGATGCCTGGAGTCCCATACAGATGGGACTCCAGGTTGCTTCATGGTATCAAACAAGGTGGCACCAAAGGCTCTACTTTGATTAGTCTTGGCGCCACCTAAGGATGTTTAAGAGGGGATCTCATCTGATTGGATCAGATGATGTCATCCCACTAATCAGATTTAGATCTGATTACACATAGAGATGTGATTGGTCAGAATGATGTGGCACTGCATGGCGCAGCAAGGTCTATATAAATCTTTTCTACACCTAGGCTTAAAGAGCTCTCCCATTGCCCATGCTACATAGCCCTCTCTCCTCTCCTCCATGCCTACCTCTGATCCTCTCTCTCTTCTCTATGCCCAAGAGGACTTGGGCTCAAGTTTGGTGCGATCCACGCAAGAGAAAGGCGACAAGAAAGGAAGAAGGCAGCACTACTGCAAGAGACGATATCGGATCTTCAAAAATTATTTTGAAGATCTTCAAGATCAGATCTAAATCTGATCTTTAGAGAAAAGATTAAAAAAAAGAAGATCTCTAGATCCTGTTCGAGTGGATACCAGTAGAAGTCAGGTGATTGCGTGGCTGCATTCAGAACCTCATGCAATCAGTAGGATCATCGTAGGATAATAAGATTACCTAAGAATAAGATATAAATTTAATTTAATTTAATTTATTTTATTTGATTCATTAAATTAAATCTAAAAAGTATTAGATCTGATTTAGATCTAAGAGAAAAAATTTTGAAATATTCTTCTTGGTCAAATCAGATCTAAACGAATCTGACTCGGGAAACAAATTTTTCTCCTTCAACTCTTATCAGAGCCAGGTTCCCATAAATAATTTAGATCTAATTTTTATTTATTTTGATATGATAATTAGGTGATTTTAGATATCACATGAGATATGATTAGATTTAAAATTAAAAAAATTATAAATTAAATAATTTAGATCTAAGTTGTACAAGATGCATGACTAGTTGTAGAATAGAATTATTCTATGTATAGTCTTGCATGATCATAATTTAATTAAGTTATAATTTTTAATTTATTTATTTACTATTTTTTGATGTTAGAAGTATTATAATAAGATAAAAAAATAGAAAATAAATTTATTTAATTTTTGGTTCATATGAGATATGATGAATGCATGTTTAGACTAGTTGTAGAATAGTTCTACATAATTATCTAGAATAAAATTTATTTTGATGTGATCAATTTAAATTTAATTTTTTAGATGATTATGAGATAATTTAGATCTAAAAATATGCATGATATGATACATGAGATGTATACAAAATATGTTTAAAGTTAGATCAATTTTATATATGAGATATATGATGTAGACCTAACTAGTTTTGTAGTTTTCATATTTCTGATTAAGGCATTCTCCTTAGCCATCCGATCATAAGAACAAAGTAGGATTTAAATGCCCTCTCCTCTCATTCGATGGGGTGTTGTTATGATGTGTAGGAATGCTGTGCGTTCATCCTTAATTAGAAATCCAAAAACTTATTTTCTACAAAACCCTAGATCCTGAAATCCTAGGATTTTATTTACATGTTTTGTTTGTGAATCCTAAACTTAATTGAGAATTAAGATTATGAAATATGTTAAGTCTAAAAATTAATAATTTTCATATTTAAGACATATTCATAAAATTGGGTTTGGGCTGGGGTAGCTCAATTAGGTCTAAGCGATTGATCAAACCGAATCAAGAGTTGATTAGATGGGATCAAGAGTGCTTAAATTAATCAACCTAATAGGATTAAGTCTAGATCAAGATCGAGTCACGTGAGTGATCGATCAAGCTAAGACCTAATTAGGCTGAGTGGTTAGAGTCTGGATTGTAGGCTAACCTGATTGATTCTGGCTCAATAATTTGGTGTCTAAGGTAAGTTTGGTAGATACCACCGATTGATTTTTAATTAGGAGCTACTCGACTCGAATGCGTTCTTATCGAGTTAATGGCATATCCCTTCCACCGGTCTCACTTACCTGGCCATATTTGTTGGCTCAGTCCTGATCTGAGATGGCCAATAATCCAAGCTAACCTATGCCACTAGGTTAGTCATAATGGTTATGACTATGTTAAGTCTAGTTTAATGAGACCTAAATCAAATCTTCCTAAGAAAAGATTAAGTCTAAGGTCTTCCACCATTATAGATGTTCAAGCCCTTTTCGAGGTTGATTATTCTTAGCTGATTATAGTTGTTCAGTTGCACCAAAAAGATACAACCATGTCTATTAGGCATTGGATGCTACGGGCTGGAGGATGGATTGGGCTCAATATTCCAAATATGGTGAGAGATTCAATTAGAAATCCAATCTATGCAGATGGTGGGTTTGACTTAACTAAGGAGTGGATCAATATTTCAGACACGGTGAGATTCATGAATTAGAGATCAAGTTTGGGTGCACTATGATTAGAGAATCATTGAACAAAAATTATTCACCCATTGGCTAACCCATCACCAATAACTGTCAGGTGAGGTGATGAGTTAGTTGGTGGGGTCGCACCACCCATTAAAAATCATTAATCATGAAGATTTTTGCTTCTCTACAGAGGGAGTGTAGGGATCCGAGAAAATAGTTAGATTTAATTTGTTTAAAAATAAAATCCCTAAACAAATTGGTCAAGTCTTAATTACAACATCTAACTAGAAACTTTGACTTTCTATAGAAAAATATCTACATCCAATCCACTAGCACGTATACTGGATACCCATAGACTGACCAGACCCAATTATAAGGATTGGTTTTGAAACTTCAAAATTATTTTGAATTCCGAGAAGTTAACTCATGTATTGGACCAGGACCCCCTACCTTACCAGCTCATCTATCCACTGAATAGAGAGCATCAATTGACAAGTAGATGGACGAAGATAACAAGGCTAGATACTACATGTTGGGCTTGATGTCTGATGAGCTTTAGTGCCAACATGAAGACATCAGAACTATCCACCAAATGTTGGCTCACCTACAAGAGATGTTTGGTGAATAGAGTTACACAGCCAAGTATCAAGTTACTAAACAACTATTCAAGGCTAAAATACATGATGGACAGTCAGTCCAAGATTATTGTCTGATGATGATCAAGGTTTTGGAAGAGCTTGAGAAGTTCGGAGTGAAGTTGGACCTAGATTTGCAGAATAATATAATTCTGCAATCCTTGACTGATGCATATAATAGTTCATCATGAACTACCACATGCATATACTTCAAAATACTCTGACCGAACTTATGAACATGCTAGTTACTGCTTAACTTTCTATGAAAGGTTCTAAAGGCTCAGTGCTTGCTATGGAATGGACTTCTTTCAAAAAAAAGTCTTTTGGAAAGAAGAAAAAGTCCATAAAAAAGTAGAAGGTGGAAGGTGAAAAGAAAAAGAAGGCAGAGCTGAAAAAGAAGGCCGCTGACAAAGAAAAGTGCAACACTGACGGCCACTAGAAGCGAAACTGCCCTACTTACTTGGCCATCCCGAAGAATAAGAAAGAGATAGGTCCTTCTGAAGGTATGCTCATTATTGAGTCTAACCTTATGATTTCTTCTGCATCCAGTTGGATGCTTGACTCTGATTCTAGTGCTCATTTGTGCACTTCTATGCAGGATCTTGAGGATAGCAGGAGGCTGAGGGATGGTGAGATAATCCTATGTGTTAAAAATGGAGCAAGGGTTACTGCTGTGGCCATGGAAATATACCCTCTTCGACTACCATCTGATTTAGACTTAATATTAAAGGATTGTTGTTATGTGCCTGTAGCAAGCAGGAATTTGATTTTTGTTTCATGCTTAGCATAAGAAGGCTATGTAATTAGTTTTCTTAAGGACCATTATAACATTCTTTATGAAAGAAATAAAATTATAAGTGGTTTCCTTATTAATGATCTTTATCAGTTACATATTGATGTATCTATTTTTAATGTCGAGCAAAATGTGAATGCCATCAGAACAAAATGACCTAGGGATAGTCCAAATGATAGGTATCTATAGCACCTAAGACTAGGTCATATAGCAGATGATAGGGTTAACAAATTGGAGAAAATCAGACTCTTGAGTCCATTGACTTTCGAGTTACATCTAATTTATGAATCTTATCTTCATGGCAAAATGACTAAGCTCCCTTTTATAGGACATGGGAAAAGGGCCATGGATCTACTTGCCCTTGTACATACTGATGTGTGCGGCCCATTTGATGTGTCAACTAGAGATAATTTTATCTATTTCATAATCTTTACCGATGGTTTATCTCAATATGGGTACGTGTATCTTATGAGATACAAGTCTGAAGCTTTTGAAAAGTTTAAGAAATTCAGACATGAAGTAGAAAAGCAAATTGAAAAATCCATTAAGGTTCTTCGATCAGATCGAGGAGGTGAATATCTTAGTCAAAAATTCCTTGACTATCTCAAGCAAAATGGCATAATCTCTTAATGGACTCCACCTAGAATATCTCAACTCAACAAAATTTTAGAATGGAGGAACCGAACCCTATTATATATGGTTCGATCCATGATGAGCTTCATAGACCTTTTTGATTTTCTTTAGGGACATAGTCTGTTAATTGCAATATACTTACTGAATAGGGTTCCTTCCAAAACCATTCCTATCACACCGTATGAGATATGGCATGGTAAGAAACCAAGTCTGAGTCATCTCAAAATTTGGTATTGTTCAGCTCATGTCAAAAGACAACAAGCGGACAAGTTAGACTATAGGTCCTTTAGAGCTCGATTCATAGGATATCCTAAAGAGTCATTAGGATATTATTTCTACTTTTTAGAAGATCACAATGTGATTGTGAGTTGGCATGCCATCTTTCTTGAAAAATAGTTTATTCAATATGGTGTCATTGAAAAGTAGATCAAGCTCGAGGAGAAAGTCTCATAAGAGTAACAAGCTAAGGACCAAATCGAGCCAAATTAGTTTGAGCCAATACAATCACTACCTCCTCCACCTCATAGATCGGAAAGGATTTTCCATCCCTTTGAGAGGTACTTAGGTACTATTTTAGAGAAAGTAGAGGAAATATTCCTCATAGGTAATGGGGTTCATGGTGATGATCTCAAAATCTATGATGAGGTGATACCGGATATCGACTCCGAGAAATGGTTAGAGGCAATAAAATCAAAAATTAACTCGATGCACTCAAACCAAGTCTGAACCTTGGTAGATCCACCAGAAGGTACAGTACCTATTGGGTGTAAATGGATCTATAAGAGAAAGATTGATATAGATAAAAATGTAGAGATGTTCAAAGCTAGATTAGTGGCAAAAGGTTATAGTCAATACGAAGGCATTGACTATCAGGATACCTTTGTGTTAGTAGCTATGCTAAAATTTATCCGTACATTGCTTGCTATTGCAGTCTATTTTGATTATGAAATATAAAAAATGGATGTGAAAATGGCGTTCTTAAATGGATACCTTGAGGAAGATATCTATATGGAACAGCTGCTAGATTTCACATCCAGTGATGCTGATCACAAGGTACGTAAGCTACAAAGGTTCATATATGGACTTAAGCAAGCATCTCAGAGCTGAAATACTCGTTTTAATGATGTGATCAAATTATTTGATTTCATCAAAAATGAGGAGGAACCATGTGTCTTCAAAAAGATCAGTGGGAGTGCTATTATCTTCCTCGTATAGTATGTGGATGATATCCTTCTTATTGAGAATGATATTTTCATGTTGACTATAGTTAAAATATAGTTATGCAAAGAATTCTCCATAAAAGACCTAGGAGAAGCATCTTTTATTCTAGAAATTAAGGTCTATAGAGATAGACCGAATAGAATGCTAGGACTTTCACAGAAGATGTATATAGAGGAAGTGCTAAAGAGGTTTAGCATGAAAAACTCCAAGAATGGTTTGGTACCCTTTAGACATAGCATTCATCTTTCCAAGGAGATGTGCCCTAGAACACCTGAGGAGATAGAACGCATGAGCAAGATCCCTTATGCTTCAGCAATATGGAGCCTCATGTATGCCATGTTATGTACATGACCTAACATAGCTCATGCTGTGAGTATCACGAGTAGAAATCAATCAAATCCAGATGAAGAACACTGAACTTCTATGAAATGTATCCTTAAGTACTTAAGAAGAACTAAGGATATATTATTGGTTTTTGGTAAAGGAGAACTCCAAGTTCAGGGGTATACAGACTTTGATTTTATGTCCGATGTAGATGATCGAAAGTTGACATTTGAAAGTCTATTTGTGTGTAATGGTGGTGCTGTCAGTTGGAAGAGTTTCAAGTAGACAATGATAGCAGATTCCATCATGAAAGCAGAGTACATCGCTGCATCAGAAGCTATGAAGGAGGCATTCTAATACAAAAAGCTTGCCACAGAGATCAAAGTGATGCCATTAGATGTCATTCCTCTATACTGCTATAACAATAGTGCCATAGCCCTAGCTAAAGAGCTGAGGTCTCACCAGAAATTCAAGCACATCGAGCGGCGATACCACCTCATCCAGAATTATCTTGAGAAAGATTATCTCGAGGTCAAGAGAGTCGACTTCACAGACAATGCGACAAACCAACTTACAAAGCTGTTGGGCCAGCAAAAGATCGAAGCCCACATTGAGAAGATGGGATTTAGAATTGTAGCCAATTGGCTTTAGGTCAAGTGGGAGTTTATTAGATATGTGTGCCCTAGAAGCAAGAATTGGCTGACACTTATTATACACTTCTAAAGGCAAAATTATAATTTTGATTAGAAATAATAAAATAAGTTATTTTCTATCATAATGTGTATTTAGTGTTTGTGATACATTCCTTGAGTTAATGGCAATGATAATTTTTTCTTCAAGAGTTGAAAATTTAAGACATGAATTTTCATTATTAACTCATAAAATGCTCCTGACCGTAGGATCATCATGAGGATGGTGATTGATCTGAAAGGTTGGTGTACAATCACTTTTTTATAGTAGATGAGTCTTGAGTCTATGGTGTAGAGGCACCAGAGCGAGAGTATAGATACTCGTTAGAGAATGAGGGTACCGAGCGTAACCATCTCGAGCAGTCATTAGGAGGTCTACCTTCTCATCAATGACTAGCTCGAAGCTATAGTGGTGTGTCTGGTTCTTTGACCTGAGGTGCATCGATAGTTCACCTTGAGGGTGTTATAGTTTGACTACACCATGACTTGATCTCCTAGATATTTGGAATCCTGAGGTGTATGTTGGCTATAGCATGTTCATTGTAGGAATTGAATTGCACCAAGAGAGAATCTATCTACCTCGGTAGATGAGGAGTAGCCCTATGATGATCACGAGAATCAAATCCATAAGCCCATGGCCATGACAGAGTGAAATAATAGAAAGAATTTCTATTAAGGTTTTCACATTCGATTTAAATCGAATGATTAATTCATATGATGGATATTAGGGTTTGACGAGTTCACCTTAATCCTAATTCGATCGAGGCTCAAGATAGAAGAACTTAATCACATAGGTAACTACATCGAGAGGTTCATTTTTAGTTCTAATAGGTTGCCACCATATACTGCTAGGTGTCAATGATGAATTTTAGGAGCAATTAGAATAATTTGGATGATCGATCATTCTAGTTATCTAAATCAAAAAAGTTTTGATCCATCGAAAGGTGTTTCGATGATGTCAATGATAGAGATCGTGACATATCTCATTACCATATGGAATGTAAGGATTTGTGGTGCTCCCAAGCCTTGGGAGGCCATAGGAGGAGTCAGGGTGTTGGCTTCGAAGATTTCAGGGGCTTGGTTGGTGCTTCGTAGACCTAGGACACAAGGTGAAGTAAGGAATCAAAGTCGGAGAATCAAGACTGCAGAAAAAGAATTTTCTACAGGTTAGCTAGCTCAGTCCAAAACTAGGTCGGCTAAGTCTTAGAGCATAGAAAAAATAGAGAGCTGCATGTTTGAGACTGTTGGCACAGCATAGGACTGGGTCGACTCAGTTTCAGACTGAACCAACCCAATGAAACTTAGCCGGCTCAGTGCTGAGACTGAGTCGGCTCGGTGCGCGGCCAGAGTTATGCGAGGATCTATTTTGGGCTAGGATCTGGATTGATCCTAGGGCTCTTAAGGCCTAGTTTGAGAGATCTTAAGGTGGCTAATTCATGTATGGGTTGGGTCTAGATCTAGAGGATGAGAGCATGGGAGACATAGGTATACATGGGTTCGGTGAGTGCTTTCATGTATTGGGTTAGTCGGAGAGTTTTTTGGTCGGGCCTAATGGCTATGTATAAATACATAGGTTGTATTAGGGTTTCAAATGAGAGTGGAATATAGATCTTTTCTTCCTCAACTCTCTTCTTCTCTTCTCTCTAGAGTTACCGCCCTAGGTTCTTGAAGAAGCCTTAGAAAAGGAGGCATCTCCCTCAAGCCTAAGGAGGGAGGTGCCCCATCACAGATCTAGGTGGAGGATCAGTGGTTTGCTGCCCATAGAGAACGTCATTGGTTCCTTCAGGTCCATGCTAGAGATCAAGAGCTTCCACAACATTATATCGATGCTTGTGATGTCAAGGATGATTAGCATTCGAGCAATATCTTGGGTCTACAATATGGTATCAGAGCTAGGTGATGCTAGGAATGTTGTGGACCACAACATGGTGTCAGAGCCAAGTTTCAGAGCTTGATGGTGCATGGAAAGAGCCAGATTTCATAGTCTGATGGTATATGGAAGCGAAGGAGAAGTCATACAAGGTGAAATCAAAAATCTGCACAAGGATTCCATGGTATGTCTCAAATCTACTTTGTTGTTGCTGTGGTTTGGCCAACCGGGAGCAGCGAGTTGAAGGTGGAGGTTGAGAGGATTAATGAAAAGAGATTTTCTTGGGATGGAAGGACTTGGTGCATGATTTGTTGATCGATCTTGGTGGAAAGGCCGGGGTGTATGATGGTTATGTGACAGGCAGGGAGCGTTGGAGTGCTACAGTAGTGCTTCCCTGGAGATGCAGGGTTTAGAAAGGCTTGGCGATGAAGCAGTCGAGGAAGGTATCTCAGCGGAGAGCATCAGGGTTCTCAAAGAAGATGGGCAGTGTAGGATTGTTGAAGAGATGTTTTCGAAGGGGTAATGGTCGAAGGAAGGCTGAAGAAGTGACTATACGTCCTTTGGTGTCTTGAAGGCCAGGAAGTAGTAGAAGATGTATTCAGCGGCTCGATCAGAGCATGGATTTATGAAGCCTTGGGAGTGATGGAGATGGATGATCCAAGGAGATCCAGTTGGTTAGGGTTGGATGGCTGTAGAGCGGCATAGAGACAAGTCAGGGAGCATTGAGTGCTGCAGGAGCACTACCCTAAAGGCACAGGGCTGAGAGAGGGTTGGTGGTGCAGCAGTCGAGGAGTGTATCTCAGTAGAGAGTATTAGTGGTATCTCAAAAAAATCAGGTGCAGGTCTCAAAAAGAGTCAGGAGGTCTTAGAGAGCGCCAAGAGGTCTCAAGCAGTCGGGAGTATCATGGATTAGGTTTCTTCTACAGGAGCACCAAGAAGAGTCACGGTTCAGATGGAGGATGGTTCTTTGAGTGCAACTGAAGTGATGGCTGGTGTAAGGATAGAAGAGAAGGACTAGGATAAAATTTCCTAGAGTTCAGTCACTGGATTTAGAAGAGTTGGATGAGCTTTCGGATTTTAAAGATACCCACGGGTTATGGAGGTATCCGAGATGGCTTCGAAGAGGGCTGCAAAGTGCAGAGGGTTCAAAGGGGCAGCGATGGTATTCGAGGTACAGCGGTAGGCCCAGCAGTGCAGCATTGGGTGGTTGGCCTTGAGGGACTCGATGATAGAGTCGGCTTTTATGGCATCAGGTGGACTTTGGATATAGGTGGAGCTCCATCGTGGTGGCTTCACAATTGGAGAAAAAATTAGACATGAGTTCAGAGCGTCGATGATGCACAATTCTAGGTAGAGTGACATGTGCAGGTGGACAGACATAGTTCTGAGAAGATCGTGTCAGATGGTATAGCATGTATTGGTATAGAAATGCTGTAGGTTCTCCAGAAAAGTTCAGACAAAGTGACGCAGTTGCTAAGCAGAAGGGATCCTACAATTCCAGGACGGTGCTAAGAAGCAAGCACAGGTCTTCAGCAGTGGAGGCGATCATCCCAAAGACCTCAAGGATGCACAACAGCTAAAGAGGATTGACAGAGGTGATATTTGCATAGGGGCTGTTGAGTACGTAGGGACAGCGGGATCATATAGGAGGTCATTGTCGAGGGGTTTGCCAAGGCTTGGGGCACCAAGGTGGAGATTGTGAGGATTTGTGGTGCTCCCAAGCCTTGGGAGGCCATGGGATGAGTCGGATGTCGGCTCCAAAGATTTTAGGGGCTTGGTTGGTGCTTCGTAGACCTGGGACACAAGGTAAAGCAAGGAACCAAAGTCGAAGAATCAAGACTGTAGAAAAAGGATTTTCTGCAGGTTAGCCGACTCAGTCCAAAACTAGGTCGGCTAAGTCTCAGAGCATAAAAAAAATAGAGAGCTGTGCATTCGGGACTACCTCATGGCATAGGACTGGGCTAGCTCAGTTTTAAACTGAGCCGACCCAGTGAAACTTAGCCAGCTCAGTGCTGAGACTGAGCCGGCTCAGTGCACGAGCAGAGTTATGCGAGGGTCTATTTTGGGCTAGGATCTAGGTTGATCCTAGGGGTCTTAAGGCCTAGTTTGAGAGGTCTTAAGGTGGCTAATTCATTTAGATCCAGAGGATGAGAGCATGGGAGACATGGGTATATATGGGCTCGATGAGTGCTTTCATGTATTGGATTAGCCGGAGAGTTTTTTGGTCAGACCTAATGGCTATGTATAAATACATAGGTTGTATTAGGGTTTCAAATGAAAGTGGAATACAGATCTTTTCTCCCTCAACTTTCTTCTTTTCTTCTCTCTAGAGTTGCCGCCTTAGGTTCTTAAAGAAGCCCTAGAAAAGGGGGCATCTCCCTCAAGCCTAAGGAGGGAGGCACCCCATCACAAATCCAGGTGGAGGATCGATGGTTTACTGTCCATAGAGAATGTCACTAGTTCCTTCAGGTCTGTGTTAGAGATCAAGAGCTTCCGCAATATGATATTGGTGCTTGTGATGTCAAGGATGATTATCATTCAAGTGATATCATGGGTCTACAATATGGTATCAGAGCTAGGTGATGCCTGGAACGTTGTGGACCATAACATGAAACTGAACCTAACTGGATCACATAAACAAGAGTTTGGATCTGGATATCATCAACTGGACTAACCCAGTTCAATTGATTTGAATAAGATTCAATTAGGTTCAAGGAAATTGTGCTAGCATACGATTGAGCCTAACGTTCTCCTTCAAAAATCATCAAAAGTTGTCTCGACTAAGCCAAATATGTTTGGACTCACTCAGGTACTTTTACTTGGTTTAACTGGAGATTGTCTAGGTTAGAAAAAGGTTGTCTTAATTTATGAGATAAATTTGAGACAACACCTATCATTTTCCATCATCTGCTAATTCTTATCTTTTGACTTTGGTCAAACGTTGACCTTTGACACTTAGACATCTGCCCATGTGTCATGCACCCATAGGAGAGAGATTTGACCTTTGTCTCCTTGCTAGAAAGAGGAAAGGAGAGGGTGCATGCTTAGGGAGGTGAGCACCCAAGGATAATGACGCCTGGAGTCCCATACAGATGGGACTCCAGGTTGCTTCATGGTATCAAATAAGGTGGTGCCAAAGACTCTACTTTGACCAGTCTTGGCACCACCTAAGGATGTTTGAGAGGAGCTCTCATCTGATTGGATTAGGTGATGCCATCCCATCAATCAAATTTAGATCTGATTGCACGTAGAGACGTGATTGGCCGGGATGATATGGTACTATACGGCACAGTAGGATCTATATAAACCCTATCTGCACCTAGGCTTAAAGAGCTCTCCCATTGCCCACACCATATAGCCCTCTCCCCTCTCCTCCATGCCTACCTCTGATCCTCTCTCTCTTCTCCATGCCTAAGAGGACTAGGGCTCAAGTATGGTGTGATCCAGGTAAGAGAAAGATGACAAGAAAGGAAGAAGGCAGCACTGATGTAAGAGACGACATTGAATCTTGAAAAATTTTTTTGAAGATCTTCAAGATCAGATCCAAATTTGATCTTTGAAAAAAAAATTAAGAAGGAGAAAATCTTTAGATCTTGCCCGAGTGGATATCGGTAGAGGTCAGGTGATTGCATGGCTGCATCCAAAACCTCAGGCAATCAATAGAATCATCATAGGATAATAAGATTACCCAAGAACAAGGTATAAATTAAATTTGATTTATTTTATTTTATTTTATTTAATCCATCAAATCAGATCTGAAAAGTATCAGATCTAATTTAGATCTAGGAGAAAAATTTTTGAAATATTCCTCTTGGTCAAATCAGATCTTAACGAACTTGACTCGGGAAATAGGTTTTCTCCTTTGGTAAAGGCTTCCTCTGCTTATAATGTGATTCTTGGCCGATCTGGTTTGAATGCACTTTGGACTATGGTCTTAACTTACTATTTGAAGATGAAGTTCTCGATGGAACATGGGATCGAAGAAGTCAGAGAAAATCAAGCTCTGACACGATACTATTACACCATTTCCTTATAGGAAGGAAAATAGCCAAATCTTTGCTCAGTGGATGGATTGGATGCCCATGATGATTTGATAGAAAAGTGGGGGGAACCTATCGATGACCTTATTACAATTTCTCTAACCGATGGGCATGAGGATCACATGGTGCAGATTGGCTCCAATTTGCAAGAGCAAGTTAAAAAGCAGCTCATCGCTTTCCTATGAAAAAATGCTTGAAATTGATGCAAAGATAATGGAACATCATCTGGGTGTAGATCTGAAGCATCGACCCATGAAGCAGAAGAAGAATAGCTTTGTGCCTGAGTAGTAAAAGACATTGTGGATGAAGTTGACAAGCTTCTTAAAGCCAAGTTCATTTGGAAAGTGTCCTACCTAGATTAGATTGCAAATGTGGTCCTCGTTAAGAAGGTGAATGAAAGTGGAGGATGTGCATCAACTTCATAGATTTGAACAAGGCCTACCCAAAGGATAGCTATCCCTTGCCCAGAATTGATCAACTGATGGATGCGACTTCAAGATATGAGCTCCTCACTTTCATGGATGTCTTCTCCGGCTATAACCAAATCTAGATGGCATTAGAAGATGAGGAGAAAACTATTTTAATTACTGACCATGGTCTTTATTGTTACAGGATTATGCCCTTCGAGCTTAAAATTGTAGGTGTAACATATCAGTGCCTTGTAAACAAGATCTTCAAGGAGCAAATGGATCAAAATATGGAGGTCTATATGGACGATATACTTGTCAAAAGCTGATCTTCAATAAATTATATTACTGACCTGGAAGAGACCTTTGACACTCTCCAAAACTATAAGATGAAGTTGAATCCAACCAAATGTGCCTTTAGAGTAACTTCAAAAAAGTTCTTAGAGTTCACGGTGTCAGGGCATGGCATTGAAGCAAATCCTAAGAAGATCCGAGTCATTCAAGAGATAACAGCTCCAAAGATAATAAAAGAAGTCCAGCACCTAATAGGAAACGTGGTAGCTCTGAATCGCTTCATTTTAAGATCGGTCGAGCATTGCATGCCCTTCTTCCAAGTGCTTAAATGGCAAAAGAACTTCTGTTAGACTCTTGAATGTCAACGAGCCTTTGAGAAATTGAAGAACTACTTCAGCTCATCTTCTCTTCTTTCCAAGTCCGAACCTGATGAAGAATTATTTCTGTACTTGGCCGTATCTCCCGCTGCCATTGGAGCTATCCTAACAAGGAAAGAGATGAAAGTGCAGAAGCCAATCTACTACATAAGCTGAGTTCTAAGGGATGCAGAGATAAGCTATACGAAATTGGAAAAGCTAACCTATGCTTTGTTAATTATAGCAAGAAAGCTCCAACCTTATTTTTAGGGGCATACGGTCATATTCCTTACTAATCAATCTATCAAAGTAGTTCTTCATCAACCAGATATTTCTGGGAGAATAGCAAAATGGGCAATCGAACTTACTAAGTTTGATATTAATTTTCAACCTCAGCTAACTATTAAAACTCAAATACTGGCCGATTTTGTGATGGAATGTACTATCCTAGACCTGGCCAAACCTAAACAACAAGAAATTAGCACCCCCATTTTGTAGCCAAATTCTTTTAAAGAATAGATCTCCCTGAAGAATCACCAAAGAATTGGAAGTGGACCATGTGAAGATTTATAGCGATTCATAGTTAGTAGTAGGATAGGTCAATAGTACTTATGAAGCCCAAGAAGAAAGTATGCAAAAGTATTTAGACAGGGTGAAGAGCTTGATCTCGGCCTTCAGTAGCTTCAATATTTAGCAGATCCCAAGAGTAGAAAATATTATGACCGATCTTCTATCCAAGTTGGCTACACTCGCTCCAAATAAGCTACCCAAGGGGGTTTTCTTTGAAGTTTTTCAGCATCCGAGTTCAAAAGGGACCCAGACCATAATGCAGGTCGACCATGAGCCTAGTTGGATTAATCCACTAATCTTATATCTTAAAGATGGTTCCAAAGATCCTAAAGAAGCTTGAAAGTTGAGAAACTAGGCCTCTCGTTATATTTTATATGAGAATAAGTTGTACAAGAGGTCATATTTCTTGCCACTCTAATATTTTTGACCTTTTGAAGTTGATTAAGCATTGAAGGAGGCTCATGAAGGAATATGTGCAACCATCTAGGAGCCAGATATCTATCTTATAAACTACTTCGGCAAGGATATTATTGATCGACTATGCAATAGAATGCCACTGATTATGTGAAAAGATATGATCGATGTCAAAGGAATGCCAATATTCAGAGATAGCTGGCCTCTCAGCTCACACCTTTGAGTGCTCCATAGTCGTTCACACAGTGGGGGATAGACATACTCGATCCCTTTACTATGGTGTCTAGACAGCAAAAATTCTTTTAGTGGTAGTGGACTATTTCACCAAGTGAGTTGAGGCCGAACCTCTGGCGAAGATTACTGAAGCAAAAGTGTAAGAGTTCATTTGGAAGTTGATAGTTTATATATTTCGTCTATCTCAGACTCTAATTACTAATAATGGGTGCCAATTTGCAGGGACAAAGTTTGCCAAATTTTTTGAAGATCTAAATATTTTACACCACTTCACGTCGGTAGATCACCCACAAGCCAATGGCGAAGCCGAGGTAACCAACAGAACTCTCCTTCAGAGAATAAAAACAAGGCTTGAAAGGGTAAGAGAAATGTAGGTGGACAAACTCTATCATATACTTTGAGCTTACAGAACCACTCAAAGGTTACCAACTGGGGACTCCATTTGCTTTCGCTTTTGGGACTGAGATGGTTATCCCAGTTGAACTCAGACTTCCTTTAGCATGAGTTGAAGCCTTCAATAAACAAGATAATTCACAAAATCTCAGAGTAAATCTTGATCTATTAGAAGAAAAGTGAGAAAAAGCCCAGATTCATATGGCAGCTTATAAGCAAAAGGTGACTCACTACTATAATTCTAGAGTTAGAAGTAAAATTTTTAAAATAGGAGATCTGGTACTTCGGCGAGTGGATATCCCATAACCATAAAATTAAGGAAAGCTCACCCCAAATTGGGAAGGCCTTTACGAGGTCAAGAGAATCATCCGACGAGAACTTATTATCTAAAGAAACTTAAAGGGGCTATACTCTTGCAATCTTGAAACAGAGAAAACCCACGAATGTACTATCAATAATCTTATTTCAATAAAATTTTCTTACTTTAACATCCTTGTCTTTGGTGCAAAATTATACGATGATAGAAAATTATTCAGCCAAACTTCATTCTCAAATTAAATGAAGGCCTCCAGTTATTTAAGATAGGAGGTCAACCTCATCGTAGTGAGAGTGAAGACCTACGGTTATTTAAGATATGAGAGTGAAGGCCTCCAGTTATTTAAGATAACAGGTTAACCTCATCCTAACAAGGATAAGAGTCAACCATATCAGAAATAAGAGGAGGATCTCATCTTGACATAGACAAAGATCCTTACAAGGAAAAGAAAACCTCCAGTTATTTAAAACAAGAGAAAATGGGGAGAAGGCCTTTCAATGATCCTTTTGTGCTCGGCAACCTTGTTAGGAATGAAAGAAGGACCTTATCCTAATAAAGATAAAAGCCAACCATATCAGAAATAAGAGGAGGATCTCATCCTGACATGGATGAAGATCCCCATAGAGGATCGAAGGCCTCCAGTTCTTAAATAGGAGGTTAACCATAGGTATGAAGACTTTCGAATGTATTTGCTCCTAAACAAGTCCAAAGATCCTTATTCATAAACAAGAGAGACAGATATATGAGACACGGGATAGAGGTTATTGTTTCAAGATGACATCAATGTCAGGCATGATAAGAAAACAAAGAGACCAACAAGCATCAAATTGAGACAAAATGCAGAAGGATAATTAAAAAAATATTTTTTTATTAAAATTAAAGTTCGTTACAGAGATCCTCAAGATTGATTAGAAAAAAAGAGAGAGAGGAGATGAAGTCCTGTTCAGAATTGGACTTCGGACTACCAACTCTAGCTAATATGAGAGCGTGCTTCAAATCCTTTACTTTCTCTTAAAGCTCCTTCCTTGCTTTCAAGCTCTCGTTGAATAGTTTTCAAACTCTTCTTGCATCTTCTTCAGTGTCCCTCAACCTCTTCCTCAGAATGGCTGATTTGGCCTCAGCATCCTTCACCATATTCTCCTGATAAGTCATTTGGATTTTAAGTTAAAGGAGTTCGTTCTTGGTCTTCTTGAAGGTTACAGTGAGATCTCCAAGGGGATTTTTCAAGGTGGCAACTTTGTTTGGATCCACACTAGGACCAGCTTGAGCCTTCTCTACTAGTCATTTTCGAAGATGAGCTATTTCCTCTTCAGCCTTTTGAAGTTTTTGCTTAAGATTGGCAATTTGATCATGCCAACCGAGCCTATAAGTATTATAGGAGTCCTTGGCTATTTTCAATTAGCTCTGAAGCTTGAAAAATCTTTTGGAACAATCCTAACTCTATTCCTCCTAATTGATGGACCAAGCCAAATTCCTCTCCAGTAGTTAAATTTTTTCCTTCGGTGCCCTAAGCTCAACCTCGAGGATGCTAACTTTGATGGTTAAAGTCTAGGACTTCTCTCTGGCTCGCCTTTTGATTTCTTCAAGCTCTTCATTTAGGTGATTCTTTTTGGCAGTATATGTTGGGAAATGTGTCCTAAAGTCAATCATCTAAGTAGTAGATGATTGGAATTAGTATATGAATTATCTAATAATAATAGTTATTTGGCTGGTTCATCATAAAAGTTCTATCTTCCTTAAATGAACTCCTAAATTATGATGAAGTCCTTAGAACTATAATCAATCGATAAAGGATGATTTATCAGATGGTTCTTAAATTGTTCATGATCAAATAATAAGTTATTAACTAGGATGATAACTTATCGAGTGTAGATCGCTGTATGCCATATGCATTAGTTGTTCTCATAACCAAATGGTGTGGAGATACTGGTATGACATCTAGGTGAGATGTAGGAGTACATCTACTCTAAAAGTGATCAATGTAGCACTCTACTGTCAAGAGTTGCTAGCTAAGGCCAATAGGTATAAGTGTCCCTCCGACCTGAGATCACCACGATGACTTGCAAGCAAGTCACTGTTCTTTGATGTCAGACTGTCTGTATTTCTAATATAGATCTGAAAGATTTTTAGGTACAATCAAGTACTTGTAAAATCAGTGTGTGAGTCAAGATGGGATTGACCACTCTTGATTAACTTCAGGAAGAGAATGACCCATTGTGTTTCAATTTAGCAAAACCTAAGCCTGGATAATCCTCGTGAGGTGTCATGAAATTTACAAAATTTTGAGATAGAATAGAGATGACTTGTATGAGTGTTTGATAGCATACTCGAAGTCATCTTGAGTATTATTGGTCAAAGGGATTAATTATACGGCAACCATGGGCTAGGGTTCTAAGAATGTTGCTTTGCATACATTCGACCTATCTGGACGTTAGGAACCATTGTTAGATGATAACTTCAATTGGTATAGGAATTGGTTCCTATGTTATCGACTTAGGTTCGAACCTATGTGATCACACACATTAGAGCATGTAACCTGATTGGATGGTTAATCGATGATTGAGAATCATTTCGAGGTCAAACATTCAATGCGATTGATGTTTGACCTAATGCAAATATTACAGGAGGATTGATTAGCAATTGGATTGCTAATTTGCTCAACTTGATTAAGCAATCGGGTTAAGATTAAGTCTAATTAAATTAGATTCAATTAAAATTAGTTTGGACTTAATTAGATTAAGTCTAATTGAATTATTGGATAAGCCAATAGCAAGGAAAGAATAATTTCTTGTTTGACTAGGACTTGGGTGAACCTAATTGATTTAGCATTTAAATCAGATTTAAATCTTGATTTAATCTAATTTAATTAGGCTCCTAGTTGGACTAGGATCATCCTTAATTGGATTGTATTTAATCTAGTTTAAATGGGATTTAAATTAGGTTTAAAATAATTTTGTCCTAGTCAAATAAGAGGAGTCCCAGTTGGACTAGGACTCTCTTTCTTTCTCTTGCGCCTAAGAAAACCCATGCCCACACATATTTTTTTGAGGTTTACATGAACATTTCCATGCCAATGAGAGGTCCCCATGCTCCACCTATCAAACTATTTGGAATATACTTTAACTCGATTGAAACTAGAATAAAGTTGGAAATTATTTTCTACTTGGAAGAGTCTTCTTTGACCAAAACTTCTTCCCCTCTTGTGCGCCCACTTAACCCACACAATATTTAACTTCTCCACCCTTCTCCTAGGTTTTTGGAATGTGAATTTGATGGTTCTCATGAAAAAAATCAAGAGAGGGGCATCCAAGAATTGGACACCCCATAGAAGTCCTCCTTTGACTAGGTTTTGACCTAGTCATGCAATAAAAGATGGATGCCTCTTTTGAGATGGTTAGAGGACGTGAAAAATCTTAGAAAAATCATAAAAATTAGAGAAGGAGTAGAAGGCATGGAGGATTTGTGGTGCCAAGATTCTTGGAGAAGAGCCCTCAATTAAGACATCAAAGGTTGATGTCTTGAAGAGATAAGGTAAGAGAAGATTGTCTTCTCTTATATTTTTTCTTTTATATTTCTCTCTTTCTATTTTATTTATAATTTTTATATGATAAAAATTTGAGAGAGAGAGGATTTGGGTGTGGAGATTAGTGCTCCAAGTTGTTGGAGCATGGTGTTATTTTTTGGACATGATCTGTTCATGTCCTGATGAGAGAAGTAGAAGAAAGGAAAGGTCTTCTCTTAAGATTTCTTGGAGAACCCTTCCTCTCCAATTTTTATTAAAATTATATATAATAAAAATAAAAAAAAATTGATCTAGAAACTTAAAAAAAATTCTTGAGGAGAAAGTCTTCTCTTATCCTAGCATATAAATGTTTTCAGGACATCAACCATTGATGTCCTAAAGGAAAAGATTTATCTTCTCTTAGGATTTATTTTTTCATGTTCTTATTTTTTGATTTTTGGAAGATCCAAGGGTTGGATTTCTCCCTTGTTTCTCCTCATGTTCTTCATCTCTTGGAGTGTCCAAGAGATCCGAAAAACATGTTATTGATTAACCATCAGAAGGGATCCGAGAGAAGCTAGCACCTCGAGCAGATCTTCATTCGATCAAACTCCGATCTATGTTGCAAGTTCGTGTGGACCACCTATAGAGATCGGACGCATGTACGAATCCAAATGCAACAATGAATTCAACCATGGAGTTCTCAACCCATGCAAAGGTAAGAGATTTGATCTCCTAGTAACCTAGATCTAATCTAAGGTTAGATCTAGAATTATTCTAGATCTAGGTATTGATATGATTAATACAACTTATGATTAATTTATTTTCAAATTTATATTTATATCATAACATGTTATAGATCCTTGATGTAGGATTTTGTAATTTTATTACATGCATTTATAGATTAAATAGTTTAATCTATATCTTTCGTTGCTCTTTATTTTCAAAAAAGTTTTAAAATCTATGCATAAAATCCTGTATGTTTCTCAATAGTGGTATCAGAGCATCTAGATTCTTTTATAACATGATCATATTTATATTATATTAAATCTAAAAATTAAAATTAATTAAAGATCGCACATACTATCATAAGGTTGTCTTGTTATAAGGTTAATCCCTTATAATGGAAAGATTGTCCTAGTATGTGCTGATCTGAATCTAAATCATGAATAATTTAGATTAGATCTAAGAAAATTTATGATTCAATTTTTTAATTTAAATTTAAAATTAAATAAATATTTGATCTATTTTAGATTATTTAGATTAGATCTAAATAATATCAGGATTGCACAGACTGCCATAAGATTATCCTTCTGTAAGGTTTATTCCTTACAGTGAAAAAATTGTCCTAGTATGTGCTGATCCGGAAAACCTAAGTCATAAATGTGATAGATGAAATCTAAAGTGATTTATGATTTATTTTTAGATTTTAAATTTAATTTTAAATGGTTTATGATTTGATCCACATGATGTGTTTTATGTTTAGATCTAGATCCTCTTATTGTATATGTTGATATGTAATTTTTGTTTTGAATCTAGAATGTATATGTATGACATATTTATTTTATAGAATTTAAATTGAGAACATACTTTCTACAAAATCCTAGATTCAAAATCCTAGGATATGATCTAAACAATGAAATAAATCAGATTTAAAACCATGTATTGAATATGATTTAATATAAATTATTTGTAATTTAAAAATATTTTAAATAATAAAATCAAAAACTAGTTCTGAGATTTCATAAATCCAAACTTTGAACTTAATTAAAAATTAAGTGATTATTTAGGATCTAGGTTTGTGATTTGAAGATCCTAAGATAATTTCATAAAACTTGGATTAAAGGTCAAATGGGTTAGTTTTAATCAGGTCATTAATTATGTTAGACCTAGGGTTAGATTAAATATGAACTTAGTTAAAAAATTGATCAAACCTAATTAATAATTAATTAGGATTAGGTCATTTCTTTTCTGTAGATCAAATAAATAGTTATAGTCGATCAAAGTTCATATATCTAACAAATGGACCTAATCGTGGCTCAATGGTCGAGCTCGAGTCTTTAGGCAGACCAAATCAAAACTGACAAACCAATTGGTGTCTAAGGTAAGTCTAGCATTTCAGATTGATAGTTTTTAATTGGCAGCCCACTTACCTGGCCATTTTTTATGATGTCTAAGGCAAGCCTTGGCAGACCCTCCCACCGATCTTACTTATCTGGTCAATGTGGTTAATCAGATTTCGATTAGGTTGCTTATTGATTCAAGCTAACCCATGTCACATAGAAAATCAGTGAGACTGATTTCATTTAGTGAGACTAATATAGGTGCCCATGGATTAAAATTGATCATAATCCTCATCAGTGACTTGTAAAGTCAGTGGGAGGACCTAACTTGGTAAAATCAGTGGGAGCAAATTGGTCCATGTCCTTTCTATCCTTAAATCACTAATAATTTAAATCTTCTAAAATTATTAGATCCTTAAAATGATGAAGTTATGGAGATAACCGAGTCATAGCCTTCGATTAAGGTGTTTGATAATGAGTCCATTAACTCAATAATCATTGGAGGCCCATAAGCCTGGTGCTTGTTGACTAATGGAATTATCATTCATCATATGACGACTTAGATGTGTCTCTCTAATGGTGGCTAGGTTGACCAACCATAGTTGGACTTAATCATTCATTAGTTAGATGTACCAAGTCTGCTCATGTTAATGGTTGGAGCTAACCGGATCCTTACAGTGGAGGCCAAAGCCTATTGATTAGGTTTCTGAGGTAAAATTAAATTACTAGAAGTTGTTTAGAGAAATAATTGGTTATAAACCTACCCTTAGATGTACATGGGTTGACCAACCATAGTTGGACTTGTGTGCAGTCTATGTGGATTCTAGTACCAACTAGGAAATTAAAATAATTCTCCAAATTAGAGGTAGAGGCTACCAATTCGAATAAAATAGTGAAAAAACCTTTAGACTAAAGTCCAAGTCTTTAGGCTTAATATAATTCATATACTTAGGTCAATGTTCTCTTTTCTCAAATTAAGGCGAAACCCTAATTGCTCCTGTCACTATTAGATGGTGATAACTTATGGAACTTATCTTCGATAATTAGTATCGAGAGTTGAATTTGGTTCAGCAGTACGAATGGATTCGTACTGGGGCTTCTAAGTCTAGTCAAAACAATTAGTCCAAGGTTAACCCAAATCAGACATAGTGCTTCTAATGTTAGAAGCAGGGTCATAGGAAGAAGAATTATCTTACTTCACTTGACTATAACAGGCTGAACAAGAGAAAAGACCAAAAGTTGCTTATTAAAGATGTTATATGATAACACCTTAAAATTTCTCTGTAAATAATTCTACTACATGTGTATTAGATGTCGGTAGTTTTATGCAATTTGTTGCAAAGACTACAAGTAAGTAAGATATTTGAAAATGGTGAGAAACAACTGAATGTTGGGGATGGAAGTCTTATTCCAATCCTAGCTTTAGGATTTGTCAAGCTTATTTTCAATAGATGTCATTTTGAGTAATTATCACTATTGTCCATCGTTTATGATAAATGTGATCTCTGATGGCCTTTTGATCAGAGATGGTTATCATTTATCAATAATAAGGATTATTGTGATATTATTATGAATAATATTATAGTAATACATGGATAATAAAGAAATAATATTTAATATTTATACAACCTGTTAAGTGTAATGTACACACCCAAGTTAGATTATATCATGGATATCTATCATTGGCATTATAGGCTTAGTCATCTTGACAAGAATAGGATAAACGGGTTAGTTTGAGATGAAAATCTTGACATCAATGATTGCGAATTATTGATAGCCTGTGAATCTTGTCTTCTTGGAAAAATGATAAAGTCACCTTTTACTAGAAAAGGTGAAGGAGCCGATAAAGTTCTAAGTCTAATACATAGTGATGTATGTGGACTTATGAACTTAAGTGTCAAAGAAAGATATTAGTATTTCATTACTAATGACCTATCTGGGCATGAGTGCGTCTGGCCTGAATCATTTAAAATGTTCAAATGATTCAATAATGAAAAAAAAAATAAACTAGAAAGAGCATTGAAACTCTTCGATCAGATCGAGGAGGTGAACACTTATCCAATAAATTTATGACATATCTAGGAGAGAATAAGATTCACTCTCAGTGGATTTCTTTTTAGAACACAGTGTATCTGAAAGAAAAAAATTAAACTTTGTTAGACATGATTCAATCCACGATAGGGTTCACTAGTCTGCCTATTTCAGGGTTATGCTTTATTGACTATTTATTTTACTCTAAAAATTTATATTGAGTGAATCTATTGCATTGACTCCATATGGGATATGGATCGAGCATAGACCTAGACTCTTTCACTTTCGTGTTTGGAGTTGATCGGCCTATGGCATATATTTGCACATAGATAAACTTGGATCCTGGTCCAATTAGTATTTAAGGGTTATTAATTCTACTATGCTAAAGAACATTAGATGTTCATCAGCAGTAGGGCATTCCTTTTGGAAAGAAATTTTTTAGAGAAGGAACTAATGCCTATGAAGTTGAACTTGAAAAAGTTTGATTGGTAGAAAAGAACCAACGTAATCTAGTAAACCTACAGAACTGGATTTGATCAGATCAAATCTGGAGCCCATTAAATTATCATCTTTAAGGAGATCCAATATAGTACATCATTAGATGGATAGATACTTTAGTATCTAGGTCTAGGATGGTGATCCTGTTGAGCTTGATGAGAATAATAAGGATCTGATCACCTATAGGGATACAATGCAGTGATCTGACTCTAAGAAGTGGCTTCGAGCCACAAGATCCAAATTGAAGTCCATAGAAATCAATAGTGTATGGACACTAAATAATTCACCTGAAGGGATAAAATCTATTGGGTGTGAATGGATTTTCAAAAGGATCAGAGTAGCACAAAGGAGAAGGTAAAGACCTTAAAGCCCGTTTGGCTATTACCTCAAAATTAGAACATACATTTTGAACGTATGCCTTTGTTATGAACAAAGACAAATTCTGCATTTCTAATTGGACAAAATATTCTATAG
>QRFJ01000547.1:562182-596786 GCA_006176705.1 Cocos nucifera
GTTAAGCTGACTATATTGCTAAGATTCATTAGCAGGTTGGGAGTGGCTGTTAGATATATGTGCCCTAGAAACCAGAATTGGCTGACACTTGAAATACACTTTTAGGGGCAAAAAATTGTAATTTTGACTAAAATCAATAAATGGGTTATTTTCTATCACATATGTGTATTTAGTATCTGTGATACATCCTTTGAGTTATGGTAATGATAATTCATATTTTCAAGAGTTGAAAATTTAAGACATGAATAATCATTATTAACTCATAAATTGCTCCTGACCATAGGATCATCACGAGGATGGTGATTGATCCGGAAGGTTGGTGTACAATCGCTTCTCTTTAGTAGATGAGTCTTGAGTCTACGATGTGAAGACACCAGAGCGAGAGTACAGGTACTCATTAGAGAATGAGGGCACTGAGCGCGACCACCTCGAGCAGTCATTAGGGAGTCACCTTCTCATCAATGACTAACTCGATGCTGCAGTAGTGTGTCTGGTTCTTTGACCTGAGATGCATCGACAGTTCACCTTGAGGGTGTTATAGTTTTGACTACACCATTACTCGGTCTCCTAGCCATATGGAATCCTGAGGTGATGTTGGCTATGACATGTTCATGTAGGAACTGGATTGCATCAAGATGGATCTATCTACCTCGGTGGTAGAGGAGTAGCCCTATGATGATCATGAGAATCAAGTCCAAAAATCCATGGCCATGTAGAGTGAAAATAATAGAAAGAGTTTCTATTTAAATTTTCACATTGGACTCGAATCGAATGATTACATCATATGACAGAGACTAGGTTTGACGAGTTCACCTTAAACCCTAATCTGATCGGGGCTCAAGATAGAAGAACTGAATCACACAGTAGCTACACCAAGAGGTTCGCATTCAGCTCTGATGGGTTGCCACCATATACTGCTAGGTGTCACTGGTGGATTTTGGAGCAATTAGAATGATTTAGATGATCGATCATTCTAGCTGTTCGAATCAGAAGAGGTTTGATCCATCGAAAGAGAGTTTCGATGATGTCGATGATAGAGATCATGACATATTCCCATTATCATACAGAACTGAACCTAACTGGGTCACACAAACAAGAATTTGAATCTGGTGATCATCAATTGAACTGATCTAGTTCACTTGATCTGAATGAGATTCAATTAGGTTCAAGAAAATCGTGCTAGCACTCGATTGAACCTAACGTTCTTCTTTTGCTATCATAAATAAGTTGTCCTGTCTGAGCCAAAGGAGTTTGTGCTCAAACAGAGTCCCTCATATGGTCTGATAGGAGGTTGTGCAAGTCAGAAAAGGTTGTCTTATTTGTAAGTCAGTACCTGCCATTTTTGATCACCTGCCATTTCTTGTTCTTTGACTTTGGTCAAAAGTATACCTTTGACTGGTCAAACGTTGACCATTGACACTTTGACTTTTGACCACATGTCATGCACCTATTGGAGGGTTGGTGGGGGCCTATCCCCCTGCCAGAACCTGGCAAGAAGAAGGGCGCACGCCACCCTAGGCGTGTGCCCAAGTTGGAGGCGCCTAGGAGTCCTTATTGGACAAGGACTCCATCTCCTTTTTGGATTCCAATTAGAGTTCTTCTAAAACCAACTTTGACTGGTCTTAGGCACCCTTTAAGGAGGAATCCAGGGGTCTCTATTCCCACCAATCAGATTTAGATCTGATTTCACAAAGGGTTGTGATTGGTTGGGAGGAAGAGGAGTTGGATCACGCTTAGTCTATAAAAAAGACCCTGCGCCCAACTCAGATTCTAAGCAAGCAATTCAATTGAGAAACCCCATGCCCTAAGGCTGCCTCTCCCCTCCTTCTCCATGCCATAGTCTCTTCTCCCCTTGCTCTCCACGTCCAAAGGAGTTTTGGACCTTGGTTGGTGCGATTCAGATCAAAGAAAGGCGATCAAAATAAGAAGGCTGCGCTGCTGCAAAGGACGACTGCTCATCTTCAAAAGAGTTTTGAAGATCTTCCAGATCAGATCCAGATCTAATTTTGGAGGCGTGATAGAGATGAAGAGGATCTCCAGATCCAACCCGAGTGGATACCGATAGCGGCCAGGCGGTTGCTTGGCTAAGATCCAGAACCTTCCGCTGCAAACAGGATCATCAACAGGGTAATAGGATTACCCAGATCAAGTAAATTAAATTTGATTTAATTTATATTTTTAATTTTATTTTATTAAAATAATAAGATTAGATCTAAAATATATCAAGATCTGATTAGGATCAAAAGAAAAATTTTTGAAATATATCTCTTGATCTGATCAGATCTGAACGAACCTGGACCGGGAAATCAGGATTTCCCTTCAACTGGTATCAGAGCAATGGTTCTAAATTATTTAGATCTGATTTTAAATTTATTTTAATTAGAAAATAATTGATTTTAGATGTCACATGAGATGTGATCAGATCTGAAATCAGAAAAAATTAAAATTAAATAATTTGGATCTAAGATTAGAAGATATGCATGACTAGTTCTAGAATAGAATAGTTCTATAGAATAGTTCTTGCATATTTTTGATTTAATCTGTTATATCATATTTTAGATCTTTTATTTACTATTTTTTGATATTAAGGTGTATTATATAACATTCTGAAAATGCAAATAAAAATTATTTAATTTTAAATATCATATGAGATATGATTGATGCATGTCTAGACTAGTTGTAGAATAGTTCTACATAATTATCTAGATTAGAATTTATTTTGATTAGATCAATTTAAATCTAATTTTTTATATTATTATGAGATAATTTAGATCTAAAAACATGCATGATTATGAACATGAGATGTATGCAAAATATGCCATTGATAGATCTATTTATATATGAGATATATGATATAGATCTGATATTGTTTTGTTAGTATTGAATGTTCCTGATTAAGGCGTTCCTCTTGGCCGTCCGGTCATAAGAACGAAGAAGGGTTTAAAGGCCCTCTCTTTTCCATTCGATGGGGTGTTCTTATGATGTGTAGGGGTGCTGCGTGTTCGTCCTTAATCAGAAACCCAAAACTTACTTTCTGCAAAACCCTAGATCCTGAAACCCTAGGATTTATTGTGCATATTTTGTTTATGAACCCTACTTAATTAAGAATTAAGATTATGGAATATTAATTAGGTCTAAAATTGAGAATTTTAGATCTAAGACATATTCATAATAATGGGTTCGGGCTTGGGTAGCTCAATTAGGTCTAAGTGGTTGATCAAACGAATCAAGAGTTGTTAGATGGGATCAACAATGCTTAAATTGACCAGCCTAATAGGATTAAGTCTGGGTCAAGATCGAGTCACGATCAAGCAAGACCTAATTAGGCTCAGAGGTTAGAGTCTGGATTGTAGGCTAACCCAATTAGTTCTGACTCAATAATTTGGTGTCTAAGGTAAGTTTGGCATAGACGACCGACTAGTTTTTAATTGGAAGCTACTCGACCTGAATGCATTCTTCTACGAGTTAATGGCATATTCCTTCCATCGGTCTCACTTACCTGGCCATATCTGTTGACACAGTTATGATCTGAGGTGGTCAATAATCCGAGCTAACCCATGCCACTAGGTTAGTCATAATTGTTATGACTAAGCCAAGTCTAGTTTAATGAGATCTGAATCAATTCTCCCTAAGAAAAGATTAAGTCTGAGGTCTTCCACCATTGTAGATGTGCAGGCCCTTTCCGGGGTTGATTGTTCTCGACTGGATACAGTGGCTCAGTTGCACCGGGAAGACGCAACCATGTCTATTAGGCATTGGATGCTATGGGCTGGAGGATGAGTTGAGCTCAATATTTTGGATACGGTGAGAGACTCAATAAGAAACCTAGTCTATGCAAATGGTGGGTCTGACTTAACTAAGGAGTGGATCAATATTCCGGATATGGTGAGATTCATGAATTAGAGACCAAGTTCGGGTGCACCATGATTAGAGAATCATTGAAGAAGAGTTGTTCACTCATTGGCTAACCCATCACCAATAACTGTTAGGTGAGGTGATGAGTAAGTTAGTGAGACTGCACCACCCACTAGAAATCATTAATCATGGAGATTTTTGCATCTCTAAGAGGGAGTGTAGGGATCCGAGAAAATAGTGGAAGCTAATTTGTTTAAAAATAAAATTCCTAAATAAATTGGTCAAGTCAAAATTACAGTATCTAACTAGAATCTTTGACTCTCTACAGAAATATGTCTGCGTCCAACCCATTGCACGTATCCTGACAACACTAGACTGACCGGACCCAATTATAAAAATTGGCTTAGGAACTACAAAATTATTTTGGATTCCGAGAAGTTAACCCATGTTTTGGACCAGGACCCTCCCACATTACCAGCCCGTCATCTGTTGAACAGAGAGCGTCTCTGGAAAAATGGATTGACGAAGATAATAAGGCAGATATTACATGTTGGCTCGATGTCTGATGAGCTCCAGCGCCAACATGAGGATATCGGGACTGCTCGCCAAATGTTGGCTCACCTACAGGAGATGTTGGTGAATAGATCGCGCAGCCAATATCAAGTCACAAATGACTTTTTTAAGGTAAATGCGTGATGGCAGTCATTCAAGATCACTGTCTGACAATGATCCAGGACATGAAAAGCTGAGAAGCTCGGTGTGAAGTTGGACTTGGACTGCAGAACGATATCATTCTGCAATCCTTGATGATGCATATGGATAATTCATCATGAATTACCACATGCATAAACTTCAGAATTCCTTGCGAGTTAATGAATATGCTGGTTACCGCTGAGCTTTCTATGAAGGTTCTAAAGCTCAGTTCTTGCTATGGAAGACTTCTTTCCAAAAGAAAGTCTTATTGGAAAGAAAAAAGTCTAGTAAAAGCAAAAGGTGGAGGATCAAAGAAGAAGAAGGCAGATCAAAGAAAAGGTCGATGGCAAAGAAGTGTTCTCATTGCAACAGCGACGGCCATTGGAAGCGGAACTCCTACTCTACTGGCCACCTGAAACAAGAAGGAAGGTCCATTCTGGAGGTATGCTCCGTTATTGAGTCTAACTTTACGGTTTCTTTGCATCCAGTTGGTGTGCTGTCTGGTTCTATGTCATCTGTGCACTTTCTATGCAAGGGTCCTGAGGATGCAGGAGGCCTGAGGATGGACGACATGATCATCTATGCTGTGGTAATGGAGCAAAGGTTGCGCTGCAGTGGCCGTGGAACATACCTGCTAGATGTTACCATCTGTTTAGACTTAGTTTTTACAAGACTTGTTAATTAATGTGCCTGCAGCCTAGCAGGAATTGATTTCTGTTCATATGCTGCACAGAAGGTTAATGTGATCCATTCTTTAAGGACATTGTAACATATCTTATTGGAAAGAAATAAATTGCAAATGGTTTCTTAGTTAAATGGCTTTTAATCATACATATTGATTGTACTGTTCTAACCGTTCGAGGCCAAAACCTGAAATGCCAAAACGACCTGGGATAGTCCAAACTGACAGAATATCTATGGACTGAGATTAGGTCATATAGCAGAAGATAGGATCACAAATTGGAGAAAAATAGCGGCTATTGAGTCATGATTTGAGTCCATATCCAACTTTGAATCTCTTGTCTTAAGGCAAATGGATTAAATCCCTTTTTTGGAACATGGGGAGAGGGCCAAACTTTTGCGCCTAGTACTACTGATTGTGGCAGCCCATTCATTGTGCCGGCTGAGGCAATTTTGTCTACTCATTACTTTACGATGATCTGTCTAGTATGGTATGTGGTATCTTATGAGAACTAAGTCTGAAGCCTTTGAAAAGTTTTCAAAGAATTCAGACATGAAGTAAGAAAAACAAACGGAAAACCCATTAAGGTTCTTCGATCAGATCGAGGAGGTGATACCTTAGTACGGGAATCCTAGATATCCTAAGGAAAATGGATAGTCTCTCAATGGGACTCCACCAGGAAACTCACTCCATCGGGCGATTTTCAGAAACGGAAGAAATTGACAATCTAATTAATATGCGTTGATCCATGATTGAGCTTCCAGACCTCCAGATTTTCTTTTGGGACATCTATTGATTAACTTCAATCTATCTTACTGAACTAGGGTTCCCTCTAAACCGTTCCTACACACGTATGAGATTATGGCACGGTAAGAAAACCAAGTCTGCGAGTCATCTCAGAATTTGGGGTTGTCCGGTCATGTCAAAAGACAACAAGGACAAGTAGATTTCAGTCCTTAAGAGCTCATTTCATTAGGATATCCTAAAGAGTCATTAGGATACTATTTCTACATTCCAGAAGACACAATTGATTAGTGAGTCGACATGCCATATTTTTTGAAAAAAGGTTTATCAAGATAGCGGCTATGGAAGAGCAGATCAACTTGATAAGAGCTCACAAGCAGACACGAGCTAAGGACCAGTGGAACCAAATCAGGTTGAGCCAATAAGAAACATTACCTCCTCCAGCTCGTGATCGGAAAGAGTTTCCGTCCTTGAAAGATACTTAGTATTATTTCAGAGGATGTAGAGGAAAGTTCCTCTAGTAATGTGCTCATGGTGATGATGCCAAAAACGTACAACGAGGCGATATCAGATTCGACATCTCGAGAAATGCTATGAGGCAATGAAGTCAGAATTGACTCGTGCACGTCAAACCAAGTCTGGACCTTGGTAGACTCACGAAGGTATGTACCTATTGCGTGGAAAATGGATCTTCAAGAGAAAGATTTGGTGCAGAGGGGAATGTGAGACATCAAGGCTAGATCTGGTGGCGAAAGGTTATAGTCAATCGAAGGCATAGATATCAGGATTACCTTTTCCAGTACTATGCTAAAATCCATGACATTGCTGTGCTGTTGCAAGCCTATTTTTGATTATGCAATATGGCAAATGGAGTGAAAATCGGCAATTCTAAACGGATATCTAAGAAGTATCTATATGGAACGCGCTAGATGTTTCACATCCAGTTGATACTGAATTTCACAAGATTTGCAAGCTGCAAAGGTCCATATATGGACTTTAGCAAGCATCTCTGGAGCTGGAACACTTTTAATGATGTTGATCAAAAGTTTGGTTTTCATAAAAATGAAGAAACCATGTATTTTCAAAAGGAGTCAGGTGGTAGCGCTGTGTCTTCCTCGTATTGTACGTGGATGACACTCCTCTTATGGAATATTATTCCCATGTTGACATCAGTCAAGATGTGGTTTGTCTAAGGAATTCTCCATGAAGACCTGGTGAAGCATCCTTTTTCTAGGAATTAAGATCTATGAGAGAGATAGACCGAAATTGGATGGCTAGACTTTCACTAGAAATGTATATAGAGGAAGTACTAAAGGAGGTTTAGTTATGGAAAACTTAAGAGGGGATTTTAATATCCCTCGAGACATGGTATTCATCTTTCCAAGAAGATGTTGCCCAGCACACCTGAGGAATAGAATGCATGGCAAGATCCCTATGCTTCTGCAATAGGGAGGCCTCATGTATGCCATGTATGTACAGACTATTATAGCCTGCTGTGAGTGTCCAAGCAGATATCCAGTCAAATCCAGGTGAAAACACTGGACTTCTAGTGAAATGTATCTTAAGTACTTGAGAGAAATAAGGGTATATGTTGGTCTTTGGTAAAGGAGAACTCCTAAGTCTAAGATCACAGACTCGGAATTCATGTCCGATATAGATGATCGAAAGTCAATCTGGATGACGTTGTTGTGCAATGAGCTATTCACGAAGTTTCCAAGCAAATGTTGAATAGACAGAGATTCACCATTGGAGAAAAGTTATAGCATCAGAGAAGCGGAGAGGCAACTCATGGACTAAGTTGTAGACCTTCAGAAATCTGGCAGTAAATGCATCGAGCACTACGGAAAGCGCCACCCGTGTAGGGACGAGTCTACCAGAATCAAGCTATTGCCGCACCTCAATCCGCGAACAGGATTCAGTAGAGCAGTGATCAGATATGCTGGCACATAAGCTGGCCACGAAGATCGCCACTTGGAATGGGACTAAGATTGTGCGTAGGCATGTAGAGTTAGATATATGTTGCCCTAGAAGCCAGAATTGGTGACACTTGTATATACACTTCTAGGGGCAAAATTATAATTTGTACATAATATATAAATGGGTTATTTTTCTATCACACCTGTTTTTAGTGTCTGTGAATACATCCTTTGAGTTAATGGTAATGATAATTCATATTTCAAGAGTTCGAAAATTTAAGACATGAATAATCAATTATTAACTCATAAGCTCCTGACCATAGGATCAATCACGAGGATGGTGATTGATCGGAAGGTTGGTGTACGATCCTTCTCTTTAGTAGATGAGTTCTTGAGTCTAGGTGTGGAGACACCAGAAGCAGAGTACAGGTATCGTTAGGAGAACGAGGGCACTGATTTTTCAGTCCAGGTACATCCCAAGTCAGATTGATTAGATCAAGAGATAATTTCAAAAAATCTCTTGATCTCAATCAGATCTTGATATGTTTCAGATCTGATTCTTATTATGTTAATAAAAATAAAATAAAACAAGAAATAAAATCAAATTTAATTTACCTTGATTTGGTTAATCCTTTACCCTGGTAGATGATTCTGATTCACGAAGGTTCTGGATCTTAGCCACGCAAGCGCCTTGGGCTCTCCGGTTATCCACTCGGGTTGCGATCTGGAGATCCTCTTCTTCTCTATCACACTCCAAAAATCAGATCTGGATCTGATCTGGAGATCTTCAAAACTCTTTTGAAATCTGCAGTGTCCTTTTGCAGCAGCGCAGCCTTCTTGCTTTTATCGCCCTTCTTATCTGAATCGCACCAATCTAAATGCAAAAACACTTTGGACGTGGAGAGCAAGCGGGAGAAGAGACTATGGCGTGTTGAGAAGAGGGGGAGAGCTCCTTGGCGTGGGAAATCTCTCTTCACTTTAGAAATTAGGGTTGGGCGCAGCGTCTTATTTATAGACCTCTTGTGATCCAACTCCTCTTCCTCTGCAACCAATCACAAAACCCTTTGTTGAAATCAGATCTAAATCTGATGGTTGGAATAGAGACCCCATGGATTCCTCTATAGAGGGTTCCTAAGACAGTCAAACTGGATTTTAGTAGGACTCTGATTGGGAATCCAAAAGGGAGGTGGAGTCCTTGTCCAACAAGCGACTCCTTAGGCGCCTCCTACTTGGGCTCACGCAACCCTTGGCGTGCGCCTCTCCTGCCAGGTTCTGGCGGGACAAGCCCCCACAGCTCTCCAATGTGCATTTGACATTGGTCAAAATCAAAAAGGATCAATGGTCAACATTGACCCGTAATTGATAGACTTTTGACCCAAAGTCAAGAAACAAGAAATGGCAGGTGACCAAAAATGGCAGTAATATGTCTTACAAATAAGACAACCTATTCTGACTTGGACAACCTCAGTCAGACCATATGAAGGCCTCTGATTGAGCACCAAACTCCTTGGCTCGTCAGGACAACTATTTATGATAGTAAAGAAGAAGCTTAGGTTCAATCGAGTGCTAGGCACGATTTCCCTTGAACCTAATTGAATCTCATTCAGATCAATTGAACTAGATCATTCAATTGATGATCACCAGATTCAAACCTTGTTTGTGTGACCCAGTTAGGTTCAGTTCTATATGGTAAGGATATGTCATTGATCTCTATCATAGACATCATCGAAAACTCCTTTCGATTTTTCAGAACTCTTCTGATTCGAACAGCGTAGAATGATTCGATCATCTTAAATCATTCTAATTGCTCCCAAAATTCCACCAGTTGACACCTAGCAGTATATTGCACCCATCAGAGCTGAATGTGGAACCTCTTGGTGAGCTACCTGTGTTGATTCAGTTCTTCTATCTTGAGCCTCGATCAGATTAGGTTAAGGTGGAACTCGCTCAAACCCTAGGTCTCTGGTCTATGATGTAATCATTGCGATTCGAGTCCAAGTGAAAAATCTAAATAGAAAATCTTCTATTATTTCACTCTACCATGGCCATGGATTTCTGGACTGATTCTCATGATCATCATAGGGCTACTCCTCTACCACCGAGGTAGATAGATCCCATCTTGATGCAATCCAGTTCCTAAATGAACATGCTATAGCCAACATACACCTCAGGATTCCATATGGCTAGGAGACACGAGTAATGGTGTAGTCCAAAAACTATAACACCTCAAAGGTAACTGCCGATGCATCTTAGGTCAAAGAACCAGACACAACCTGCAGCATCGGAGTCAGTCATTGATGAGAAGGCGCTAGACTCTCCTAATGACTACTCGAGTGGTGGTCACGCTTCAGTGCCCTTCATAATCTAAACGATACCTGTACTTCGCTTCGGGTCCCCACACCATAGACTCAAGATCATCTACTAAAGAGAAGCGATCGTAACACCCAACCTTCCGGATCAATCACCATCCTCGTGATGATCCCTTGTCGGGACTGTTTATGAGTTAATAAGGATATTCATGTCTTTAAATTTTCAACTCTTGAAAATAATGAATTATCATTACCATAACTCAAAGGATGTATCACAGACCCACTAATACACAGGTGTGATAGAAAATAACCCATTTCACTAATTTATAGTCAAAATTATAATTTTGCCCCTAGAAAAGGTGTATTACAAAGTGTTCCAGCCAATTCTGGCTTCTAGGGTCACACATATCTAACAAATCTCCCAACTGTCCTAAAGCCAATTTAGGCTTACAAGTCTAAGTCCCATCTTCTTAATGGGTTCATCTCTGCTGCCCAACGACTTTGTAAGTGGGTTCTACCACATTTATCTAGTGAGTTGACTCGTTCTTGACCTCAACGTAACCTTTCTCAGGCTAACGCGGTTGAGATGGTATCACCATTTTGCTTGGAACTGTTCCAGGCACAAACATTCTGCAGAGTCGACTTTCGACATCTATATCGACATTGAAGTTCGAGTCTGTATGTATCTTTGAACTTGGAGTTTCTCCGTTACCAAGACCAACATCCAATATCCTTATTTCTTTCAAGTACTTAAGGATACATTCACAGAAGCCAGTGTTCTTCCACCTGGATTTACTGATATCTGCTTGTGACATCCACAGCATGGGCTATATCAGGTCGTTACATAGCATGGCATACATGAGGCTCCTATTATAGCAAGAGCATAGGGATCTTGCCATTGCATTCTAGTTCCTCAGGTGTGCTGGGGCACATTTCTTGGAAAGATGAAACCATGTCTGAAGCGTTATTATCCCCTCTTTAGAGTTTCCATACTAACCTCTTTAGTACCTCCTCTAAATGGTACATTTTCTATGAAGTCCTAGCATCCTATTCGGTCTTACCCTATAGACCTTAATTCCTAGAATAAAGGATGCTTCACCTAGTCTTTCAGGAGAATTCCTTAGACAACCACATCTTGACTGATGTCAACATGGAATATCATTCCCAATTAAGGAAGGATGTCATCCACGTACAATACGAGGAAGAGAACAGCGCTGCCACTGACCCTTTTGAAACACATGGTCTTCTCATTTTTGATGAAACCAAAGATTTTTGATCACATCATTGAAATGAGTGGTCCAGCTCCGAGATTGCTTGCTTAAGTCCATATATGACCTTTTGCAGCTTGCAAACCTTGTGATCAGTATCACTGGATGTGAAAACCTAGCGGCTGTTCCATATAGATATCTTCCTTAAGATATCCTATTTAGGAATGCCGTTTTTTCACATCCATTTGCCATATTTCATAATCAAAATGGCTGCAACAGCAAAGCAATGTGCGGATGGATTTTAGCATGCTACCAGGGAAAAGGTATCCTGATAGTCAATGCCTTACGTATGACTATAACCTTTTGCCACCAGTCTAGCTTGAATGTCTCCACATTTCCCATCCTGCACCAATCGTTTCTTGAAGATCCATTAACCCAATAGGTACTATTACCTTTCTGGTGATCTACCAAGGTCCGACTTGGGTTGAGTGCATCGAGGTCAATTTCTGACTTCATTGCTCAAGCCATTTCTCGGAGTCGATATCTGATATCGCCTCATGTAGGTTTTGATCATTCACATGACCACCATACCTATGAGGAACATTTCCTCTAATCTCTGAAATAATACCTAAGTATCTTTCAGGGGACGGAAACTCTTCCGATCTCGAGACGGTGGAGGAGTAGTGTTCTATTGGTCAACCTGATTTGGTTCCACTTGCAGTCCTTAGCTCGTTCTGCTTGTTGAGACTTTCTCATCAAGCTTAATCTGCTTTCCAACGCCACTATCTTGAATAAACTATTTTTCAAGAAATATGGCATTGTTCGACTCACTCAATCACATTGATGGGTCTTCTTGATTAGAAATAGTATCCTATGACTCTTTGTTATTCCTATAATTGAGCTCTAAGGACCTAAACTCTTAACTGTCACTTGTTGTCTTTTGAAATAAGCCGGACAACCAAATTCTGAGATGACTCGGACTTGGTTTCTTACGCGTGCCATATCTCATACGAATGTGGTAGGAACGGTTTTAGAGGGACCTATTCAGTAAATAGATTGAAGTTAATAATGAATTATCCCCAAGAAAATCTGGGAGGTCTGTTGAAGCTCATATGGATCGAACATATCATAGAGTTTGATTTCTCCGTTCTGAAACCCCGTTTGAGTTGAGGTATTCCTGGGGTGGAGTCCATTGAGAGACTATGCATTTCCTTAAGATAGTTAGGAATTCCCGGCTAAGGTATTCACTCCTCGATCTGATCGAAGAACCCTTAATGGGTTTTTCCAGTTTGTTTTTCACTTCATGTCTGAGATTCTTTGAACTTTCAAAGGCTTCAGACTTTATGTCTCATAAGATACACATACCCATACCTAGACAGATCATCGGTACAAGGTAATGAAGTAGACAAAATTGCTGTTAGCCGGCACATCGAATGGGCCGCACATATCAGTTATTACTAGGGCAAGGAGATCTATGGCCCTCTCCCCATGTCCACAAAGGGAGATTTAGTCATTTTTGCCTTGAAGACAGATTCACAAGTTGATATGACTCAAAATTCAATTGGACTCAATAGCCCCATTTTCTCCAATTTTAATTCCTATCCTTTCTGTACTATATGACCCAATTCTCAGGTGCCATAGATATCTGTCTGTGGACTATCCTAGGTCGTTTGGCATTCACGTTTGCGTCGATAGTTAAAATAGGTACTCAATATGCACTGATTAAAGACCATTAACAAGGAAAAACCATTTGCAATTTTATTTCTTTCTAAAGAATGTTACAATGGTCCTTAAAAAGAAGGTGATCACATAACCTTCTTGTGCTAAGCATGAAACAGAAATCAATTCCTGTGCTGCAGGACATTAATAACAGTCTTTTAAAACTAAGTCTAAACCAGCATGGTAATCGAGAGGGTTGTTTCCACGGCTACAGCAGCAACTCTTGCTCCATTACCGACACATAGGATCATGTCTCCATCCCTTCAGCCGCCTGCTATCCTCAAGACCCTGCATAGAAGTGCACAGATGAGCACAGAGAACCGATTCAAAGCACCCAACTGGATGCAGAGAAAACCGTAAGGTTAGACTCAATACGAGCATACCTTCCAGAGACCTTCCTTCTTGTTCTTCAGGTGGCCAGGTAAGTAGGGCAGTTCCGCTTCCAAGGCCGTTCTGTTGCAATGGAAACCTTCCTTTGCCACGACCTTCTTCTTTGGTTCTGGCTTCTTTCTTCTTTGATCCTTCCACCTTTTTGCTTTTCACAGACTTTTTTTTCTTTCCATAAGACTTTCTTTTGAAGAAGTCTGTTCAATGCAAGACTGAGCCTTTAGAACCTTTTCATAGAAGCTCAGCGGTAACCAGCATATTCATCAACTCGGCAAGATTTTGAAGTTTTATCATGTAGTAATTCATGTATGAATGCCCATATGCATCAGTCAAGGATTGCAGAATAAAGATCGTTCTGCAAGTCAAGTCCAACTTCACACCGAGCTTTCAAGCTCTTCCATTGTCCTTGATCATTTCAGACAGTGATCTTGACTGACTGCCCATCACGCATCTTTAGCCTTAAAAAGTCGTTTACGGTGATTGATATTTGGCTGCGCGACTCTGTTCACCAAACATCTCCTGCAGGTGAGCCACATTTGGCGAGCAGTCCCGATATCTTCATGTTGGCACTGGAGCTCATCAGACATCGAGCCCAACATGTAGTATCTGCCTTATGTCTTCGTCAATCCATTTTTCCAGAGACGCTCTCTGTTCAGTGGATGGACGAGCTGATAAGGTGGGAGGGTCTTGGTCCAAAACATGTGTTAACTTCTCTGAACCCAAAACAATTTTGTAGTTCCTGAGCCAATCTTTATAATTGGGTCCAGTCAGTCTATGTGTGTCTAGGATACGTGCCAGTGGGTTGGACGCAGACATTTTCCTGTAGAGAGTCAAAGATTCTAGTTAGATACTATAATTTTGACTTGACCAATTTGTTTAGGGATTTTATTTTTAAACAAATTAGCTCCCACTATTTTCTCGGATCCCTACACTCCCTTTGTAGAGATGCAAAAATCTCCACGATTAATGATTTCTAGTGGGTGGTGCGGTCTCACCAACTGACTCATCACCTCACCTAACAGTTATTGGTGATGGGTTAGCCAATGAGTGAACAACTCTTGTTCAATGATTCTCTAATCATGGTGCACCCAAACTTGGTCTCTAATTCATGAATCTCACCGTATCCAAAATATTGATCCACTCCTTAGTTAAGTCAGACCCACCATTTGCATAGACTGGGTTCCTAATTGAGTCTCTCACCGTATCCAGAATATTGAGCCCAACTCATCCTCCAGCCCATAGCATCCAATGCCTAATAGACATGGTTGCATCTTTCCGGTGCAACTGAGCCACTGTATCCAGTCGAGAACAATCAACCCCGGGAAGGGCCCGCACATCTACAATGGTGGAAGACCTCAGACTTAATCTTTTCTTAGGGAGAATTGATTCAGGTCTCATTAAACTAGACTTGGCTTAGTCATAACAATTATGACTAACCTAGTGGCATGGGTTAGCTCGGATTATTGACCACCTCAGATCAGAACTGTGTCAACAGATATGGCCAGGTAAGTGAGACCGGTGGAAGGAATATGCCGTTAACTCGCACAAGAACGCATTCAGGTCGAGTAGCTTCCAATTAAAAACCAGTCGGTCGTCTGTGCCAAACTTACCTTAGACACCAAATTGTTGAGTCAGAACCAATTGGGTTAGCCTACAATCCAGACTCTAACCTCTGAGCCTAATTAGGTCTTGCCTGATCGTGACTCGATCTTGACCCAGACTTAATCCTATTAGGCTGGTCAATTTAAGCATTGTTGATCCCATCTAACCAACTCTTGATTCGGTTTGATCAACCGCTTAGACCTAATTGAGCTACCCAAGCCCGAACCCAGTATTATGAATATGTCTTAGATCTGAAATTCTCAATTTTAGACCTAATTAATATTCCATAAACTTAATTCTTAATTAAGTTGGGTTCATAAACAAAATATGCACAATAAATCCTAGGGTTTCAGGATCTAGGGTTTTGCAGAAAGTAAGTTTTGGGTTTCTGATTAAGGACGAACACGCAGCACCCCTACACGTCATAAGAACACCCCATCGAATGGGAAGAGAGGGCCTTTAAACCCTTCTTCGTTCTTATGACCGGACGGCCAAGAGGAACGCCTTAATCAGGAACATGTAAATCTACAAAACAGTTATAGATCTATATCATATATCTCATATACAAATTTAGATCTAATCAAGGCATATTTTGCATACATCTCATGTATCAAATCATGCATGTTTTCAGATCTAAATTATCACATAATAATCTAAAAAATTAGATTTAAATTGATCTAATCAAAATAAATTCTAATCTAGACAATTATGTAGAACTATTCTACAACTAGTCTAGTCATGCATCTATCATATCTCATATGATATTTAAAATTAAATAATTTTTATTTGCTGTTTATCAGATGTTATTATAACACTTATAATATCAGAAAATAGTAAATAAGAAGATCTAAAATATGATTTAATCAGATTAAATCAAAGACATGCAAAACTATTCTATAGAACTATTCTATTCTAGAACTAGTCATGCATATCTTCATGTTCTTAGATCCAAATCATTTAATTTTAATTTTTTCTGATTTCAGATCTGATCACATCTCATGTGACATCTGAAATCACTTTATTTTCTAATTAAAATAAAATTAAAATCAGATCTAAACAATTTAGAACCATGGCTCTGATACCAGTTGAAGGGAAATCCTGATTTCCCGGTCCAGGTTCGTCCAGATCTGATTAGATCAAGAGATATATTTCAAAAATTTTCTCTTGATCTCAATCAGATCTTGATATGTTTCAGATCTGATTCTTATTATTTTAATAAATAAAATAAAATAAGATAAATTAAATCAAATTTAATTTACCTGATTTGGGTAATCCTATTACCCTGTAGATGATCCTGATTGCAGCGGAAGGTTCTGGATCTAGCCACGCAAGCGCCTGGCCTCTACCGGTATCCACTCGGGTTGGATCTGGAGATCCTCTTCTTCTCTATCACACCTCCAAAAATCAGATCTGGATCTGATCTGGAGGATCTTCAAAACTCTTTTGAAGATCTGCAGTCGTCCTTTTGCAGCAGCGCAGCCTTCTTGCTTTTGATCGCCTTTCCTTGATCTGAATCGCACCAAACCTAAAGTCCAAAACACTTTTGGACGTGGAGAGCAAGGGGAGAAGAGACTATGGCATGGAGAAGGAGGGGAGAGGCAGCCTTGGGGCATGGGAAATCTCTCTTTCACTTAGAATTAGGGTTGGGCGCAGGGTCTTATTTATAGACCTCTTGTGATCCAACTCCTCTTCCTCTCAACCAATCACAACCCTTTGTGAAATCAGATCTAAATCTGATTGGTTGGAATAGAGACCCCTGGATTCCTCCTTAGAGGGCGCCTAAGACCAGTCAAACTGGATTCTTAGTAGAACTCTGATTGGAATCCAAAAGGGAGGTGGAGTCCTTGTCCAACAAGGACTCCTAGGCGCCTCCTACTTGGGCTCACGCCACCCTTGGCGTGCGCCCTTCTCCTTGCCAGGTTCTGGCAGGGGGACAGGCCCCCACCAGCTCTCCAATAGGTGCATGACATGTGGTCAAAAGTCAAAGGGTCAATGGTCAACGTTTGACCAGTCAAAGGTAGACTTTTGACCAAAGTCAAAGAACAAGAAATGGCAGGTGACCAAAAATGGCAGGTAATGTCTTACAAATAAGACAACCTATTCTGACTTGGACAACCTCCAGTCAGACCATATGAAGGCCTCTGATTGAGCACAAACTCCTTTGGCTCAGTCAGGACAACTTATTTATGATAGTAAAAGAAGAACGTTAGGTTCAATCGAGTGCTAGCACGATTTCCTTGAACCTAATTGAATCTCATTCAGATCAATTGAACTAGATCAGTTCAATTGATGATCACCAGATTCAAACCCTTGTTTGTGTGACCCAGTTAGGTTCAGTTCTGTATGGTAATGGGATATGTCATGATCTCTATCATAGACATCATCGAAACTCCTTTCGATGGATCAGAACTCTTCTGATTCGAACAGCTAGAATGATCGATCATCTAAATCATTCTAATTGCTCCCAAAATCCACCAGTGACACCTAGCAGTATATGGTGGCAACCCATCAGAGCTGAATGCGAACCTCTTGGTGCAGCTACCTGTGTGATTCAGTTCTTCTATCTTGAGCCCCGATCAGATTAGGGTTAAGGTGAACTCGTCAAACCCTAGTCTCTGTCATATGATGTAATCATTCGATTCGAGTCCAATGTGAAAATCTAAATAGAAACTCTTTCTATTATTTCACTCTACCATGGCCATGGATTTCTGGACTTGATTCTCATGATCATCATAGGGCTACTCCTCTACCACCGAGGTAGATAGATTCCATCTTGATGCAATCCAGTTCCTACAATGAACATGCTATAGCCAACATACACCTCAGGGTTCCATATGGCTAGGAGACCGAGTAATGGTGTAGTCAAACTATAACACCCTCAAGGTGAACTGCCGATGCATCTCAGGTCAAAGAACCAGACACACTACTGCAGCATCGAGTCAGTCATTGACGAGAAGGTAGACTCCCTAATGACTACTCGAGGTGGTCACGCTCAGTGCCCTCGTTCTCTAACGAGTACCTGTACTCTCGCTCCTGGTGTCTCCACACCATAGACTCAAGACTCATCTACTAAAGAGAAGCGATTCGTACACCAACCTTCCGGATCAATCACCATCCTCGTGATGATCCTATGGTCGGGAGCTGTTTATGAGTTAATAATGATTATTCATGTCTTAAATTTTCAACTCTTGAAAATATGAATTATCATTACCATTAACTCAAAGGATGTATCACAGACACTAAATACACAGGTGTGATAGAAAATAACCTATTTCATTAATTATAGTCAAAATTACAATTTTGCCCCTAGAAGTGTATTACAAGTGTCAGCCAATTCTGGCTTCTAGGGCACATATATCTAACACGAGCTAGCTCGATCTCTGATAGAGTCAGCTTGATGGAGATGAACAAAATAGGATGGGGTTTTTTGTTTGGACTCGAATTATGATTAATCCAAAGGATCTATGGGAGTTGCATGTGGACCATAGGATCCAACGGTCATGAAGGGTTGCGGTCATGATCTAAAGATTGAGAAATATTCCAAGACTCCATCAAGGTCATGTTCAACTCATATAAGGAGAAAAAGTCCTGTTAGGACTCCTGTGAACTACTGAGAAGAGGATTCTTATTTTATTTAAAAGGCTGAGGTGCTGTGGAATAGTGGAGGTGGCACGCATGGTGTGAGAGGCACGTAGAGAGGCTCAGGAAGCCACCGAGAGTAGCTTGGCAAAGTGCTAAGTATGTACAGCCCACGAGAGAGAGAAGTAATAGGTGCAAAGCATCCGATGAGGAGGCTATAAGCATAGAACATTTTGTAGCTTCTGAGGGGCTTCTTGGGATTCTGAAAGAGCTTTTATGAGGGTAGCTTCTATTGGAAAATATGCAGGATTTCATGCATAGATTTTGAAACTTTTTCGAAATTAAAGCAGTGAAAGACATGGATTAAATAGTTTAATCTATAATATGTGTGTAATCCAATTAAAAAACCCTACATCAAGGATCTATAACATGTCATGATGCAAAGATAAATCTAAAATTAAATTAATCATAAGTGGTATTGATCATATCAATACCTATTGATCTAATCCTGGATCATATCTAGGTTACCAAGAGATCAGATCTCTTTCCTTTGCAAGGGTCGAGAACTCCATGATTGATTTTTGTTCTTGCCTTTAGAACTGCACATGCATCCGGTCTCTATAGGTGATCCATACAAACTTGCAACATAGATTGGAGGTTCATCGAACGAAGATCCGCTCGAAGTACTAGCTTCTTGCAGATCCCTCCCGATGGTTAATCAAAAATATATTCTTCAAATCTCTTGGACACTCCAAGATATGAAGAACATGAGAGGAATAAGGGAGGAATCCAAACCTTGAATCTTCCATAAATCAAAAAATAAAATAAAAAAAAATAAATCCTAAGAGAAGATAAATCTTCTCTTTCAGGATATCAACGGTTGTTGTCCTGAAAGTATCTCTATGCTAGGACAAGAGGAGACCTTCTCTAGGATTTTTTTTAAGTTTCCTAATATAAGATTTTTGATTTTATTCATATAAAATTTTCATAAAAATTAGAGAAGAAGGGTTCTCCAAGAAACCCTAAGAGAAGACCTTTTTTTTTCTTCTCCTTCTCTCATCAGGACATGATCAAATCATATCCAAAAAAAACAACATGCCCCAACAACTTGAAGCACTTATTCCCACACCCTATTCCTTTCTCTCTCTCTTAAATTTTTATCACATAAACATCACAAAGAATAAATAAAAGAAAAAATACATAAAAGAAACATAAAGAGAAGACAATCTTCTCTTACCTTGTCTCTTCAAGACATCAACTTTTGATGTCTTAGTTGAAGGATGTTCTCCAAGAATCTTGCTGCCACAAACCATCCCATGCCTTCTCCTCCTTTTTCCCTAATTTTTTTATGATTTTTCTAGGATTTATCACATCCTCTAACCATCAGAAAGGAGGCACCTCAATTTGAGACCAAGACTAGGTCAAAGTCCTAGTCTTAGAAGGAGTCTCATGGGTCATCCAACTCTTGGACGCCCCTCCCTTAATTTTTGGCATGTAACCACTGATTCTCATGCACAAAAGAAATATAATATGGCACACAAAAGGGCTGGTAGGCATGGGAGAGGAATCCAAAATAAGAAGGAAGAGATTTGATCAAAAGGGGGCTCTTCCAAGTAGGAAACAAATCCTAACTTCCTGAAGAGAAATCCTGATTTTCCGGTCCAGGTTCGTTCAGATCTGATCAGATCAAGAGATATATTTGAAAAATTTTTCTCTTGATCCCAATCAGATCTTGATATGTTTCAGATCTAATTCTTATTATTTTAATAAAATAAAATTAAAAGATAAATTAAATCAAATTTAATTTACCTGATCTGGGTAATCCTATTACCCTGTTGATGATCCTGTTTGCAGCGGAAGGTTCTGGATCTTAGCCATGCAAGCGCTTGGCCTCTACCGGTATCCACTCGGGTTGGATCTAGAGATCCTCTTCTTCTCTATCACGCCTCCAAAAATTAGATCTGGATCTGATCTGGAGGATCTTCAAAACTCTTTTTGAAAATGAGCAGTCGTCCTTTGCAATAGCGCAGCCTTCTTACTTTTGATCGCCTTTCTTTGATCTGAATCGCACCAACCAAGGTCCAAAACTCCTTTTCGATGTGGAGAGCAAGGGGAGAAGGTGGTTTGGCATGGAGAGGGAGGGGAGAGGCAGCCTTGGGGCATGGAGAAACTATGATCTCATCATATCTCTTTTAATCTAAGTTGGGTACAAGGTCTTATTTATAGACTAGCTGTGATCCAACTCCTCTTCTTTCCAACCAATCACAACCCTTTGTGAAATCAGATCTAAATCTGATTGGTGAGAATAGAGTCCCCTGGATTCCTCCTTAGAGGGCACTTAAGACCAGTCAAAGTTGGTTCTTAGAAGAACTCTAATTGGAATCCAAAAAGGAGATGGAGTCCTTGTCCAATAAGGACTCCTAGGCGCCTCCAACTTGGGCACACGCCTAGGGTGGCGTGCACCCTTCTCCTTGCTAGGTTTTGGCAAGGGGACAGGCCCCCACTAGCTCTCCAATAGGTGCATGACATGTGGTCAAAAGTCAAAGTATCAATGGTCAATGTTTGACCAGTCAAACGTAGACTTTTGACCAAAGTCAAAGAACAAGAAATGGCAGGTGACCAAAAATGGCAGGTAATGTCTTACAAATAAGACAACCTTTTCTGACTTGGACAACCTCCTGTCAGATCATATGAAGGCCTTTGTTTGAGCACAAACTCCTTTGGCTCAGACAGGACAACTTATTTATGATAGCAAAAGAAGAACGTTAGGTTCAATCGAGTGCTAGCACGATTTCCTTGAACCTAATTGAATCTCATTCAGATCAATTGAACTAGATCGGTTCAATTGATAATCACCAAATTCAAACCCTTATTTGTGTGATCCAGTTAGGTTCAGTTCTGTATGGTAATGGGATATGTCAAAGAACCAGACACACCACTGCAGCATCGAGTCAGTCATTGACGAGAAGGTAGACTCCCTAATGACTACTCGAGGTGGTCACGCTCAGCCCTCGTTCTCTAACGAGTATCTGTACTCTCGCTCCGATGTCTCCACATCGTAGACTTAAGACTCATCTATTAAAGAGAAGAAATTGTACACCAACCTTCCGGATCAATCACCATCCTCGTGATGATCCTATGGTCGGAAGCATTTTATGAGTTAACAATGATTATTCATGTCTTAAATTTTCAACTCTTGAAAATATGAATTATCATTACCATTAACTCAAAGGATGTATCATAGATACTAAATACACATATGTGATAGAAAATAATCCATTTATTGCTTTTAGTTAAAATTACAATTTTGCCCCTAGAAGTGTATTACAAGTGTCAGCCAATTCTGGCTTCTAGGGCACATATATCTAACAATCTCCCACTTGTCCTAAAGCCAATTGGCTATAAGTCTAAGTCCCATCTTCTCAAGGTGGGCTTCGAACTTCTGCTGGCCCAACGGCTTTGTAAGTGGGTCTGCCATAATATCTGCGGAGTCGACTCTCTTGACCTCGATGTAACCCTTCTCAAGGTAATCGCGGATGAGGTGGTATCGCCGCTTAATGTGCTTGGATTTTTGGTGAGACCTTGGCTCCTTAGCAAGGGCTATGGCACCATTATTGTCGCAGTATAGAGGAATGGCATCTGATGGCATTACTCCGATTTCTACAGCAAACTTCTTATACCAGAATGCTTCCTTCGCAGCCTCTGATGCAGCGATATATTCTGCTTCCATGGTGGAATCTGCTATCACCGTTTGCTTGGAACTCTTCCAGCTGACAGCTCCACCGTTGCACACAAATAGACTTCCAGATGTCGACTTTCGATCATCTATATCGGACATGAAATCCGAGTCTGTGTATCCCTGGACTTGGAGTTCTCCGTTACCAAAGACCAACATTATATCCTTACTTCTTCTCAAGTACTTAAGGATACATTTCACAGAAGTCCAATGTTCTTCACCTGGATTTGACTAATATCTGCTTATGACACTCAAGCATGGGCTATATCAGGTCGTGTACATAGAATGGCATACATGAGACTCCTTATTGCAGAAGCATAAGGGATCTTGCTCATGCGTTCTATTTCTTCAGGTGTGCTGGGGCACATCTTCTTTGGAAAGATGAATACCATGTCTGAAGAGTATTAATCCTCTCTTAGAGTTTTCCATACTAAACCTCTTTAGTACTTCCTCCATGTGCATCTTCTGTGAAAGTCCTAGCATCCTATTCGGTCTATCCCTATAGACCTTAATTCTTAGAATAAAGGATGCTTCACCTAGGTCTTTCATGGAGAATTTCTTGGACAACCACATCTTGACTGATGTCAGTAAGGGAATATCATTCCCAATAAGGAGGATGTCATCCACGTACAATACGAGGAAGACAACAGCGCTCCCACTGACCTTTTTGAAAGCACATGGTTCCTCTTCATTTTTGATGAAACCAAACTTTTTGATCACATCATTGAAATGAGTGTTCCAGCTCCGAGATGCTTGCTTAAGTCCATATATGGACCTTTGCAGTTTGCAAACCTTGTGATCAGTATCACTGGATGTGAAACCTAGCGGCTGTTCCATATAGATATCTTCCTCAAGATATCCATTTAGGAATGCCGTTTTCACGTCCATTTGCCATATTTCATAATCGAAATAGGCTGCAACAGCAAGCAATGTGCGGATGAATTTTAGCATAGCTATTGGGAAAAGGTATCCTAATAGTCAATGCCTTCGCATTGACTATAACCTTTTGCCACTAATCTAGCCTTGAATGTCTCCACATTCCCATCTGCACCAATCTTTCTCTTGAAGATCCATTTACATCCAATAGGTACTATACCTTCTGGTGGATCTACCAAGGTCCAGACTTGGTTTGAGTGCATCGAGTCAATTTCTGACTGCATTGCCTCTAGCCTATTTCTCGAAGTCGATATCTGATATCGCCTCATTCTAGGTTTTGGGATCATCTCCATGAGCACCATTACCTACGAGGAACATTTTCTCTACATCCTCTGAAATAATACCTAAGTATCTTTCAGGGGGATGGGAAACTCTTTCCGATCTACGAGGTGGAGGAGGTAGTGTTCTTATTGGCTCAACCTGATTTGGTTCCACTTGGTCCTTAGCTCGTTCTGCTTGTGAGACTTTCTCATCAAGCTTGATCTATTTTCCAATGCCACTATCTTGAATAAACTATTTTTCAAGAAAGATGGCATGTCGACTCACAATCACATTGTGGTCTTCTGGAATGTAGAAATAGTATCCTAATGACTCTTTAGGATATCCTATGAATCGAGCTCTGAAGGACCTAAACTCTAACTTGTCCACTTGTTGTCTTTTGACATGAGCCGGACAACCCCAAATTCTGAGATGACTCAGACTTGGTTTCTTAACGTGCCATATCTCATACGGTGTGGTAGGAACGGTTTTAGAGGGAACCCTATTCAGTAGATAGATTGAAGTTAACAATGAGTGTCCCCAAAGGAAATCAGGGAGGTCTGTGAAGCTCATCATGGACCGAACCATATCTAATAGGGTCCGATTTCTCCGTTCTAAAACCCCGTTGAGTTGAGGCATTCTTGGTGGAGTCCATTGAGAGACTATGCCATTATCCTTGAGATAGTCTAGGAATTCCCTGCTAAGGTATTCACCTCCTCGATCTGATCGAAGAACCTTAAAGGGTTTTCCTGTTTGTTTTTCTACTTCATGTCTGAATTCTTTGAACTTTTCAAAGGCTTCAGACTTGTGTCTCATAAGATACACATACCCATACCTAGACAGATCATCGGTAAAGGTAATGAAGTAGACAAAATTACCTCTAGCCGGCACATCAAATGGGCCACACACATCAGTATGTACTAGGGCAAGGAGATCTGTGGCCCTCTCCCCATGTCCAACAAAAGGGAGTTTAGTCATTTTGCCTTGAAGCAGGATTCACAAGTTGGATATGACTCGGAAGTCAATGGACTCAATAGCCCATTTTTCTCCAATTTGTTGATCCTATCTTCTGCTATATGACCTAATCTCAGGTGCCATAGATATCTGTCGTTTGGACTATCCCTAGGTCATTTGGCATTCACGTTTTGCTCGATAGTTAGAATAGGTACATCAATATGTAGCTGATAAAGACCATTAATAAGGAAACCATTTGCAATTTTATTTCTTTCATAAAGAATGTTACAATGGTCCTTAAAGAAGGTGATCACATAACCTTCTTGTGCTAAGCATGAAACAGAAATCAAATTCCTGCTAGCTGCAGGCACATAATAACAGTCTTTCAAAACTAAGTCTAAACCAGATGGTAATCGAAGAGGGTATGTTCCCATGGCTACTGCAGCAACTCTTGCTCCATTACCGATGCGTAGGATCATGTCTCCATCCCTCAGCCTCCTGCTATCCTCAAGACCCTGCATGGAAGTGCACAGATGAGCACTAGAACCAGAGTCAAGCACCCAACTGGATGCAGAAGAAACCGTAAGGTTAGACTCAATAACGAGCATACCTCCAGAAGGACCTTCCTTCTTGTTCTTCAGGGTGGCCAGGTAAGTAGGACAGTTCCGCTTCCAATGGCCGTCGCTGTTGCAATGGAAACACTTTCCTTTGACATCGGCCTTCTTCTTCGGCTCTGCCTTCTTCTTCTTTGATCCTTCCACCTTTTGCTTTTTCACAGACTTCTTTTTCTTTTCCTAGAAGACTTTCTTTTGGAAGAAGTCCATTCCATAGCAAGAACTGAGCCTTTAGAACCTTTCATAGAAAGCTCAGCGGTAACCAGCATATTCATTAATTCGGCCAAGGAATTTTGAAGTTTATGCATGTGGTAATTCATGATGAATTACCCATATGCATCAGTCAAGGATTGCAGAATAATATCGTTCTGCAGATCCAAGTCCAACTTCACACCGAGCTTCTCAAGCTCTTCCATGTCCTTGATCATTGTCAGACAGTGATCTTGGACTGACTGCCCATCACGCATCTTAGCCTTAAAAAGTCATTTCGTGACTTGATATTTGGCTGCGCGACTCTGTTCACCAAACATCTCCTACAGGTGAGCCAACATTTGGCGAGCAGTCCCGATATCTTCATGTTGGCGCTGGAGCTCATCAGACATCGAGCCCAACATGTAATATCTGGCCTTATTATCTTCGTCAATCCATTTTTTTTCAGAGACGCTCTCTGTTCAACAGATGGACGGGCTGGTAAGGTGGGAGGGTCCTGGTCCAAAACATGGGTTAACTTCTCGGAAACCCAAAATAATTTTGTAGTTTCCTGAGCCAATCTTTATAATTGGGATCCGGTCAGTCTATGTGTGTCCAGGATACGTGCCAATGGGTTGGACGCAGACATTTTCCTGTAGAGAGTCAAAGATTCTAGTTAGATACTGTAATTAATTTTGACTTTGACCAATTTATTTAGAATTTTATTTTTAAACAAATTAGCTCCCACTATTTTCTCGGATCCCTACACTCCCTCTGTAGAGATGCAAAAATCTCCACGATTAATGATTTCTAGTGGGTGGTGCGGTCTCACCAACTGACTCATCACCTCACCTAACAGTTATTGGTGATGGGTTAGCCAATGAGTGAACAACTCTTGTTCAATGATTCTCTAATCATGGTGCACCCAAACTTGGTCTCTAATTCATGAATCTCACCGTATCCAGAATATTGATCCACTCCTTAGTTAAGTCAGACCCACCATTTGCATAGACTGGGTTCCTAATTGAGTCTCTCACCGTATCCAGAATATTGAGCCCAACTCATCCTCCAGCCCATAGCATCCAATGCCTAATAGACATGGTTGCGTCTTCCCGGTGCAACTGAGCCACTGTATCCAGCCGAGAACAATCAACCCCGGGAAGGGCCCGCACATCTACAATGGTGGAAGACCTCAGACTTAATCTTTTCTTAGGGAGAATTGATTCAGGTCTCATTAAACTAGACTTGGCTTAGTCATAACAATTATGACTAACCTAGTGGCATGGGTTAGCTCGGATTATTGACCACCTCAGATCAGAACTGTGTCAACAGATATGGCCAGGTAAGTGAGACCGGTGGAAGGAATATGCCATTAACTCGTACAAGAATGCATTCAGGTCGAGTAGCTTCCAATTAAAAACCAGTCGGTCGTCTGTGCCAAACTTACCTTAGACACCAAATTGTTGAGCCAGAACCAATTGGGTTAGCCTACAATCCAGACTCTAACCTCTGAGCCTAATTAGGTCTTGCTTGATCGTGACTCGATCTTGACCCAGACTTAATCCTATTAGGCTGGTCAATTTAAGCATTGTTGATCCCATCTAACCAACTCTTGATTCGGTTTGATCAACCGCTTAGACCTAATTGAGCTACCCAAGCCCGAACCCAGTATTATGAATATGTCTTAGATCTGAAATTCTTAATTTTAGACCTAATTAATATTTCATAAACTTAATTCTTAATTAAGTAGGGTTCATAAACAAAATATGCACAATAAATCCTAGGGTTTCAGGATCTAGGGTTTTGCAGAAAGTAAGTTTTGGGTTTCTGATTAAGGACGAACACGCAGCACCCCTACACATCATAAGAACACCCCATCGAATGGAAAGAGAGGGCCTTTAAACCCTTCTTCGTTCTTATGACTCGGACGGCCAAGAGGAACGCCTTAATCAGGAACATTCAATACTACAAAACAATATCAGATCTATATCATATATCTCATATATAAAGTAGATCTAATCATGGCATATTTTGCATACATCTCATGTATCATAATCATGCATGTTTTCAGATCTAAATTATCTCATAATAATCTAAAAAATTAGATTTAAATTGATCTAATCAAAATAAATTCTAATCTAGACAATTATGTAGAACTATTCTACAACTAGTCTAGACATGCATCAATCATATCTCATATGATATTTAAAATTAAATAATTTTTATTTGCTATTTTTTAGATGTTATTATAACACTTTATAATATCAGAAAATAGTAAATAAAAAGATCTAAAATATGATTTAATTGGATTAAATCAAAAACATGCAAGAACTATTCTATAGAACTATTCTATTCTAGAACTAGTCATGCATATCTTCTAATCTTAGATCCAAATTATTTAATTTTAATTTTTTCTGATTTCAGATCTGATCACATCTCATGTGACATCTGAAATCAATTATTTTTTAATTAAAATAAATTTAAAATCATATCTAAACAATTTTAGAACCATGGCTCTGATACCAGTTGAAGGGAAATCCTGATTTTTCGGTCCAGGTTCGTTCAGATCTGATCAGATCAAGAGATATATTTCAAAAATTTTTCTCTTGATCTCAATCAGATCTTGATATATTTTAGATCTGATTCTTATTATTTTAATAAAATAAAATTAAAAGATAAATTAAATCAAATTTAATTTACCTGATCTGGGTAATCCTATTACCCTGTTGATGATCCTGTTTGCAGCGGAAGGTTCTGGATCTTAGCCACGCAAGCGCCTGGCCTCTACCGGTATCCACTCAGGTTGGATCTGGAGATCCTCTTCTTCTCTATCATGCCTCCAAAAATTAGATCTGGATCTGATCTGGAGGATCTTCAAAACTCTTTTTGAAGATCAGCAGTCGTCCTTTGCAGCAGTGCAGCCTTCTTACTTTTGATCGCCTTTCTTTGATCTGAATCGCACCAACCAAGGTCCAAAACTCCTTTTGGACGTGGAGAGCAAGGGAGAAGGTGGTTTGGCATGGAGAGGGAGGGGAGAGGCAGCCTTGGGGCGTGGGAAAACTATGATCTCATCATATCTCTTTTAATTGAGTTGGGTACAGGGTCTTATTTATAGACTAGCTGTGATCCAACTCCTCTTCTTCCCAACCAATCACAACCCTTTGTGAAATCAGATCTAAATCTGATTGGTGGGAATAGAGTCCCCTGGATTCCTCCTTAGAGGGCGCCTAAGACCAGTCAAAGTTGGTTCTTAGAAGAACTCTAATTGGAATCCAAAAGGGAGATGGAGTCCTTGTCCAACAAGGACTCCTAGGCGCCTCCAACTTGGGCACACGCCTAGGGTGGCGTGCGCCCTTCTCCTTGCCAGGTTCTAGTAGGGGGACAGGCCCCCACCAGCTCTCCAATAGGTGCATGACATGTGGTCAAAAGTCAAAGTGTCAATGGTCAACGTTTGACCAGTCAAAGGTAGACTTTTGACCAAAGTCAAAGAACAAGAAATGGCAGGTGACCAAAAATGGCAGGTAATGTCTTACAAAATAAGACAACCTTTTCTGACTTGGACAACCTCCAGTCAGACCATATGAAGGCCTCTGATTGAGCACAAACTCCTTTGGCTCAGACAGGACAACTTATTTATGATAGTAAAAGAAGAACGTTAGGTTCAATCGAGTGCTAGCACGATTTCCTTGAACCTAATTGAATCTCATTCAGATCAATTGAACTAGATCAGTTCAATTGATGATCACCAGATTCAAACCCTTGTTTGTGTGACCCAGTTAGGTTCAGTTCTGTATGGTAATGGGATATGTCATGATCTCTATCATCGACATCATCGAAACTCCTTTCGATGGATCAGAACTCTTCTGATTCGAACAGCTAGAATGATCGATCATCTAAATCATTCTAATTGCTCCCAAAATCCACCAGTGACACCTAGCAGTATATGGTGGCAACCCATCAGAGCTGAATGCGAACCTCTTGGTGCAGCTACCTGTGTGATTCAGTTCTTCTATCTTGAGCCTCGATCAGATTAGGGTTAAGGTGAACTCGTCAAACCCTAGTCTCTGTCATATGATGTAATCATTCGATTCGAGTCCAATGTGAAAATCTAAATAGAAACTCTTTCTATTATTTCACTCTGCCATGGCCATGGGCTTCTGGACTTGATTCTCATGATCATCATAGGGCTGCTCCTCTACCACCGAGGTAGATAGATTCCATCTTGATGCCATCCAGTTCCTACAATGAACATGTCATAGCCAACATACACCTCAGGATTCCATATGGCTAGGAGACCGAGTAATGGTGTAGTCAAACTATAACACCCTCAAGGTGAACTGCCGATGCACCTCAGGTCAAAGAACCAGACACACTACTGCAGCATCGAGTCAGTCATTGACGAGAAGGTAGACTTCCTAATGACTACTCGAGGTGGTCACGCTCAGTGCCCTCGTTCTCTAACGAGTACCTGTACTCTCGCTCCGGTGTCTCCACACCATAGACTTAAGACTCATCTACTGAAGAGAAGTGATTGTACACCAACCTTCTGGATCAATCACCATCCTCGTGATGATCCTATGGTCGAGAGCAATTTATGAGTTAATAATGATTATTCATGTCTTAAATTTTCAACTCTTGAAAATATGAATTATCATTACCATTAACTCAAAGGATGTATCACAGACACTAAATACACATATGTGATAGAAAATAACCCATTTATTGCTTTTAGTCAAAATTACAATTTTGCCCCTAGAAGTGTATTACAAGTGTCAGCCAATTCTGGCTTCTAGGGCACATATATCTAACACTTCCTTCTAGTTTTGACCAAGTCAAAACAAATTCCAGAAAATCAGATTTATGGGGTGTGGAGAAGCCTCTTAGGCATGGGAAAGCTCATGTAGACATCTGGAATTAATAAGTGGGCATGGGCTTTAATAGGCACAAGAGAAAGAAAGAGAGTCCTAGTCCAACTGAGACTCCTCTTGTTTGACTAGGTCAAAATAGGTTTGAACCTAATTTAAATACTATTTAAATTAGACTAAATACAATCCAATTAAGAATGATTGTATTCCAAATAGAAGCCTAATTAAATTAGATTAAATCAAGATTTAAATCTAATTTAAATCCTAAGTCAATTAGGTGCACCCAAGTCCTAATCAAACATGAAATTATTCTTTCTTGCAATTGGCTTATCCAATAAACTAACTAGACTTAATCTAATTAAGTTCAAACTAATTCTAATTGAATCTAATTTAATTATACTTGATCTCATCCTGATTGCTCAATCAAATTAAGCCAATTAGTAGTCCAATTTCTAATTGATCGTCCTACAATACTTGCATTAGGTCAAACATCAATTGTATTAATGGATTGATCTTAGAATAATTCTCAATCATCGATTAATCATCTGATTAGATTACAAGCTCTAATATACGTGACCTCATAGGTTTGAACCTAAGCTGGTAGAACAGGAACTAATTTCTGTACCAATCAAAGTTACCATCTAGTAATGGTTCTCAACGTCCGAATAGATCGAATGTATGAAAAGCAACATTCTTAGAATCCTGACCTATGGTTATCATATAATTCATTCCTATGACCAATAATGCTCAAGACGACTTCAAGTATATTGTCAATACTCATACAAGTCATCTCTATTGTGTCTCAAAATTTTGCAAATCCCGTGACACCTCACGAGGATTACCTAGGCCTAGGTTTTACTAATTGAAACACAATGAGACATTCTCTTCCTAAAGCTAATTAGGAGTGGTCAATTCCATCTTGACTCACACATTGACTTCATAAGTACTTGATTGTACCAAGAAATTTTTCGAATCTATGTTAGAAATACAGACAGTTCGACTCCAAAATATATTGAGTTGCTTACAAATCACTATGATGATCTCAGGTCGGAAGAACACTTATACCCATTAGCCTTAGCTAGCTACTCTTAATAGTAGAGTACTACATTGGTCACATTCAATGTAGATGCACACCTACATCTCACCTAGATACCATATCAATATCTTCACACCACTTGGTTATGAGAACAATCAATATATTGTTAGATATATGTGCCCTAGAAGTCAAAATTGGCTGATACTTGTAATACACTTCTAGGGGCAAAATTATAATTTTGACTAATATCAATAAAATGGATTATTTTCTATCACATATGTGTATTTAGTGTCTGTGATACATCCTTTGAGTTAATGATAATGATAATTCATATTTTCAAAAGTTAAAAATTTAAGACATGAATAATAATTATTAACTCATAAAATGCTTTCGACCATAGGATCATCACGAGGATGGTGATTGATCCGAAAGGTTGGTGTACAATCACTTCTCTTTAGTAGATGAGTCTTGAGTCTATGGTGTGGAGACACCAGAGCGAGAGTACAGATACTCGTTAGAGAACGAGGGCACTGAGCGTGACCACCTCGAGTAGTCATTAGGAAGTCTACCTTCTCGTCGATGACTGACTCGATGCTGCAGTGGTGTGTCTGGTTCTTTGACCTGAGGTGCATCGGCAGTTCACCTTGAGGGTGTTATAGTTTGACTACACCATTACTCGGTCTCCTAGCCATATGGAATCCTGAGGTGTATGTTGGCTATAGCATGTTCATTGTAGGAACTGGATAGCATCAAGATGGAATCTATCTACCTCGGTGGTAGAGGAGCAGCCCTATGATGATCATGAGAATCAAGTCCAGAAGTCCATGGCCATGGCAGAGTGAAATAATAGAAAGAGTTTCTATTTAGATTTTCACATTGGACTTAAAATCGAATAATTACATCATATGACAGAGACTAGGGTTTGACGAGTTCACCTTAACCCTAATCTGATCGGGGCTCAAGATAGAAGAACTTAATCACACAAGTAGCTGCACCAAGAGGTTCGCATTCAGCTCTGATGGGTTGCCACCATATACTGCTAGGTGTCACTGGTGGATTTTGGGAGCAATTAGAATGATTTAGATGATCGATCATTCTAGCTGTTCGAATCAGAAGAGTTCTGATCCATCGAAAGGAGTTTCGATGATATCGATGAATAGAGATCATGACATATCCCATTACCATGCAGAACTGAACCTAACTAGGTCACACAAATAAGGGTTTGAATTTGGTGATCAACAATTGAACTGATCTAGTTCAATTGATTTGAATAAGATTCAATTAGGTTCAAGAAAATCGTGCTAGCACTCGATTGAACCTAACGTTCTTCTTTTACTTTCACAAATAAGTTGTCCTGACTAAGGCAAAGGAGTTTGTGCTCAATCAAAGGCCTTCATATGATTTGACTGGAGGTTGTCCAAGTTAGAAAAGGTTGTCTTATTTTGTAGGACATTATCTGCCATTTTTGGTCACCTACCATTTCTCGTGCTTTGACTTTGGTCAAAAGTCTACCTTTGACTGGTCAAATGTTGACCATTGATACTTTGACTTTTGTCCACATGTTATGCACCTATTAAAGAGTTGGTGGGGGCCTGTCCCCCTACTAGAACCTGGCAAGGAAGAGGGCGCATGCCACCCTTGGCGTGTGCCCAAGCTGGAGGCGCCCAGGAGTTTCTGTTGGACAGGGCCTCCATCTCCTTTTTTGGATTTCAATTAGAGTTCTCCTAAGAACCAACTTTGACTGGTCTTAGGCACCCTCTAAGGAGGAATCTAGGGGACTCTATTCCCACCAATCAGATTTAGATCTGATTTCACAAAGAGTTGTGATTGGTTGGGAAGAAGAGAAGTTGGATCACAGACAGTCTATAAATAAGACCCTGCACCCAACTCAAATTATGATTGAATCATAATTCCCCACACCCCAAGGCTGCCTCTTCCCTCTTCCTCCATGCCAAACCCACCTCCTCTTTCTCCTCTCCACATCCAAAAGAGTTTTGTAGCTTGGTTGGTGCGATCCAGATGAGAGAAAGCGACTGAAAGATAGAAGGCTGCACTGCTACAAAGGATGACTGCTGATCTTCGAAAAGAGTTTTGAAGATCCTCCTGATCAGATCCAGATCTAATTTTTGGAGATGTGATAGAGAAGAGGAGGATCTCCAGATCTAGACTGAGTGGATATCAGTAGAGGCCAGGCACTTGCGTGGCTTGATCCAGAACCTTCCGCTGCTTATAGGATCATCAATGGGTAATAGGATTACCCACTTCAAGGTAAATTAAATCTGATTTAATTTATCTAATTTTATTTTAATTTCTAAAATAATAATAATTAGATCTAAAATATCTAAGATCTGATCTAGATCAAGAGAAAATTTTTTTTGAAATATATCTCTTGATCTGATCAGATCTGAACGAACCTGGTCCGAAAAATCAGGATTTTCCTTCAACTGGTATCAAAGCCAAGGTTCTAAAAGTGTTTAGATATAATTTTAAATTTATTTTAATTAGAAAATAAGTAATTTTAGATGTCCCATGAGATGTGATTAGATCTAAAATCTGAAAAAATTAAAATTAAATAATTTGGATCTAAGATTAGAAAATATGTATGACTAGTTCTAAAATAGAATAGTTCTATAGAATAGTCTTGTTGTTTTTAATTTAATTTGATTAATCATATTTTAGATCTTTTATTTATTATTTTTTGTTATTATAATGGTTATAATAATATCTAAAAATAGCAAATAAAAATTTTTATTTTTATATCATATGAGATATGATTGATGCATGTCTAGACTAGTTGTAGAATAGTTCTACATATTATCTAGATTAGAATTTATTGATTAGATCAATTTAAATCTAATTTTTTAGATTATTATGAGATAATTTAGATCTGAAAATATGCATGATTCGATACATGAGATGTATGCAAAATATGCCTGATAGATCTTTTTATATGAGATATTGATATAATCTAGTTTTATAGGCATGTTCCTGATTAAGCATTCTCTTGGCCGTCCGTCATAGAACGAAGAAGGATTTATGGCCCTCTCTTTTCATTCGATAGGTGTGTAGGGGTGCTGCGTGTTCATCCTTAATCAGAAATCCAAAACTTACTTTCTGCAAAACCCTAGATCCTGAAACTAGGATTTAGCATATTATGAACCCTACATTATGAAATATTAATTGTCTAAAATTAAAATTTAGATCTAAGACATATCATAATACTGGGGAGCTTGGGTAGCTCAATTAGGTCTAAGCGGTTGATCAAATCGAATCAAGAATGGTTAGGTCTGGTAGAGGGGATCAACAATGCTGATCTTCTCTT